>CM014730.1:26637127-27237127 GCA_004329165.1 Spatholobus suberectus
AGCAAAAGCTGCAGTTATTAAATCCTCCATGGCTTTGATTATCACAAGAGTATCCATATTCATAATGTCAATTTTTGCATTGATCTCACTTAGATCCAGCAGTTCAGACCAAGTGGTAGACCACCAAGATTAGAAACCAGTATATGAGTGTTATTTAATTCAAAAGAACTGGGCTGTAGCTCTTACAAGTGGAAAATGGAAACAACTAGAGCAGAAGCTCCTAGATTCACTCTACCAGAGCTAACACTCCTCAGGGAAGAATCCCTGCCTAAAGTCTAACCTTGTTCCCTATATACATGCCATAACCTGCCAACTCAGCTCCTCCACACCCCCTTAGAACCTTCTTCCATTTAGTATAGAATCTAATAGTTGAGCTTCTTGACCCATAAGCTAAATCAATCATTGTTAATGTAGCATTTGGACCAATGGTTCATCAGTTACACAAATCACTCAATTCCCCTTGATTTGTCTTGACATATTTGTGGTTTGCTTGATGATAGTAACAATCTTTTTCATGTTCAAGGTAAATATTGTGTGACTTAATTTTGTCTTGGACTTTGTTTATAGTTGTGAATGGCCACATTAAACGACCACAGGATGAAGACATACAATCCAATGTACTAGAAATAATTGGATCAAATACTCAGTCCATGTACATTACGTGCCCAACTGACCTAGCCGCAACACTTGGTATAAAACTTCCATTCGCGGTTATTATTCTCAAGAAGTATGAGGAGGTATTTCGCATTTGAGATTCAAGTTTTGGATGATAAGAATGTCAGATGACGATTTTGAGCTTCAAATTTTCAAGTGGGTAGGTCTGCCCATGTTTGTGTGTTTGATGGTTTTGACCGCAACTTCAGTTGTTTAATTTCTTGAATTTTCTTCCATATGTATTTTGTGCATGAGTGCTTGCTTCTACCTAATATAGAGAACTTCGATTTTCTAAATAGCAACATTGTGGCATGATTCTTTTTTTGGGTCATTGTATTTATAGTTAGAAAGTCTTAGACATGGAATTCACAATTTAAATTGAGCATCCTCTCATCCATTTCTTTTTTGTAGAGGTCTATGTCAATGTAAATTGACAATTTTCATGTTCTACTTGATGCATTAGTTTTGTATGTACAGAATTGCTTTGAGATTAAGTGACATAAGTTGTAGTAGTTCTGTTAGGTGATATTTACTCATTGATCATTTGGTATGAGCTATGAAGATTAATTAGCTATATTAACAGGAAATCAAACAATATTGATGTTACAGATTTATTTAATTTTAAATTTTGACTTGTTTAATCGGGTACAAGGTGGACATTAGCCATGAGAATTGTGCGGGGAAATGATCTATGAGATAGGAATTGGAATTTTCTTATTTGTTCTGCATACTTTGAAAGGAAGGATAGAGAAAAATAAAAAAGATTCTTTTAGGCATTAAAGTGATTTGAGTGATTCAATGACTGTAACTCTAACATATCATACAATCTTTCATTTTTAAAATCACCAAAAGACTCGGGTATATTAGTGATAAAATATTTCTTATTATCAAGCAATTTCACTTTTGAGGTATGTTGTGCCTGTGGTGTTTGTGAAAAGGAAAAGAAAAGGAATACTGTGACATTTTTACTAAAACAAATTCTTAATATTTTCTCAAAAATATAATGATATCATTTTTGTTTGAAATACTGTTAATATGCATTACAGATGAATTCATGTTCTCTTATTTTCATGTCATGATAGGTTGTCACTCGAGTAAAGCCCTACATTTGCACTATGCCACTGAGAATGGATGAGGGATGGAATCAAATCCAGTTTAACCTGGCTGATTTCACCGAGAGCTTATAGTACTAATTATGTGGAGACACTGCGAGTTCAGGTCCATGCAAACTGTCGCCTGAGAAGGATATACTTCACTGATCGCCATTACTCTGAAGAGGAACTCCCGCCAGAGTTCAAATTGTACCTTCCGGTGCAGGTTAGAGATGCTGCATATGGACAACTAGTTCTTTCATATCTATCTTTTCATGTCAATTGTGCACCAAGTTTCATATTGTTTCACTTTCTTTTTTGGATAAAATCTCACATTGTGCTTGTCATCATGCAGAAATCATGAAAATGTATTGGAAGGATGGAATTGGAGCTACAAGATATTTCATATGCATACTACGTGTAGTTCTAGATGCTGGCTTCTTTATTCTAAAGTTTGTACCTATGCTGGGCTAGAACTAATAAGAACTTTTGCATCTGCTCGTTCCAGTCACATTAACTTGTAGATGTTCAAATGCTTCTCTTGTAACATTGGAAGTCAATTTTGATTATGATTTGTGATTTTATGTGATAGTGTCTAATCGAAGGAAGGATGATTGTGTTTTAAATGCACTGCATTAATAATGTATATCTATGCTATTTGGTTATCTTATGAAAGGTTTCCCTTCTTTTAGGAAGAACAATGTACAGAAATACGGAGCAATAAGTTTCCTCAAAGCAATATAAATTAAGAATATATGTTTTCATTTTGGGTAAAGGTGGGGATTGTTAAACTACAATGTCTATGTGCAATTCCCTAACTGGTAAATGTTTACCATATTGTTGAAGTGCAAGCAACAGATGTCCGCAATATACATCAACATGTCCGCAATATTTTGATCCAGTTTTTTTATTATTATTCTTCTTATTATTTTTCCATTGAAAGAGAAGTCGGGATTCTTTTTTTTTTTTTTGAATCAAGAGAAGTTGGGATTAATACAAATTTAGAAAACTTAAAAAAAAAGTTTTTACATTTGAAGAGAAATTAAAAAAAAAAAAAAAGGATTAAATACTACTTAGGTACTTTTGTAGTGTTCAATTAGATAACACATTAAGTTAAAGATCTAATTTTCTTATTTTCGCTCTATCTTCGACTGTCCTAATGATGTGTCAAGTTTAAAGTACATCATAGTCTGAAGCAGTATAGGACAACAACAATCAAATATATAATGCCTTTTATTAAGTCATAATTATTAAGATAAACTAAATTAAAAATTATTGTAACTTGTTGGGGCAAGGGTGGATTGTGAAGTGAGAAAACCGTGGTTTTTAGAATGATAATCTATGAATTAAAATCTTGTGAGTTAGAAGGACGAAAGGATAAATTATTATAAGTTTCCTTTTAAAATCTTATATAAGGAGTTCATAAAATAAGTATTAATAATTTTTTGTATGTTATTTAATGTCTTTTTTTTTTAATGAATTTTAGGAACATAACTACAAAAATAATATAATTAGTAAGAGTTAATTAAAAGTTTTGGTAAATTCTAAATTTAGAAATTATTAAAAGTAAGAAGTAAAGAGTTGTTGAAATTTTTTTTTATCATCACAAAAAGAATTAAAATAATTTTACTTAATGTTAAATGTGTGTGTGAATATTTTTATTTATTTATTTATTAGACATGAAATGTGTCACTTTTTTCTCACCATTCAAGAAAAGGGTCAAAACAAAAAACCTCTATAATTAGAGAAATAATGATCCTTCTAAGTTTAGCATGAAACAAAAAAATTAGTACCACAAAAGTTGAGAATTGGAAGGTTGCAATATTAGTTGACTATATGCATATTTGAGAATCAATATGATTAAATGAAAGATCAAGAATTTCAATTGATGTAAGATTAAATCCATACAGGATTCAATAACAATAACAACAACAAAGTCTTATCCCACTAAGTGAGGTTGAGTACATGGATCCACGATGCCATTTGGCTTGGCTAAAATCAAAGCTTGAGAAATGTGATTTATCATGAGATCTCTCTTGAAGACTTCCTTCAAAGTTTGTCTTTGTCCCCCTTCTCTTTTTCACATGACTAAAAATCATACAATCTACTATTCTCATTAGTGCCTTTTATGGTCTTCTATGTGCATGACAAAAACACCTTAATCGATTTTCCATCATCTCCATATAGAGTTCAGTTCATCTAAAATTCAAGATTGGAAAGGATGTTAGATAAACTCAAACTGGTTATAAGAGTACTTTTGCTGTGATTCTTTAGAGAAATGATGTCATGCTAATTAATGAAATACATTTCTTTTGAATTTTAAGTGTTAAACATAATGTAACAAATTAAATTCTATATTACTCAATAATAATATGCAGTTAGATGTATTTTGTAATATTTAGGAGTTAAAAAGATAGAGTTAGTGATAACGGGTGGATCCACCTTTTTTGCACCACTCAAGCCTCAACAATCACCATGGCCGTGGGTCAACTGTAACTTCTCATTTAAGAAGTAAAATTCAGGAGTTAAAAATATTAAACCTTTGTAATATAAGAAGAATCAAAAACCAATTATCTCTTTAGAAGTCAACTCTTCAAATTATTAAATAATATATCAAAAACTAGTTGTCAACAACACAAATTTTTGAAAACAAAATTCAAGTGTGAAATAATTTCTCCAATAATAAATAACTGAAGTGTCTACAACCAGAGAGTAAATATGAGTTTAGAAAATAACTCTGGTAGGTGCCCTTTCAGCTTGGGACAACGCTCTATAGAAAGATGTTGAAGACATGGAAAAGCACCTGTCATAGCTTGACATTCCCATTTTTCCCATTCTTTCATATAGCAGAACTTCAATGTTTCCAAGGATCTAAATGAAGAAGAGCTACTCCCATAAAAATCAGATATCCACTATCCCATCAAGCCCTCTAATATCCAGGTCCTTGAGAAATGACAAAAGTCCAAGGGGAGGCAAACTTAGGCAATAATTACAGTCCTCCAACCTTAAGGACACCACATTTGATAATGAATTATTGAATAACCACCTTGGAAATTGTTCACCCCCGTAGTTCCTCATTGACAACTTTTCCAAGTGTTTGGGAGGTTGTAAATTCTCAATTACAAGTATCCCTTTCTTTCGTTGAGTCATCAGGTTTTCGGTCCTTGTCCCAGTTTAACTCAAGCTCCACGAGGCGTGCTTTATTTTTCAAATCTGCTGCTAATGCATCCCAGGGATTCTCAATATTTTGCAGATCCTCAATTGATAGCCATCCATGAAGATTGAGTTCTCTTAGTTGTTGAATACTGAATTCAGTACTTTTGCCAACATCAAACGAACTCATCGATACTTGAAGATTCTTCAGTTTTCCCAAATACGCTGGCACCTTTCTCACTTTAGTATGAATAAATTCAAGGCAACACAAATTGGTGAGTTTATGCAAATTTGCGGGCAGCTCCTCCAAAAAACTACAATATCCCAGCTTCAGTATTTGCAAGTGATAGAGCAAACATGTTGAATCGGGTAGTTTTTTTATGTCAGTATGGGAAAGGTCTAATGAACGGAGATGTTTAAGATTGCTAATAGAGTTAGGCACCTCTGTAAGGCCATAACAACAAGACAAAGATAAGATGCGAATGGACTTAAACTTGGAGAACAACCCAGGTATCGACATCTTGCAATGCCAACGATGAAAAAAACCATTCATACTCCGACTTGGCATAAATGTACGCAATGTTTCAGCATCATATAAACTCCCAAACCCTTCAGAATAATGAGCCTGCTTGGTTACAAAGGAAAAATGACGGGTTGTTTTTGGTATACTTTTTGCTTGATCAACTTCCAACTTGAAACAAATGTCTCCACAAACATATTTTGCCAAATCATTGAGAAGGTCATGCATGACAAAATGCTTTTTGTATATGCTTGATTGTTGAAAGAAGGACCTTGATAACATATCATTGAAGTGCTGTTCACCAACTTCTTTTGGACTCTTACTTGTTTGATGGCATTGCAGAAAATTTTCAGCCATCCACAACTGAATTAAACACTTCTTCTTAAACACATAATCTTTGGAGAACAAGGAACAATAAGCAAAACATTGCTTGAGATGGGAAGGAAGGTGGTGATAGCTTAGCCTTAAAGCAGGAACAATATCACTATCCTCTTTTGGAAATTCCCATATCTCACTTTTCAATACTCTTTCCCATTCCAAAACAGAAGATTTTTTGTGTAAAAGACTTCCAATGGTTTTCAAGGCTAAAGGAAGTCCTTTACATTTTTCAACTATCTTTGTACCGATGGCCTTGAAGTATGGATTTGATTGAGGATTATCATCTTGAAATGCATGTTTAGCGAACAATTGCCAACAGTGATCACCTTGTAATTGGCTTAAGGGATGTGTTTTATTTGATCCCACAGTAGAAACAACTTTCAAGTCACGTGTGGTGACAACAATTTTACTTCCTTATTTGTCATAATTAAGAGGAGTTTGCAAAGCTTCCCATTTGTTTTGTTTTATGTTCCAAAATTTCATTCGCAACAAGAAGAAATCTCTTCCCAGTCAAATTTTGTTTCAATCTTTCATGAACCATTTCTAAGTTTCTACTATTATCAGTTGATTTAGTGATTGTCTCAAGAATTGTTCTAGTTAGCTTGAAAACATCAAAGTCATCTAAAACACATATCCAAGCTTTGATATCAAATTTACCCTCTATCCTTTGGTCATTGTATACATGTTTGGCAAGTGTGGTTTTACCCAACTCACCCATGCCCACAATAGAAAGTATTAATGGCTGGTTACGATTGTCAGTGTCAGATGTGAGCCATGTGATGATGTTGAGAGAGGTATATATACTCACAGTCACTTCTCAGGTTCTGTTGAAAACTATTACTCACTAATGAGAAGTATAGATTCATACCAAGTTAAGGGTAGTCTAGTATAACTTAAAATAAACTCTAGGTTTTTCTCTATTGTCAATTGTGTTTTATCTATATTTTACTGTAGAATTTGTACCATACATGTGAAAGTGATTTAGAATAAATCACGTCACTCTATTATTTTTCTTTCGTGTATGTTTGATCGTGATTATTGAAGAAGACAAAAATGCCCAGTGATGTCGAGGACGAGTTAGAGGACATCCTATGGATGAGGATTTGTAGACTTAGTTTATAGTATTTTCTTTCTGTATAAGGGACAGGGTAGATGAACACTACTCTGTATATAATTTTTTTTGATATATATATTGGATTAGGTAGTATCTATCTTTTAATGTATTTTTACTCTTTCTATATTTTATGTTTATCATGTATTATCAAACCATGATGTGCAGTTTTATGACATATATGTATATACAATCTTTTTCTTTCATCTTTTACTACTATTTTCAAATTCTGTTTAATTTTAGAAATTTTCTATTGCAAGAATCGAAAAAATTTTACTCGTAATAATTAAATAACTAAATTGATACAAACTATGATTAATAAGAATGGGTGTTACAAAAATTCCAACCTCTTAGATTAATAAACTATTAATTTAATCGTCTAAACATTTATTGGATTTTAACATCGATCTTTTAAGTTTTTATAATATCATAAAAAATAGAAATAATAATGTTATAATGATATTGAAAATAAGAAGTACAAGTAAAATCATTTATAAAAATAAAAGCTAGAATAAAATAAAAAACGAAATCTTAAACTTTATTATAATAATTAATAACTATTATTAATTAATTACATAAAATATATATATGAAAAGTATAGGAATAATATATATATATATATATATATATATATATATATATATATATATTATTTTTGTAATAAAATATGTAATAAGAGCCTATGCATTGACGGTGTAAAGAATTTTTACGCTGTCATCCAAATATAACTAGTATGTATGTTAAATTTGTTGATTTTTACAATAATTATCTTAAAAACCATACTTACCATGAATTCTTATTGGTTGATAGTGTAAAACTTTTTACACTAACTGTAACGTCGTGTTTTCTTAATGTATGATTTAGTGATTTAATAACCAAAAGTGGAAATTTAATATGTGATCTAGGTAATCGAGACGAATGAATAAATTGTTGATGTGTGGTTGTGTTTATCTGTGTTGTCGAGGGAAATAACAATATTGAGTTAATTGTAAGCCTTGGAGAGTGATTAGACGGACCATGGGATTTAATGGGCCCAAAGCCTTTGTGAGGCCCAGGGAGGCTAAAGACACAAAAAAACCCCCCTTTTCCTCCCGTTTTGCTAAACTCTCCAAAACACTCTCCCAAACTCTCTCATTTTCTCAATCTCTCTCAAACCCACCAAGAGTGTAGCAAGATTTCAAGCCTTAATTATGTGTCCTTGTGTTGAGAAGGGTAGATTCCTTGAAGGGTTGGCTCTAGAGTTCATTTTCTCACATCCTCCTCTTCCCCAAATCCAGATTCGAAAGCTCCAAGAGGTAAGGGAAGCTTACATATGTTGAATGTATGTTGTATGTGTAATACTCCTTTAATTTTAAATATAATTCATATTAATTTAATTATTAAGTTAAGTTGATGAAAATGTGAGTAATTTTTTTTTCAATTTTATAATAGAAAAATTCTAAATTTAACAAAATTTGGAAATAAAAGTGAAATGATAAAAACTGCTTATGTATATATATATATATATATCAAACTGTATATCACTGGTTTGAGCAATGCATAACAATCAAAAAGAAAACAAAAGTACATCAAAAGACATATACTACCTAGCCCAATATATATATCAAAAAGATCCTATACAGAGCAATATTTATCTACCCTATCCCTCAAGGAAAATATTATAAACTATGCATACAAATCTAGAGGAGTATCCTCTAACTCGTCCTCAGCATCATCAGGCATTGCCGTCATCTTCAATAATTACGATCAATCATACAAGAAAAAAAAAATGGAGTGAGGTGATTTGTTCTAAAATCACTTTCACATATATGGTAGGTATTTAAACACAATTAACGAAGGAAACCTAGGGTTTATTCTAAGTTATACTACACTACCCTTGACTTGGTATGAATACATACTTTCCATTAGTGAGTAATAGTTCTCAACAGAACCTGGGAAGTGACTGGGAGTACATATACCTCATCAACATCATCACATGGTACAGTCCTCATCATTAATGAGGAACAAATATCAGTCAGGACGCCCATTTATAGAGGTATACTCTCACACCAATCTCGAAATGTTGAGAAGTTGTTGGGGTTATCGAGCTTGGTCAAGCGAATATCCCAGCTCGAGGGCGCTACCCTGGTCATTGGAACCTTCATTACTCGATGCCAACCCTTAAGACTTCCTCAAATGGGTCCCTGCCTTTCATCTCTTAGCGTACCAAATTGTAGCTTCCTTAGCAGGGTGTCATGCCATCGCATATCACTTGCTTTACATTATTTACTAAACTATCAATTCCTAACTTCTCAAGCAGAGGTTTTCCTGGTCTTATTTAATTTGAGTACCAATACAATTAACATTTTTGCCTTATTTTACAAAAATTGCAAAGTACCAAAATTTTAACAAAATAACAATTTAGTAATCATATAAAATTTTAGCAGAATAACGACATAGTAATTATAATTTAATTACTAAAATTATGGCAAAATAACAACTAAATAAATACATTTTAATTTTCTAAATTTGAACAAAGTAACAGCTTATCAAGTGCATTTAAATTTTCTAAAATTGAGTAGAGTAATAGTTTAGTAATTAAAATTTAATAATGGAAATTTGAGCAAAGTAACAACTTAGCAAAAATTAAATTTTAACATCAAACAATAATAACAAAAACTTAAGCTTAAATGTGTTTAGGGGAAAACCCTTCCTACCAACATGCAAAGTGACAATAATTTAGAACCAACTCCACTTCCCCCATTACCTTTAAGGTGATTGATGAAGAGGATGAAATTGTTGATGCAAAGCTCCTAGGAAGAGAACTTTACTAGTTGGAAAATTAGTAAAATTTTAGCATAAAAGCAAAATAAAAGAAAAAAATTTCTAGAGAGAGAAGCTCTCTAAGAATTTGGTAGCTTGAGAGAGGGAGAGGTGTTGAAAAATGGTCCAAAACCATGGCTATTTATAGAAGAGGAGAAGGGGTTAGGTGTCCACAAAATTACATAAGCCATTATGTAAGCATTATGTCATAAATCTAATTTTTATTTATTTTTAATCTAATTTAGGGACACATAAACCATTTAGGGTGGTGAATCACCCCTCCTAGGCTTGGAGACGTGCTATATGAGTTGTCGTCAAGCTCCTCAATATAAATTTTATCTGTAGATAAATTAACTGATATCGATAAAAACGCCTAAACTTGAAAAATTAGTTTTTAATATCAAAATAATGAATTTTAATGTAAAATTGGACAAATACATTTTTTTTCATCAAAAATAAACTTCTAATAATAAATTTTAATTTTTATTAATTTATTTCAAATTATATATATTTATTTTGTATTTTTAAGCTAGAAAATTCATAAAAATTCCATTTTAATTCAATAAATACCAAAATTTTTATGAAAATTCTAAAATTAAATATGTTACCCATAAATAAACTAAAAATACTATTTTCAACCTTTCTGGATATCAAATACTAGTTAGGCTTAACATACATCTAAGGGCATTTTGGTTATTTTATGCAAGAATTTTTAGAAAATTTTCAAAATTATATTTTAATATATATGACATGATTCCAAGCTCAAATTGATATTTTAATGTCAATTGAATCTTTTTCTCATGTTAGCCCTTAATATTAAGAAATAGGGACAAAATCGTCATTTTCTAATATTTTTGGGCTCTGGCTTAGAAAAATTATTAAAAATCAAGATTAAATAGCTCTTGAACTTCTAAGCATCATGGTGGAAATCAGAAATTTTAAATTCCTTGCCGATTTTTTAGAATTACATGGCTAAATATTAGAAAAATAGTTAAAAAATTTGAAATAGAATTATTATATTTTTCACTATTTTCTTTCAAAATAAAATTTTTATAATGAAAGATACTTAGTATAAAATTTGGAAAATATTTTCAGGTCAAAAAGTTTGTGGTTGGTTCCCACAGTCAACCAAGGGTATTTTTGTCATTTTTGAAAAATTATTCCAATAAATTTTCAATTTTTTAAAAAATTATTTATAATTATTCTAAGTACATTGATGACTTAAAAATAATTTTTAAACACTTTCAATTATTTTTGTTTATTAATTCTGCTATCTAGCTCTTTAAGGTCAAAAAGGTCATTTTATAAACTTTCGAACTCCGTTCCCCAAAAATTATCAAAAATACTAAATAGTACTTTCTAATATGAACATAACTATAAGGATCAAACTTTTGAGATTCCCATCCCCTTCTCCAAAATAAATATAGAATAATTTAATATGCAAAAGTAGGGGTGTTATAGTGTGAGTGTCGTAGCGTGTGCATATTGTCCTAGTTTGAGCTAGAAAACATGATTTGGTTGTATTTTGTTTAAATTTTGTGAAAATGGGTTTCTTGATTTTGTGATTGATATTGGTTGGAATGTTGTATGGATTGTTATATCTGTTGAGTATGTTGTTGTGGACCGTTGTGTAGTTGTGTTCGACCTTTGTGGAGTTGATATGGGATGTGAGTGAGTGGAAACTTTAGATTTTTGGGTTTTCGACCAGAGTTGCTGGCTCTATTATCTGATAGTCGCTGAGCGAGAATGCCCTTGACTGAAGTGAGGCTATCAGGTTGGTGATTTGCTGAGCGACCCATCGTGTTGCTAAGCGAGTGTTCTTGAATTGTAGAATTGGTTGAAGTGTAGGATAAATTTGCTGAGCGAAATCTAGTTCGTTAAGCTAGTGTTCATGAAGATCTAAGAATTTTCCAGTAGGCCGTTCGCTGAGTGAGTGTGGCCATTCCAGAATGTCTGGGCGTGATTCCCTGAACAAGTACTAGGCTCGCTGAGATATTTAGAGCCCTGGAGGGTTGTTGCTCTCCATTGCAGATGTTTCGCTTGGCAAATGACGTGTTCGTTGAGCAAAGAGTGGGTGTTGGTTCTGGCTGCTCTCTGTAGTGGCTAGTCGCTGAACGAGTAGGATACTCGCTGAGTGACTTGTTGTTAGTAGAGATTTGGAGAAAGTCCTTGGAACGAATCTGCTGAGCGACCTGGTTGTTGTTGAGTGAGAGACTCTGGAGATAGGATGTTCGCTGAGCGAGACTTATGGTCGCTGAGCGATAACCTTCGTTGGGGGTGGGGGAGGGGAGAAGTAGGCCCTTTGTATGGGAGATCTTCGCTGAGCGAGCATAAGGACCGTTGAGCGAGTAGGGTAGTCTGATATTGTTTTAATTTAAGATTCGAGTATGTAAAACATAGTTGAGGGACTCTTGGTGCTAGTCTAATGTGAGAATGGTTGAGAATGTCATGGGAGTGGTGGGTTGCTTGGATAGGACCTCCACTTATGGTGAATAAAGTTGTGTGAGATTTCTTATAAGGTATGGGCAGCTTGGGTAGGGCCTTACCTATTGACCATGCTTGGGGCTAGATTGGGCCTGCATGGTTTTGGTAGTAGTTGTTAGGCCACGAATGGTGCTGATCGGGCCACGTGGCATTGTGTTGCTTTGTGTGTGTGTGTGTGTGTGTGTGTGTGTGTGTATGTTGACTTGTTGTTGAGTTGATGTTGTGATGTGATACATGCATTTCATGCATATGTGTGTTGACTGAGGTTGTGTGATGGACCTTAAGCCATGGTATGAGTAGGCATGTAAGTTGGCTGGTTGACAGGAGCTGCGGCTTAAACGGGCGTCCAACCTAATGCCTAGATAAGACGTGGGGTCTTAAAGATGGGCCTTTAGGGATGAGTGGATGGGTGATTCTGTAGGGGGCTAAGGTAATGCAAACCTTGAGTTGCGGTGAATCACCACCCATATACACTTATCCCGACATACCACTAAGCCTATCTATAGATCAAAATTTTGCAATCCTTGAATGAGTGCTATGACTTCATGTTAGGGGGTGAGACCTGGCTAATCGCTTGAATTGTTGTGAATCTCTCAAGAGTCGTGTTATCATGCATTGACATAGTTGTGGTGGTTTTGTCGTATTAAGGGATTCTGGGTTGAGAACCTTTTGCTATACGATTTCATGCTATGTATATGTGAGTGGATGTTGGGAACTGTGGATGATTTTCTTTAAACATATATGTTACGTCTTTGTTTTAATGAGCTTACCCTTACCTTGTGCTTTTGTGGTGGTTGTTCTGTTACTGCTGTTGCGTTGGTGTGACTATGATGATCATGCCCTATGACGTGGGAGCAAACGACAAAGCTTCAGTGGACCCGACTTCTCAGAGCTAAAGGTAGAGTTGCATGCTGGAGATAGTGTGGCTCGAGGGGCCATAGATTCATTTTGTTTTTGCTATGTATCTTATTCCATTCTTTTGATAGGGATGTATAGTGTGATCAGCCATAGGGAGTGTGTTTTGTATCCCTCTCCCCTAATTCTTTTGTTCTTTAAAAGTTGTAAAAACATGTATGTTGACTATTGGGGAGATGGATGGATCTCTTAGGATGAATTTATTTCATTTACATATATATACTTTTATAATTATCGTTTCATGAGTTGGTAGATGATAGTGCAGTGTTGTTCAGTAGCGACAGTGGATCATTATACTAACGATATATATAACTCATAAAATATTTACTATTGTCTACAGAAAATAATATTTTCCTATATTTTTATTAATTATTCATATACAACTAATTGGTTATGTTTTGACTCTGTCAATGCGTATGGGGAAGAGTTAATACTAGCAATTTTGATGGACAACCAATATTTGTTGACTCTTCCCGACCACACAAATGTCTATGACGTGCATGGGTTCAGATAATGTTTGGAGAATATTAAATATAATGTATGCATGCATTTAGCAATAGATAAATTTAAGGAACCTAACATCACACGTATATTTTAGCCACGTCAAGCCCATGGACATAACCGTGAAAACAACAAATTAAACAACTCAACAAAGCGTAGCAAACTCTGATCAACCTAATTAAAAAAATAAAAAATTCTTTTCTTTTTTATTTTTTTGGTTTCGATCCCTTTTTTTTCATTTTTATATTGTCATCACACATCTTTTTGCATCTTTCTTTATTTTCTTAAATTTTGTTTACTTGCACATTCCTTATTTATTTATATTTGGTCTGGCCTGACTTGGTCCGTCTGATTCAATTATCATTAATGTGACTAGTCTAATTTTTTATTTCAATAGTGACAGTTTTAATCTGTCCATGATTCTTTTGGTTGGGAAGAATATACCAAACAGTCTACGTACTGTCGATTCTAGCATATCATGTGCTACGGTCTTTTTTATATTATAATAAAATTACCTTTGCTTATCAAAAAATAAATTCTGTCAATTTTTATATTTGCAAGCTCAAAATTAATGCTGTGAAAAGAATGGTTTATAAGTGATTTGTTTTGTTTAACAAGACTATGGTTGCTCCTAACTAAGATTAATTTGGACCGTATCAGCTAGTAACAGTATTGTTGATCACTCCATTAACTTTCAATTTCCCATTTGCTAGTTTGAATCAGTCAATTAACATTCTATTGCTGAAACAGTATTGAAGTGTAAAATTGAAATTCTCTCCGCAGGCCACCCACATTTAATACAAACTTCCTGATTTGCGCAGCAAAACATAGTGATAACCCAGACTCATTATGCAGGTCTTGGGTACTGGTTTAGTGCAGATATTGAATGCTTGTCTAGTGCAACACGTTAGAATTACCAATAAAGTTGGGAAATTAAATTAATCAGCAAACATTGCCAATTGTCATAGGGGACAAGGCACTAGTTTGATAAATAGCCAATCATTATTGTATTGTCACTGCTGGTTTAAATTAATTACCAATTTGTATTACCATTGCTATAGGAGACAATAGCCATGTCTATGGAATGAGTAGTACTCAGTTACTGGAATCCTTAGACCTTACTGTTATTCTTCTCAACTCTAGAACCAAACACCAGCATTGCATCCTGAAGGAAATCATTGGTCAAGTTCACAACTTTGACAGGTTTAAGGGTAGCCATCCGACTTGGAATAGGACCAATAATTTATTTTTTTTATTTTGAAAGGTTAATCATATTTTAAAATAAAGAACAAAATAAAGGGCTTTGATCTAATCAAAATTTATAATCCTAATTTATTACTATTATAGTCAACCTTAAAACAACAAAATAACTTATTAAAATATTTAATGGAGTTTAAGAATTAATTGGAATGAAATAAAACATTAGTATCTGTTTCTTTCCTTTATTGTATTTCATATCCTATACATAGCTTGTGTGGTATACTTGGAATTTAGCCTCTGGAATTGATAATTTAGTAAATTTCAGATAAAAGCAATGTCCATAATCTTGTTAGAAATTTAGTAGTGCATTCTTTATAACGCACAAATTAAACTGACAGATATTCATTCATGTGTTTGCAAACATAAACCAAATACCAATGTCTAAAACAAACTAGAATAAGCATCTCCCAAGCTAGAAAGTAGAACCTCTGCATTTTGTTAACCACCTGCATTCAAGGACTTTCAAAGGCTCTGGTTGGAAGTTGGTCTTCCCTTCATCAGATTCGGGGTTTTGTATCTTTCCCATGGCCAAACCAATTGAGTTTCTCAACCTTCAACATTTTCCTGGTGTCCTGATCGTCAGTAAACATGAACACTAGATAAAACAGCATATTTAGATAGAAGTCAACTACAAGGTATAGCATAATGATATTTAAAATTGTTGATGTAAAAAGGAATAGCCCAAAACAGTGCTAGTTTGTGAAAGAATGTGGATGCAGAAACAAGTAAAAGTAAATCTTATTGTGTTATTCTGTTAATGATTGAGAGATAACATCTATGGGACATCATAAATTATTACTCAAAGTCATCTCATCTGTGTAAGTTGATTCATCCTCCTCTGACAAACATTAATCAAATTAGGTGTCTCTTATGCTACTGTTGTTTGCTAACAAGAGGGTAAACGTGTGAAACATTTCCAATAAACAAGATTGAAGTATAGGGATAAGTAGTCAGCCCAGTATTTGAAATTGTCCAAAGGACAAAATATTGGATTTGAAAGAAGTAACTATATGTTATAAAGTAGGTACCTGATCCAAGGCTAGACAACATCAGAATCAGCACATTTCAGACTTTTAGTTCATGCTATTATTGTCATCAATCTGGATGCATTCAGTGTTTGCAATCTTTGCCTTTAGTCTTCTGACACCATTATTTGAGCTACAAATTATTGCTCCAGTACTTGTGGACAGAATTTTATATCTTGTAGTACAAGAGATGGACCAGGCAGTGCATGCCAGTTGGACAATGATTTTAAATTATCCAGACAACACTTTAGCCTGGGTGCAGATAATCCACCTCTGGGGAATGAAACAAACATAGAACGCTCCACAATGTGAGATTATGACAAAGCCCTTTGGACAAAACTCATTTTAAGATTCCTCCTGTTGATCAAAAAGAGAGTATTAAGTTTTGGCGAGAAACACAGTGGAAAGATCCTTAAACAAGGGAACAAAAGCCACGAGCTAATCTCATTAAACAATGAAGTTGCCCTGGTAAGTGCTCTTTCAACTTTAGATTATAGGAAGCTGTGTAAAGAGCAAGACTAAGTTCATAATGCTTAGTATAATTTCTCAACGCTCTTTTGGTCTAAGATTGAGTCCAATTGACTCCAAAATAAAAGGAAAGGTTGCAACCAATAGAAAAGATTCTTTACAAGAAAACTGGAAGAAGAAAGGTATTATGAAAAAATAAAGTTCAATAAAATAATGTAAGAAGTAAGAACTAAGAAGAAAGAAGGAAGAGTGTGAGTGAGAAAACAAATTTACCCAACAAGTTAAAGGAAGATGAAACCACCATAACTCCCAATGACAGAGTACTCTTTACAGGATGGATGCTAGAACTTTTGCACTTCACCACCTTCGCCATTTTTGTAGTGTCCTAAATATAAGCAACACATTTGATTGATTGGAATTCAACTTCAATAATGAATATTGATAATAGAAATTCTTGCATGTAAAATAGAGTATTAAAAAGAAACTGATGCATGAAGAAAGTGACTTGCCATCCTCCTTTAACAAAAAATAATCAATTTAGGTGTAAATTGTGTTTCTGTTGTTTAGTAAATGCCAACTTGAGAGTGAAATATTTCCAATAAACAAGATTGTATTTGAAAAGCTGCAAAGATATTGTGGAGGATTGGCACCTGATGAAAAGGTAGACATTGGTGCATGTGTAAGTTCAAACTTGTGCTTCATCTTATTGGTTTACCAAACCCTTATGTTTTTAATGTGAGCAATCTTTCCCCAGTCTTCACCTTCTGGTTTCTGGCAACGCTGTTTGAGCAATGGACAGTCGAAAATTTCAAGAGTCGAAATGGATTTGGGCAGACCCTCCTCTGGTAAGCATTGTAGGCTGCCACAGTAATAAAGAAGCAATATCTGAAGAGAGGAGAGGTGGCAGAGACCCTTGTAGTCCAATTTTATAAGATTTGGACAATTATAGATCCACAGAGAAGTAAGTGAGAGTGGCAGCAAACCTTCATCAGGAAAAGACTCCACATCCACTTTTCGAATAGACAAAGATTCTAGAGAGGTGTTAGCTCCCAAAGCACCTTCCAGTGAAGCAATAAGTTTGGAGCAATTTGAGAGATCCATCTTTTTTAGATTTGATGGCAAACCCCCATCACTGAATGACTCCACTTGTGGACAATCAAGTATCGATAGGCTAGTAAGAGATGGAAGGAGGACATGCATGTGTTCAGGCAATGATTTCAAATTCTCCAATCCTTCAATACTAAATCTTTCTAGCCACGGTGCAGATAATCCTTCAGTAGGAAATGATTCAAATTGAGGGCATCCACTAATTTTGAGATCCTTGAGATGATTATGAGTGTGCTGCTGCGAAATTATTTGTAGATTACAAAACCTGAGATCAAGCGAACAAAGTTTTGGGAAGAAATCTAGTGGAAAGGTTGTTAGAGAGTCACAGCCACCACTGATCTTTAATGTTACAAGGAAATCATAGCAATGACTCATGGGAATATTCATAGTTGGGCAATAATAAATGTGCAAGAATTCAAGAGAAGTATCAGATATGATGTGCCCAATCTTTTCGAGTGACGATGCTTCCATGTTGTGTCCTGTAATGGTGAGCGACTTCAAAGTAGTCGGATGATAATCAAATTGCAGGTTTCCATAATCCCGTAGTTCTAATTCACAAATTTCTAGCGACTTAGGAGCAGAAGCCACAAGTTTTTTGCAATCACATATAACTAGATTCTTTAAATGGAGAAGTTGCTCTGGTAGGTGCCCTTTCAACTTGGGACATTGCTCTATAGAAAGATGTTGAAGACGTGGAAAAGCACCTGTCACAGCTTTACATTCCCATTCTTCCCATTCCTCCATATCGGAGAAGTGCAATGTTTCCAAGGATGTAAATGAAGAAGAGCTACTCCCATAAAAATCAGCATTAATACCTACTATCCCATCTAGCCCTGCAATCGTCAGGTGTTTGAGAAATGGCAAAAGTCCAAGGGGAGGCAAACATGAGCAATATTTACAGCAGTCCAACTTTAAGGACACCACATTCAATGATGAATTATCAAATAACCAACTTGGAAATTGCGTACCACCATAGTTCCTGATTGATAACTTCTCCAAGTGTTTGGAATTGGAAGGTTTTAGATTCTCAAGTACTTCCCTTTCTTTCCTTGAATCATCAGGGTTCCAGTTCCAATTCCATTCTAACTCTAGCTCCACAAGGTGTGTTTTGTTTTTCAAATCCACTGCTAATGCATCAGAGGGATTCACAATATTCTGCAACTCCCCAATTGATAAACTTCCATGGAGATTGAGTTCTCCTAGCAGCTGAATGCTGAACTCGCTACTTTTGCCAACATCAAACCAACTCATCCATACACGAAGATTCTTCAGTTTTCCCAAATGTATTGGCACCTTTCTCACTTTAGTACCTATAAATTCAAGATGACGCAAATTGGTGAGCTTATGCAAATTAGAGGGCAGCTCCTCCAAATTGCGACAATAGCCCAGCTTTAGTATTTGCAAGTTATAGAGCAAACATATTGAATTAGGTAGTTTTTTTATGCGGGTACCAGAAAGGTCTAACGAACGGAGATGTTTAAGATCATCTACAGAATCAGGCACTTCTGTAAGGCCAGAACAATAAGACAAAGATAAGACGCGTAAGAGCTTAAACTTGGAGAACAACTCATGTATTGACATCTTGCAATGCCAACCATAAAGAAAATTCATTCCCCCACTTGTTGGCATAAATGTATGTAACCTTTTAGTATCATATAAAGTCCCAAACCCATCAAAATATTGAACATGATTGATTGCAATGGAAAAATGACGGGTCGTTTTTGGTTTACTTTTTGCTTTATCAACTCCCAACCTGAAATAGATGTCCCCACAAACATATTTTGCCAAATCGTTGAGAAGGTCATGCATGACAAAATATGTTTTGAATCTGCTTGATTGTTGAAAGAAGAACCTCGATAATAGATCATCGAAGTATTGTTGACCAACTTCTTCTGGACTCTTACTCTGTTGAAGGCATTGTAGAAAATTCTCAGCCATCCACAACAGAATTAAACGCTCCTTGTCAAACTCATAATCTTTGGGGAATAAGGAACAATATGCAAAGCATCTCTTGAGATGGGAAGGAAGGTGTTGATAGCTCAATAATAAAGCAGGAATAATTTCACTATCTTCTTTTGGTAAGTCCCATATCTTGCTTGTTAATACACTTTCCCATTCTGAAACAGATGAATTTGTGTGTAAAAGACTTCCAATTGCTTTCAAGGCTAGAGGCAATCCTTTACACTTTTCAACTATCTTCATACCAATCTCCTTCAACTCAGCATTATCTTGATTATCATCTTGGAATGCATGTTTAGCAAAAACTTGCCAACAATGATCATCCTGTAATTGGTTTAGGTGATGTACTTTATTTGATCGCATGGCAGAAGTAACTTTCTTACTGCGTGTGGTTACAAGAACTCTACTTCCCTGAGCCCCATAATTAAGAGGAGTTTGCACAGCTTCCCAGTTTTCTCGACTTTCATTCCAAACGTTGTCCAAAACTAGAAGAAATCTCTTTCCTGTCAATTTTTCTTTCAACCTTCCCTGAACCATTTCTAGGTCTCTACTGTCATCAGTCGATTTAGTGATTGCCTCAAGAATTGTTCTTGTTACCTTGAAAACATCAAATTCATCTGAAACACATACCCAAGCTTGGATACTAAATTGATCCTCCATCCTTGAGTCATTATATACATGTTGGGCAAGTGTTGTCTTACCCAATCCACCCATACCCACAATAGAAATTATTGATAGCTGGTCACGATTCTCATTGTCAGATATCAGCCAATTAACGATCATTTCTCTGTCACCATCTCTACCGTATATAACACTTTCACTCAGCAAAGATGTTGACGGCAATTTTTGTGGCGTTTTCCTACCTGATCCAACACCAACACCACTACCTTCTTTCAAACCTAAATCACCCTTTTGGCTTGAGAGAACTTCTAGTTTGTCAACGACTTGTCTCATCCTTGAGTCAATTTTCCTGTTAAATGAACTGAAACAAGCATTGAAGAAATTCGGTACCTTGCAAGTACAGGTTTGAGATTCAGATTCAGCTTCCACCTTGCTTTTGGAGAGTTCATAGTCTATTTCATCCAAGACATCCTCTGCATCACACACAGCATCTTTGACATCAACAAGCCAGTCTCTCACATGTGGATCTCTGAATTGCTTCTGTTCTGCATCATCAGCCAAAGCATCGATGGACCGCAACTTGATTTTCAACTTGCTCAGCAGGTTCTCATCAAGTTTTCTTCCATGAAAGAAGTTCAGAACTTGAGGAGAAGCCAGCCTGTCAAATGCAACCTGAAGGAAAGCAGAAAGAAGAGCACCACCGACCAATACTGCTGCCATGGTAGGAAAGGGAGTGGATGAATGAAAATGAGTAATTTGAAGTGTAGCTTATGCTAATGACTCAGTGCATTGTCGGGTTAATATCACGATGAAATAAATAGTAATAAGCTATATTTTATGAATGATGGCGTTAATATAAGGTTGGTGAACTTCTTTTTCATTGGCGGCAAGTCAACCAATAATGGTTGAGTTTTCCCAACAACGTTACAATATTTTAAGAAATATAAATAATATAGGAAAATGAAATTCAAATATGGAATAAAAATGGCAGTAAAATAACACTACAACATGCGAAAATAAGAAATAATAGTAAAATAATATTATCATAATATGAAATAATAAATTACTAAAAACATTTTAAAAATTATAATAATAAATAATATTTGTAAAATGAGAAATGACAGTAAATAAAATTATTAAATTTAGCCATATTATTATAAAAATTATTATTAATTGCATAAAAATAATAAAACATATTTTAATAAAAAAAATTGACAAAATCAATATTTCATTACAGTCACTATAAAATAATATCTTTTATTTTATTTTATTAAAACCACTCTATTATTACCTTTTTATTATTACTCATTAACATAGTTTGGGAATAGATTTTTTAAATAATTAATTTTTTTCAAGTCTCCCCAATTAAAGGTTGATAAAAATAAACAATTGTTTCTCTAAAATGAATTGAACTAAACATGTACTAAAATTCCAACTTTTTAGATTAATAAACTATTCATTTAATCCTCTAAATATTTACTTGTTCTTTTAAGTTTTTATATTATCATAAAAAATTAAAATAATGTTGTAATGATATTGAAAATAAAAAGTATAAGTAAGAATCATTTATAAAAATAGAAACGAAGTCTCTCACTATATTATAATAATAATTATTATTAATTAATTACATAAAATACTAATATAGACATTTATAAAAAGTATAGGAATAATAAATGTTTTATTATTTTCATGATAAAATATTTAGTATTATCTACAAAAAATATTTTTATTTTTTTATATTTTTATTATTCATATACAATTAATTTGTTATGTTTTTGACTCTGTCAATGCAGATAGTGTTAATACTAGCAAAGGAAAGAACTACTTTCAAGGATGGCTTTACTTTAAGGTTTGATAGACAACGAATAGCTGTTGTTGACTCTTCCCAACCACACAAATAATGGGTTCAGATAATGTTTGGAGAATATCAAATATAATGTATGCATGAAGTTTTCTTTCATTTATTAACATCTTTTTGTTTTTTTTATTTTGTGAAGAAAACATTCTTTCTTTACTTTAGTGTTTTTTTGTCAATTTCAGTGGCTTATTTATTAACAAATAAATCTAAGGAACCTAACATCGCACATATATATTTAAGCCATGACAAGCCTACTGACATAACCATGAAAACAACAAATTAAACAACTCAACAAAGCGTAGCCAATAATTAATGCTTTGTAACAAGAATGGTTTATGAGTGATTTCTTTTGTTTAACAAGACAGTTCCTAGCTAACGGAGATTAATTTGAACTGTAGCAGTGACAATATTGGTGATCACTCAATTATCTTTCAATTTCGTATTTGCTAGTTTGAATCAGTCCATTAACATTCTATTACTGGAACAGTATTGGAGTGTAAAATTGAAATGCTCTCAGCAGGCTGCCCAATTTAATTCAAACTACCTGATTTGTGCAAGCACAACATAGTCATAAAGTAGACTCATTATATACAGGCTGTGGGTACTGGTTTAGTGCAGATTTTGAATGCTTGGCTAGTGCAACAAGTTAGAATTACCAATGAATTTCGTAAACTAAATTATTTGTTAAACATAGCCAATTGCCATAGGGGACAATGCCCTAGTTTGATAAACAGTCAATCGGTATTGTATTGTCATTGCTGGTTTAAATTAATTACTAATTTGCATTACCATTGCTATAGGAGCCAATAGTCAAGTCTGTGGAAAGGTAAAAAAAAAGAACTTTTGATTTTTTGCAGTGAGTACATAAGTACATTGGAATCCTTACTATTTTCACCTCAACTCCAGCACCAAACACTGGCACTGCACCCTGAAGGAAATTGTCAAGTTCACAACTTTGACAGATTTAAGGGTTGCCATGTCCAACTTGGAATAGGACCAATAATTTTTTTTTTCATTTTTGATATATATTTTGAAAGGTTAATCATATTTTAAAATAAAAAACAAAAAAATGGCTTTGTTCTAATTAAAATTTATATATAGTCCAGATTTATTGCTGTTATAGTTAACCTTAAATTAACAAAATAACTTATTAAAATAAGAGGAAAGGTGAAGTGTAAACATATAATAATTTAACGTCGCAATGGCAGCAATCCGCATCGCAGCAGCTGCAATGCCCGCAACCGCAACCGTAATTGCAACCACAACTGCAATTTAGAACCATGCTCATGGCTGTCTTAGAAAGGTAAGTGGCCATTCTAAAGCTTGTTTAAATAAAACCCTCGCACTCAAACTCACTGTTTCTTTGCATAGGTTCACACTCAAAGGGATTTTGTTTCATTCTGAAGGAGGACTCAGACCCTGTAATCTTCTGCTTCAAGTGACTTCAGGCTCAATTTCTCTTTTTTGTTCTTTGGGGATGATCTGCGGCCTTTATTACATTATACATTAATGAGAGACATTACAAGGCGTTATTCTTGCCATTAAAGATGTGAAAAGGTTTACCTTTGGTTTACTTTGTATCTGTTCATATCGTGTGTTCCTTTTGTTTAGTTGCTTTCAATAGTAATAAAAGTTCTTGATGTTAGGAGAATTAAATGAGCTTGAGACTTGAGTGTGAAATTCTGTTTTGGATTTACAATGCATCGATGAATGAGTAAGAGGTATTCTTAATTACACTTGGCATGAGACAAGCTTCTAACACTGCATATTTTTATCACATCAACTATATGGGCCATTATTGTCTTCTACTATCCATACACTAACAATGATTAGAATTAAAATGGCTTACATGACACACTTGATGATAGCATGTAAGAAGATTCTTTTACACAACATATAACTAAGAGTTTGTCTGAATGAATTTAGTATAGAAAGGTTGGAGCTTGCATAAGATTCTATAGTTTTTAAACTTGTCCATATCTTTTTTCTCTCCCTTCTCCTTGCTTTGATACATTCCACATTCCCATTTCTTGAGGAGTGAGTATTGTCATAGTGGATAAGCTACTTACTCTAGAATTCACAATTGCTTGAAACCAAAACCTTAGGCTCCTTAGGTCACATATAGGTTGTAGACAAGCTCTTGGGTAGTACCAAGGTCAATGGATAGGGTGCCTGCACAACGACTCCTTTTCGGGCTTGATGTTCTTTAAGAGAAGAAGGTTGAGAAGACAAACTGTCAAATGAAGATTTGGTCTTTGGGAAACCTCAAAATAGATTTATTACACATACAAATAGGATTGTGGGCTTTGGTTTCTTCCAAAAAGCTTATATAGTTTAGGAGATATACATATTGGAAGTTAGCGGATCAAAGGAATTTTAGAAAATGTTTCTTTGCTCAATTTAAGCTATAAGGATCTAAATCAAATGGGTCTTGGAAAAAAAAAATAATATGTATCAAAAATGACTTGACAGCTTTGGTTTGACTCAAAAAGCTCAAGTGGCTTGGAAATGGCATGCGTTGAAAGTTTGTCAAATGCAATAGTTCTAGGAAGCGATTTTTTTGCATAATTTGAGCTACAAACCTCTAAATCAAATAGAACTTGAAAATATATTTAATATGCATCAAAATTGACTTGAGCGCTTTGGTATGTTTCAAAAAGCTTAAGTGGTTCAGAAATGGTACATGTTCAAATTTTTTTAAATGCAATAGTTCTAGGAAGTGGTTTTT
Organism: Spatholobus suberectus; assembly: GCA_004329165.1. Classification (NCBI taxonomy): domain Eukaryota; kingdom Viridiplantae; phylum Streptophyta; class Magnoliopsida; order Fabales; family Fabaceae; genus Spatholobus; species Spatholobus suberectus. The sequence continues at coordinate 26,661,763 of CM014730.1, forward strand.
TAGCATAATTTGAGTTATAGAGCTCTAAATCAAATGGGACTTGAAAACATATTTGACATGTATCAAAACTGACTTGAGGGACTTGGTTTGACTCAAAAAGCTCAAGTGGTTAGGAAATAACATGCTTTGAAAGTTTGCTAAACGCGATAATTCTAGGGAGTGGTTTTATGTGCAATTGGGACTTGAAAACAGAATTAATATGTATTAAAACTGACTTGAGGGGTTTGGTTTGAGTTAAAATGCTCAAGTGGTTTATAAATGATGCACATCAAAAGTTTGCTAAATGCGATAGTTCTAGGAAGCTATTTTCTACACAATTTGAGCTACATAGACTAAATTAAATGGGCTTGAAAATAGATTTAGTATATATCAAAATTGACTTGAGGGATTTGGTTTGATTCAAAAAGATCAAGCAGTTTGAAAATTCTGCACATTGGAACATATGAGGTTACAAAGCTTAGAATCATATAAAGTTTGAAAACAAAATTAAAGGGTCCCAAAAATGAGTTGTAGGCTTTGGTTTCACTTGAAAAGCTAAAACGGTTTGAAATTGGTGCACGTTGAGAAAGGGGTTTTGTAATTTCTAGTCTTTGTGGGGCATTACAACGTTCACCAAAAGCATACTTTGGCTTATATGTACTAGTCCAATATCTATATACAAGCTTAAATGTAAAAGCTTGTGGGTAACAATTACTTATTATATTTTTGGTAAAGATGTATAAACTTATTACTCATTGTTTTTCAATTCTTTTTTTAATTCTTAGTTTTGGACTTACAACTCTTTTATTCTTTGTTGTTTCTAGTGGTGTTAATTTGAAGACTTTCAATTGGCATAGTTTTTTATTATTAGATTAACTTATACATGTACGCATATGGTTTTACCTTAGCTTCCTGTTCAAGAACTACTTGTATATTGTGTTCAAGGACATAGTATAGAAGTAGTTGTTGAATTGTCCTAAGTGAGTAGTCTAGGATTATAAATTTGCATATAGGATATTATCATATGTCTCTATTCTTGGTCTAATAATTATCTTTGTTTGTATTTCCCATTGTTCTCTAGGTACATACTTAATTTGAGTGATAATACCATTTGGATTAAGTCATGTGTTTGGAGAACTAATGGGAAATGTTGTTGACATTTTATTAGATTAAGAATAAGAGACATACAATAAGATAATGCGAATTTGAAAATTCTACATAGGATAGGATCCTCTTCCTATATATGAGTAAAAATCGTACATGTAGTCATTGCATATTGACATCAATGTAACTATTGTTAATGATTAATTTGATAGATCAAGACAATATGGATAAAAAATAGATGTTTGCCAGTCAATTGGTAAAATTAATGAGAGGATAGAGTGAAAGTTTATTAGTGCAGTTGAGCATGTAGAAAACCTTAGTAGAATTATCTGCCTTTGCTTGGATTGTTATTATTCAAGGGTAGTTAATGGGGATGAGTTCGAAGAGCATTTAGTGTGTAATGGAATAGATAAAAGACATGCTGGACAAGACACGATGAAAAGAGAAACAAGGCTGCTGATCATGATTTGCTAGATAGTTAGTTGTGCACCAAGTGATCCCGGCACAATATATAAGTGGGACCAAGTTAAAGAGATTGCAAATGTTATTGAAAAGGATCTTCGAGATTGTCTTGAGATGTTTTACAACTTCATAAGTGATGCAGAGAAACCACTATATGATGGCTATACTAAATTCACAAGACTGTCAGCGGTGTTGAAGTTATACAATTTGAAACCAGGAAATGGATGGTCTGATAAGAGCTTTGCATGATTACTAACCCTTTTGAAAGATATACTGCCATAGGATAATGTGCTTCTTGGATGAATGCATGAGGCTAAACAAATGTTAAGCTTTATTGGCATGAGTTACGAGAAGATACATGCTTGTCCTAATGATTGCATTTTTTTTAAATGAATATGCATTGTTGGATAAATGTCCTAAATGTGATGTATTATAGTAAGAAAAAATTTTCGCCGTTCAAGGTGGTATGGTACTTTTCCTTAATACCAAGGTTTTTGAGCATGTATCATAACGTGGAAAATGTGAAGAACTTAATATGGCATGCAGAGGGAAGGGTCATGGATGGAAAGCTTTGACACCCTACAGATTCTCCTCAATAGGTAAAAATTTATCATGATTACCGTGATTTTAGGTAAGAACCAAGAAACCTATGTCTTGTCTACTGGCAGAATGAATCCGCATGTTATGTAAATTAGCTCCCATAGCACATGGCTGGTGGTTATGATTATATATAACCTACCTCTATGGCTATGCACGAAGAGGAAGTCATGACGTTGTCTATGTTAATTTTTGGTCCTAAACAACTAGGGAACGACATAGACATATACTAGGCTTCTTTGATTAAAGACTTGAAGCATATGTGGGACATAAGTGTAGAGGTGTAAGATAGGTATATGGAAGAAAGTTTCAAGTTGAGGGCAATGTTGTTCGACACGTTGATTGGTGATAAGGTAATTGAAAAGGTAAAGGATCTAATCAACAAATTTGGTAAACCTTTTGTGGGAGAGCTAGTCACAAGCAAGTGGAAAAAAAAGGTCAATTTTTTTTAATTGCCATATTAGAAGCCCTTATATGTAAGACATTTCCTTGATATGATGCATATAAAAAAAAATGTTAATGATAGTATGATTAATACATCGCTGAATGTGCCAAGAAAGTTTAAAAATGACATTAATGCAAGTTGGACTATGTCAATATGGGAGAAAATAAATTTGCTTCTTCGGGGGGAACGCATCAAAAGAGAATCCTTGAAAATGTTAGGTCTCACAATTTCCAAGAACCCCTTATGGTGGTTATTAGGGTCTTCTGATGGTAGCTCGCCAAATTGATTATGCCTTAACATACTCAATAAAGAAGGCAGTATCACGAAGTTTGTGGGTCTAATTTTTGGACAAGCTATCCAAGTGGGTAGCCCACAAACTGTTGGTGCAGCATAGTCCTTTAGTGGTTTACCTCGTTGATGGTCCCCAATGGTAGTTATTGCCTTTGAAACAATTATTATTTTTTGCTTTTGTTACTTTCTCCTTTTGTAGAAGGTCCCTTTTATCTCAGGATTTGCTTCAACAGGTTCTTCTAAACACAGAGATCTTTGCATAAACAGAGGAAAGCACCTATAAAAGAATAGTACCTATGAAGAAGTTCAAGGAAGGGAAATAAAATAACAATAAAAAAAAAAGAAAATAAGATAGAGGAATTTGTCTAATTTTTGTCAAACAACAAATAATTGCAAAATCAAGAGACACAGTTTTTGACAACAGTGCCAAAAACTTGATAAGGGAAAGCCACAAGTGTACGGTTATCATCAAGTAATAAAATTAGATATCATATCCACAAGGACTACGTGTTTGACTTAGTAATTATCACAATTTAATTGGAAATTAAACAAAAAGGAATTAATTAGATTAGAACAAATTTGAGATATCAAGATTAAATTAAAAATAAAGCAAATATTTTTAATTAATAATATTAAGGGTAAGAAAACTTTTAGGATTGGGGGTTCACAAAATGATTTCCTAATAACATAATTTCTTCTCCTAGGTGCTCTGATTGGTTCTCTTTGAAGGTGAATTAACCTAGGGTAAATTTTGTTCCCTTTCAAGATATGAAGATATATCTAATTGAATTGACCCCTACTTTCATAGTAACTATGTTCAATTAAACCCGTTAAGTTCTTTGTTTATTCATTGGTTGCTTCAAGGATCAGACTTATTTTCGTGGTTTAAAGCCTAAGTGTTTCCCTATAGTTCCAATGATTAGGTTCACCTTTCAGTTCTTCTCTAAATGTCTAAGGTTACAAAAAACGGTGACTAAACACTTTGCATAAATAAAATCAATAGAAAAAAGATCAAGAGAAGAACTCAACAAACACAAAGACAAAACAATTAAACAATCATTATTCAATCAATGGTTATGCCCCAATCCTAGAAAAAAAGGTACTTTGTAACATCCTTGACTTTTATGCTAGTAATTATTTAATAATTATTATTTATTTAATTATCTTGTGATTTTGTTTGAAAATCTAGATAGAGATTTGAAAATTTTGAAAGATTTAATTTAACTCAAAAGGACAAATAATATTTTGATTTAGAAATAATAATAATAATTATTATAATTACATAGAGAGGCCTAAATAATTGGTAGAAATTGTTTAAAATATAATATTGGAATAATATTATATTTTAAATAAAAATATTAGAAAGGTACCTAAGAAATAAAAATAATGTTCTAATCATATTTTTAAGCTTAAAATATTATTTTCCTAAATTTTTAGAAAATTTTGAAATTTATCTTATATTAGCCTAAAATACTAATAAGTAAATTTTATAGCACAATTAGGAACACTAAATGAACTATAAAAATTATGAAAAAAATAATAACTACTTTAGTGAGTCTAGACGTAAACACAAATGAAACCACAAAACAAAAAACTCTGTAAGCATTGTTTAAAATTAAGTTCATAAATAATAGAGTTATCAAAATGGGCTCAGCCCGATGGCCGGCCCGCTTAGCCTGCAAAAAGGGCTGGGTTGGGCTAAAAAAAGGACAACCCAAAAGAAACTGGACCATTTTGGCCCGACTCATTTGGCTCGGCGAGCCAACTAAGGCAGGGTTGGCCTGGTATATATATATATATATATATATATATATATATATATATATATATATATATATATATATATATATATATATATATATATATATATATATGAGGTTCAGGATCCGTTGATACTAGGTGTCAAAGTTAGTCAAATTACACCTTTAATAACTTTTTGAAAAATACAAATTTAACTAATCTAACCATTGAATTATCTGATATTATCTTCATGAACATATATATCAAATTTCACATCATTTGGACTTTGTTAGATATGCTATCTAACATTGAATATTTACATATATTTTAATATCATATTGTACGTTAAAATAAAGTGATGTGATGAATTATTAAATAATTTTGGAATTGTATGAAATTTTGTATACTTAATCTAATTAATAAGAACATAAAATTTAACGGTTGGATTGATTAAATTTGCATTCTACAAAAAGTTATTGAAGGTGTAATTTGACTAATCTTGACACCTAGTGTCAATGGATCCTGACCCTACACACACACACACACACACACACATATATATATACCTGAGAAAGCAACAACATCATGGACTGCTTCCAGGCATAAGTGCAAATATATACATATAAAATTGTTTACAATGTAGCAACAGTATGCAACGATTATATATATTAAATAAAAATATTAATATGCTTAAAAAATTAAAAAAGAAAGGGTCACACACATTGTAAAAAAAAAAAAGCTAACACGAGTACTTTATTTTGTAAATAAAATTTTCTGAAAGATATATTTTTAATGAGACTATTAAGTAATTAAGTCAATTATATATGAATAAAAATGTTCGTTTATACTAGAAAGCATGTAGAATTTAATTATAAATATTTAATAATAATTGAAATAATTTAATTTTATACAATTTTTTGCAGAAAAAATAATAATTAAAATAAATAACAATGTTAATAAATCTAAAAAAAATTCATGCTAAATTGGCTCAGTGGCCTGCATAGGACTGGGTTTGGCAAAAAAAGAGAGGCCTAAACACAAATTGGGCCGATCCGACCCAACCCACTAAAGAACAATGGCTTGAGCAGGTTGGGCCAGCCCGCCCAATTTGACAACCCTAATAAATAACTCATTTAGTGACTCTACGGAATAAAATGTGCAATTCTTGCTTTTCTTTCTAAATTTTCATGACAACTAATTGGAGAGGAACTAGATCAATTACCTTGCCATTAGTTAAAAATGACTCTAGTTACTTAGAGATAAACATGTGATGTGTCTAAAATATGCTTATGTGCAAGCGTACTCTATCGCAGTAGTAATAGAGGACATGAGTCCAAATATCCTACCAAAAAGACTGATTGGGAGTACCCATGTAGGAAGCACTTGTGCTGTTTAGGTGAATTTAAATTCAAAAAGGAGTTGTGGCATAAACAAGAATTGTCTAAAAATAGCACAAATAACGACACTCAATAATTGGGATGCTTATGGTTATTGTAACGCCCCAAGTTACATTGATTCTTTACCCAATGCTTATTTTATTTATATCCTATTAATTGATTCTATGTCGGATTTAAAATTTCATTTCATTTAAATTTTGGAGAAAAGATTAAAGACATACATTGCACATTCATTTATCATGCATTAATAAGGAAATATATCACTGTTGTATATGAATACAATCATTTGAAACAAGAATTTGCGACGTACACACCTATACATACTTAATTAGGCCCTAACTACCCATCACATTCCTAAGTCAAAGCAATCACTATATACAGACCTGTACCTATTCTAAATAAAAGATAAATGTCTCCCATAGCCATGTTGAACCTTCTATAGTGTCATCCTTATTGTTTACCATATTCTCCCATGTATCATTGCCTTTCTCTAAGTCTCTTCCAATCTTCACACTCTCATCCTCAATCTTTGAACACTAATAAGTTCGTTGCATACATATGTAGAACAATGGAACCAAGGAAAAAGGAGTGAGATGACTTATTCTTGAAATCTCATTCACAAAGATAGGTAGGAAGTTCTACTATTAAATATAGAGATGACACATAGCTGACAATCATAAAAAAGGAGAACCTAGGGTTTTATCTAGGTTATAATCATCTACCTTTTACTATGTATGGATCCAAACTCCTTCATTAATGAGCATCACATCACACTAGAACTAGGAAGTGATTGGAAGTACATATATTTCTATCAACATCATCAACATGGTACAATCCTCGTCATTATCGAGCAAACAAGCAATAGGACATCCATAGTCCAAACACAGAGGTATACTCTCACAACAATCCTAGAATGCTTGACAGTTGTTTGGGTTATCAAGTTAGGTCGGGTGAGTATCCCAACTCAAACCTTAGCCAGTGAGACTTTCACCACTTGATACCAAACCCCCAAGACTTCCTCTAATGGGTCCCTGCTCTCCATTCATCAGCGTACCAAATAGTGACTTCCCCTTATAGGGTTTCATGCCACCTGCATGTCCCTCAAAGCATATTGCTCATCTAACTAATAGTTCATTACTAATAGACTTATCTCTGAGCAGAGGCTTTCCTAGTCTCAGCAAGTCTGAGCACCAATATTCTCATTCTCAATGTCTCTACTTCACTATGTAGAGACTTAGCCTTTATTCTCATATTAGTATAATAATTTAGAGTTTATACATTCATATATAAATATGTAATATACTTGAACAACTTAAAGGTAAACTATTTAGAAAGCTTGTAATTAAATATCAAGGTAATTATAGTCTAAAATAATTAGCAAGGTACTTATCAAATTTTATCTAACTATTTTAAGTACCTAATTTAATGTTTTAAGGTTAATTATTGTTGGATATTTAATAATACAAAATCTGAATTTGCTTAGAATTGGTTACTAAACAAATTTAAATTTAAATTTATACTATAAGTCTTAGGTACTTAATAAAAGATTAAACTAGTTAATTAGGAATTAATCTTAACTGTAAAAACCAAATTGCATACTGAGAGGAATTATTCTAAACCTTGATTGACCCAAGTTAAATCTGAATTTCTGCTAAACTTTATTTATGGTTGCTAAAATTTTACTAAAACATTGATTAGTCACTTTTTAGGGAAATACTTTAGATAAAATTTAGAAACTAATTTGGAGCCAATAAAATTTTTAATGGAGGTTAAAAACTGTCTAAAATCACAAGCAAAATTTCTTTCTTTTTTCCAGATTCAGTGGCACAGTTTGATCCTCAAGTTTGGACAACTAAATGATTTTTATAAAATGTGATCTATAACTTGTTGGAAATATAATTTTGTTTAGTTTTTAAAAAATCCATGATTACATTAAACAAAAATCTATGAAAAAAGATACAAAAATGACAAGCCAATGAGGTCAAACAGAACTACTGGATGACTAGCAAATTGTTTTTAGCTTTTTCTCATTTGTCTTTGAATATTTAGCAGCAAAGTATAATTTTCCTCAAAATTAAATTCAATAAGCTTTCCAAATTGACATGATAATTAAAAACAAAATTTTATACGATTTATAGTGATTTTTCGAAAATGGTAGTTCCAAAAAAGATTTTTGGCCAGAATTAGGGCATAATCAACAATTTCCAATTTTTTTTAAAAAAATAGTAAACGACCATAAAAATAAGCATATAATATATCAATGAAAAGCTTAACAAGTCTAGCAATTAGTTTCACCAAATAATCAACTAGGAATTCCAAAACCATAAAACGAAGTAAACTACTAGATTTGCATTTTCAGATAGACAATTCAAATTTCAACAAGCATAACCTTTTCATTTCTTAACCTTTTCAGGTGATTCTTGAGCCTATTATGAAGGAAATTAAGTCTAGTTTCATATAAAAAACAAGCACTTGAAAATAATAACTACAACTTGAGTCACAAGCAAAATAAGAATAGATGCCATATCTGAATATAGGACAACAACATACTCACAAAAGCATGCTTCATAAAAAAAAAAACATCAAAGATGGTAGGTGGGTTTTGGGGGCCAAAACCTCATCTTACTATCTTTGTGAAAGAGAAATGTTCAAGAACCACAGTCCTCCCCCCTTTGCCTCTTGGAGTAATAGAGAAAATGAGAGGAAGGAAGGTTAGAATGGTGGCTTTGAGCTTTGCTTGATGGAGGATGATGGCACCTTTGGATGGAGAAGGATTTGTGATGGAGAAAAAATAAAATTGGATGAAGGAGATGGGCGAGAGCTCACTGCTAGCAATGGGGTTGAAGAGAAGTGTGTGGAAACTTGTCACAAATAATTGGTATTTATAGATAAAGTTAAGGGTGATGTGGCACCTTGGATGATGTCACACTTTTAAGCCATGTGTTAATTGTGTCCAATCAAATTAATCACTGGCTTGCAAAGGTTTCTCTGCATTGCCTTGTAGAAGTTTCTCAGGTCCCTGTGTTCAATTTTAATTTTATCGGTTAATTCAACCATTATGGCTAAATTTTAAAACCTTTATTTTTATATCAATCTAATGAATTTTTCCATGAAACTTGGTATTGACATTATTTTACAATTAAAATTAATTTCCAGTAATTAAAATTAATTTTGTATAATTTTTCAAATTTTTAGTTAATTAATTAGTATTTTTGAGTCAAAAATTCTTATTAAATTCATTTTAGCTCAATAAATTCCAAAATTTTTACGAAAAATTGTAAAATTAAATTTCTCACCTAAAAATGAATTGAGAATGTCATTTCTACTTTTTTTAGATGTCAAACCATTACTGGTTTGACCTAGCAAACACTCGAGGACATTTTAGTCATTTTTCACAAAAATTTTAGAAAATTTCTAAAAAAGTAAATATAGTTATGAAATACAAATAAATTTTTAATTGAGTAAAGTAAATATAGTCAACACCTCAAAAGAAATCATAACTTGAAAATATTTCATAAAACCACATTAGAAGGAGTCATTAAAACATATAAAACTACAGTTATTCAAAAATTATAAGTCATGAGCCATTATAGATGAGCCCTAAAGATACAACCAAAACAGGGAGAGGGGTACAAGAACTCACACCCTAAGAATTGGTCGTCTACACTACTCCTAATACTAACTAGTCCTCTAAAGGTAGTGATGAGGAAAGGTAGATGGCATATCCCCATCATCTTTATCATCATGTGACCTCACCTGAAACCACTTCCAAGCCCTAGAGTTCCCTCGAGAGAGAAAACGTGTAGCAAAAAGTCTATCGAATCTAACTTCTCCTGCCTCTCGATCAAAAGCCTATCTCGTGCCACTCCCTTAGATGGTAGGGGGGAGCTCGATACTAAACACCTCATGAAGTCTTAATGTGTCCATCTGCTCCTGCGAGATTAATCATCACGATAGTCACAATCACACACACACAAAACACACAAGCAAGAATAAGCTACCGAAAAGAAAACATAGATGTACAACAAAAATATATGTAAAGAAGATAATCAAAAATAAATAACATAACGATGGCATGGTCAACAGCTCATACTTAATAATCACAAATCAAGTAGAGGGAATCAAATAGACAGGCACAATGCAAACATCTCTGGTATGCAATGTCATGAAATGTTACAACTGCTCCATGGAGACAATAATATTGAGTGACCAGGTCGAAAGAATCCCTTAATCATGATAGAATAAACAACACCCATCTGGGCAAGAAAAGACACGTGCCAAGACCATTTTGGGGATACCGGGACTGGTTTGTGAAAGTAATGTAGTGGCCACGTCAGGATGAATATATATGGGTAGTGGCTTTACCACGACACAGGATTCGTGAGTATCCTGGTCTACATGTGGGATTCGCCTGTCTACTTATCCCCAAGAAAACCCATCCTCCACTAATCCTTCCCGCACTAGGTATAAGGCCCAACCAAACAACCATCAACTTACATGCGTACTCGCCAACACAGCATAAGCTACTGCAACACAGCCAAAGCTGTAGGCTTATACATGTATGCATGACATAACCATTCACCCACACATAAAAAATAATGGCACCATATATTATAAACAAATCATCATGCTCGTGATTTATTCGTTAATGTTATCACCATTATTCTCATCATCGATTCACTACACTTATTCTCAAGAATAACACCATCATGTAGCATTGCATTGGACCCTATCCATTGTTAGCCCACTATCATGTGTCACAACACAGAGCCCCAACCATTGTTGGCTCTACAACAATAGGATCCTATATAGAGAAATCCTTAGTTGAGGATAAGCAGAGGTTCTACATAGAGTAACCTTATAACTCAAAGTCCTCATACAAAGCAACTTTGCCAATAACAAGTTGAAACTCTACGTAGAGTGATTTAAACCCAATTGTAAAAGTTATTCAAAGAAAATATAAGTCAATTAACTTCAATTAGATTATTTAAAACAAGTCATCATAAGATAATTAAAATAAGATTTTGAAACATTAAAGATGCCTCAAGAGTACCAAAAAGGCAAACAAAATCAACTCTATTTAAAAGATTAGGTTTTCATAAAACTTGACTTTGTAACATATAGAGTTATTCTTCATAATGAAATCATTTAAAATACTTTTCAAAAATATATTTAAAATATGTAAAATAGTGAATAATATATTTTATTGAAATTCATATTTAACTTTTATTTTAAAAGATCCAACATTAAGTTTTAAGTACAAAATATAGTGTTTTCATAAAGGTATACAAAAAGTTATAAAACTTATTACTAGAATAGATTCCAGTAACTGCCATATTTCAGGCTCTATTTTAAAAATCATTTTGGGATAGTAAACAATTTTTTCTTAACATGATCCATATATGGTTGGAAAGGAAAGCAAAAATGTACAAAAATAACAAGACAGTAAGGTTAGGGTGACCTGCTGGAGGTTCAACAAACATGTTTTGCTATTTTTCATATCCAAACGAAACGTTACAGAGTCCAAACCTTTTATTTTCTGAAAGTACACTTAATAACCTTTTGAAAATGACCAAGAACACAAAAAAAAAAAGACCTGCATGATTTTATATGATTTTTGAAAATTCATAGTTCTCAAAACCACTTTCAGTCAGAAAATAAGTACAACCTTCATTTTCCAAAAATCATTAAAAATAGAAAATCGAACCAAATATAAGCAAACTATATATGTTTGGAAATCTTTTTGTACTTTTTGATTGTTCAAAGAGTTTCCACAAATACACAACCAAATCTTTCAAAATCACATTTTATTACACATTGTTGGATTAACCTTTTCAGAGTGCATGCACAACTTTCAAAAGGCTTAACTTTTTTGTTTCTTAATCCTTTAATGTGTTTCTTGAGTCAATTTTGAAGAAAATTTTGTCTAGTTTACAAAAAAATAAAAAAGCACTCAAAAATATTAACCATATATTTAGATATCACGAAAACAGTGCACTATGCTCAGACAGGAAAATGAAACAGCATTAGGAACATATTATATTCAAGCACGAAAATGTTTTCTTTCATTAAGTTAGCAACTTTTTAAAATACCAGCAACATTTTTAAACAACAACCACATCCAAAAATAGAAAAGCCATAGTCTAAACACAAAGAAAAGGGTTAGCTTTTCTTACCTTTTGACAAGATCCTACAAACTTGAAAGATGGTTTTTGGAAAAAAGGAGTATCTCCTTCAAACTTTGGTAAGGTGAGCCACCAACCAACACCAAGAATGGTTGATATATGACACAAACACAAGAAAGAACAAAGTTTAGAACCAAGGAGGTAAAAAGAAGATTTAGACCACTTAGGTCTTGATAGAAAAGAAAAGATAAAGGAAGAAAAAGATGAAAAGGATGGAACTTTACCTAACACCAACTTCCTTGGACACTCTAGCTTCCAACTTCTTCTCCACCACTTAGAGAAGTTTAGAACAAGGATCTCTCTATCTCTCAAGGGCTTATGATTTTTGGAAAGGAAAAGTGAAAGGGAGTTTTTGCTTTGGAAGCTATTTTTAAGACTACTTAAGAGGGGTATTTTGATAACTAGCAAAATGGGAGGTAAGTTTGAATAAAATTGAAAACAAAACTCACCTTCTCCAAGAAGGGAGTGGATGGCCATAAGGAGAAAAACAAGGGAGGATTAGTGGTTTTAGGTACATTTAAGGACACCATGACAAGACTTGTGTAGGAATTTAGGAACAAGCATCTAGTTTGTTTGCAATTAATCTAGTTTGTCTAGAAACTAATAGTTAGCTTAGTTGGGTTGGGCTTAGGGGACGTGTGGGTCTAGGTTTAGACTGTAGAAATTTTAAATTGCTCACATTGTCAGTAAAAATATAGTCAAATACCGAATTTCATGAAATTAGGTTTTGGGTTTTCTAGCACTTGAATCAATTAAAACAATTTAATTGATATTAAAATCTAAATGAGTTTATGAATCTTTAGAATTTATCTGATTATGATTGAACTAACTTTGTCCAAGTCAAACAGTGGAATTTACTTTATCTGATAAGATTCTAGATAGGTTTTTTAGCAGACCGATTGATTAAGAATAGGATTAACTTGAGAGTAAGGAAAACTATCAACTTGACTAGAATTCAATCATAATTAAATTTAATTAATGATAATTAAATTCCATAACCTTCCACTGTCCATCAAAACTCTACAGATATTTCTCCACTTATCTAATAACAGTACAGATCAAAGTCCTACAAATTTCTTTTGTATAAATTTACATAGAAGACAAATATAAGTTTTAATTAATTCTTTTCATGGGAAATTAAGTTTAATTCTTTTTTTTTTAAATTATTCAAACATTTATTCACAGATTAAGAAGAAACAAGTATTACAATTTGCATCCTAGTTGGGAAAATCACATTATCTGGTTCATAAACCTTGACACCTACTAAGCATTGCCAAAATTAGTGCGTGTGTCCAACCTGTTGTGGTTATTTTCCCCCTAGAATCCATTAGTTTCTTGATTTGTATGTTGCTGTCTTGATTTATAAATTTGACATCTATTCTTGTTTTGCTTATAACTTGAGTTGTGGTTATTATTTTTGAGTGTTTATTTTTTTGTATGAAATTAGACAAAATTTTATTCATAATGGACTTAAGAATTGCATGAAAAAGTTAAAAAAAAAAAAATTTATTCATGTTGAATGTTGTGGTTTCTGTTTGAAAATGCTATTCTGGCAATGTGTACATAAACGTGATTTTGGAACTTGTTGTTGGGTGTTTGATAAAACATTATGAACAAATAAAAACTAAATTTAATAAGCTTTCTATGGATATATAGTATGCCTATATTTATTAACGTTTACTATTTTTACTTATTTTTGGAAATTGGTGGTTTTATACTATTTTTGACTAAAAGTGTTTTCGGGAACTATGAACTTTCAAAAATCATTATAAATTGTGTACACCTTTGTTTTTGATGATCTTGGTCAATTTGAAAATCTTATTGAATTTAATTTTGAGAAAAATTTTACTTTGCTACTAAATGTTCTAAGACAAATGAGAAAAACCTAAAAACAGTTTGCTAGTCATCTAGTGGTTCTATCAGACATCACTGGCTTGTTATTTTTGTATCTTTTTTTGTAGATTTTTGTTTAATGTGATACTAGATGTTTTAGAAAATAAACAAAATTATCTTTCCAACAAAATATGGATCATATTCTACAAAAATCATTTAGTTGTTCAAACTTAAGGATAAAACCAAATTACTAAATTTGGATGAAAAAAAGAAATTTTGTTTGCTATTTTAGACAAAGTTTTCAACCTCTTTCATTAAACATTTTATTGGCTTCAAATTAGTTTCTAAATTTTATCTAAAGTATTTTTCTAAAAGTGATTAATCGTTGTTTTAGTAAAATTTTAGAAACCATAAATTTTAAGTCCTATTCTAGTATATAAAGTTTAATAAAAGATCAATTTTAACTTGGGTAAATCATACTCTTATAATAATTCCAATTGTTAACCAATGTCTTAAATTAAAGTCTAAAACTTTAATTCTTCCAACTATGCAATTTGGTTTTTGTAGTTAAGATTAATTAAATTTAAGTTTTTAAATTCTTAATTAATTACTTTAATATTTTATTAAGTACCTAAGACCTATAGTTTAAAATTAAAAATTGTTAATTAATCATCTTAAGCAACTTGGTTTTGATAAGACTAAGTACCAACCTTGAAATTTTTCTAAGCAACCTTAGTCTTTAAATTAGGTACTTAAGGTAGCTAAATAAAATTTGATAAGTAAATATCTACTAATTTCTGATAGATCATGGTTAATTTTCCTAAAGATTACCTTATTACTTAATTATATGCTTTCTAACAATCTATATTTAAATTGTTCAATTTATGATTTGTAGTAGACATTTTTATATAAATGTATCGATCCCAAACTAGTATAATAATATGTGAATAGAGACTAATTCTCTACATAGTGAAGTAGAGACATTGAGTATGAGAGTACTAGTGCTCAAATTTGTTAAGACCAAGGAACCCTCTGTTCAAAGATAAGTCTATTAGTAATGAACTATTAGCTAGATGAGCAATGGGTTGTGAGGGACATGTAGTTGGCATGAAACCCTACAAGGGAAGTCACAATTCGGTACATTGAGAAATGAAAGGCAGGAACCCATTTGCGGAGGTCTTGGGGATATGGTACCAAGCGGTGGAAGTCCTAATGGGCAAGGTAACACCCTTGAGTTGGGATACTCACCTGACCAAGCTTAATAATCTTGACAATTGCTCAACATTTTAGGATTGATGCAAGAGTATACCTCTGTGTGGACAATAGATGTCCTAAGCTAAAAGATTGCTCTGTTCCTCGATGATGTTGAGGATTGTACCATGATGATGATGATATGAGAAAGAGGTATATGTAATCCCAATCACTTTCCAGTTTTGGTGTGATGCATTGCTCATCAATGGGGAGTATGGATCCATACATGGTAAATGGTAGACTATATAACTTAAACAAAAACCCTAGGTTCCCTTCTTATGATTGTCAGCTATGTTTTATCTTGTGTTTGACGGTAGGATGTCCTGCCATCTATGTGAAAGTGATTTTGAGAACAAATTACCTCACTCCTTTATCTTTTCTTTCCATGTACGTTACTTACGAACAGATATACAAAGATGGCAGTGATGACCAATGATCACGCACCTATGCTGCTCCAAATGATTTAGAGAGTTGTAGGACTAGTAGGGAGCCTGCTTTTCTTTTGGTTGTATACAAGATGGGATAGGTTGTAGACACTGCTTTGATTTAAGACTCTTTTTGCTATATATAGTAAGGTAGGTAGTGTCTCTTGCTGTGTATTTTAGTTATTTCCCTACATCCCATTTGACTCTCTATGTATTCAACTTTGATGTATTTGACAGTAAATGATGATGCACTCAGAACTTATGTACAGTACCTGATCCATAATATATAGACTATATTTATTTTATCTTTTACTCCCATTTCTAAATTTTATTTTACATTTTATTTTTCTATTTTAAAAGGGCAACATATTCAAATCTAATGTAAATAAACAAAACAAAAAAATACCTGCATTTTCATCAATTGAGTAATAGTAACTAATTAAATAAATAAATAAGTACGGGTTGTGTCTAATATGAATAAGTGTCACATTGATATACCATCTTTGGGTTGCGTACCCTAAACATCGTCAACAAACTCTTGGATTTTAATTTTTTGTATGAAAAAAAAATCTGATGTGAGTTTACTTAAGATCGTCTCGAAAACAAGTAAAAGAAAATAAGAAGAACTTAGCCTTAACCGTGACTCGCTAGTAAAACCGAAGTTATCAAAGAAGTGTGATCCTAATTGTGACTTACCAGTAGAACCAACACTATAAAGTTATTAACCTAAGAACAAAGGGGAAGCTCTCATAATGGAGAAACACTCAAATTTTATTAATATTCAAATTCTTTTTGTGTTGCTTACAAGAGGTTCTTGTTTATAGGCTAAGCTAAGCAATTGTTGAAGTATAATAAGTAAATTCCCACTGCCACTCTACTAAGAATTAAATTTCCACTATAAGTGACTTCGCACTAAATATCCCACTAAGCATTTATTTCCCATTAGAAATGACTTCCCACTAACCATCCTGATGGTTCAATAAATCCCACTAACCATCATAATGGTTTAGGAAGCCAAAAAAATAAAAGGAATGACTTAGAAAATATTAAAAGTCATCTAAACTAATTCCACCAAAATTAAGTGGGAAAATTACATGAAAAATAAAAAAATGAATAAATAACTATTCAACCCAAAAACTAATTAATCCAACTAATAAAACTTTAGCCCATGAATGCTTCTTGATCATGTGAATTTGGGTTTTTCATGTTGTCTTCAAGTTAGACTCAAATTGTAACACCCCTACTTTTATATATTAAATTATTTTGTATGTTTAAAAATTGTTTTTAAGTCATCAATGTATTTAGAACAATTAATAATAATTTTAGAAATTTTCTGGAATTTATTGAGATAATTTTTTTAAAATGACAAAAATACCCCTAGTTAACTATAGGAACCAACTAGACTTTTTGACCTCAAAATATTTTGAAATTTTATATTAAGTATCTCTCATTATAAAAACTTTATTTTGAAAGAAAAGTAGTGAAAAATATAACAATCTTATTTTAATTCTTCAACTATTTTTTTTATACTTGACAATGCAATTCTGAAAAATCGGAAAGGAATTTCAAAATTCTAACTCCCACCATTTTGCTCAAAATTTCAAGAGCTATTTAATTGTAATTTTTAATAATTTTTTTGAGCTAGAGCCCGGAGAAATTAAAAAATGACGATTTTGTTCTTACTTCTCAACATTAAGGGCTAACATGAGGGAAATATTCAATTGACATTAAAATATAAATTTGAGCTTGGAATTATGTCATATATATTAAAATATAATTTTGAGAATTTTTTGGGAATTTTCTGAAATTTCTGTGTCAAATGACCGAAATGCCTCTAAATGTCTAATAAGCCAGCCAGTATTGGTTTGACATTCAAAAAAGATGAAAATGGTAATTTTAGTTTATTTATGGGTAAAATATTTAATTTTATAATTTTCATAAAAATTTTGGTATTTATTGAATTAAAATGGAATTTTTATGAATTTTCTAGCTTAAAAATAGAAAATAAATATATATAATTTGAAATAAATTAATAAAAATTAAAATTTATTATTAGGAATTTATTTTTGATGAAAAATAATGTAATTGTCCAGTTTTTCATTAAAATGCATTATTTTGATATTAAAAGCTAATTTTTCAAGTTTAGGCGTTTTTATCGGTACCGGTTAATTCACCTACAGATAAAATTTGACACATGGGAGCTTGGGACAGCTGGTGGAGCACGTCCCCAACCCTAAAATAGGTGATTCACCAACCTAAATGGTGTATGTGTCCCTAAATTAGATTAAAAATAAATAAAAATTGGATTTATGACATAATGCTTACATAATAGATGATGTAAATTTTTGGACACCTAACCCCCCTCCTTCTTCTATAAATAGGCCACAAACTTTCATATTTTCACTCATTCCTTCCTCTCTCATGGTACCAAATTCTTAGAGAGCTTCTCTCTCTAGAAAATTTTTTCTTTTACTTTGCTTTTATGCTAAAATTTTACTAGTTTTCCAACAACTAGTAAAGTTCTCTTCCTAGAAGCTTTGCATCAACAATTCCATCTTCTTCATCAACCATCTTAGAGGTAATGGGGGGAGTGGGTTAGTTCTAAATTATTGTTACTTTACATGTTGGTAGGAAGGGTTTTCTCCTAAACTCGTTTAAGCTTAAGTTTTATCATTGTTATTGTTGTTTAATGTTAAACTTTAATTTTTGCTAAGTTGTTACTCTGCTCAAATTTAGATTATTAAATCATAATTACTAAATTATTACTCTGCTCAAATTTAAATTATTAAACTATACTTGCTAAGCTATTACTCTGTTCAATTTTAGAAAATTAAAATGCATTTGCTAAGTTGTTATTCTGCTCAAATTTAGAAAATTAAAATGTATTTATTTAGTTGTTATTCTGCCAAAATTTTAGTAATTGAATTATAATTACTATGTCGTTATTTTGTTAAAATTTTATATGATTACTAAATTGTTATTCTGTCAAAATTTTGGTATTATGCAATTTCTGCAAAATAAGGCAGAAATGTTGATTATACTAGTGCTCAAATTAAATGAGACCAAGGAAACCTCTGTTTGAGAAGTTATGAATTGATAGTTTAGTAAGTAATGTAAAGCAAGTGACATGTAGTGGCATGTCACTCTGCTAAGGAAGCTATAGTTTGATACACTGAGGAATGAAAGGTAGGGACCCACTTGCAGAAGTCTTGGGGGTAGGCATTGAGTGGTGAAGATCCCAATGGCCAGGGTTACGCCCTTGAGCCGGGATATTCGCCTGACCAAGTTCAATAACCCCAACAACTGCTCAGCATTCCAGGATTGGTTTGAGAGTATACCTCTATAAATGGATATCTTGACTGTTATTTTCCTTAATGATAACGAGGACTATACCACGTGATGATGTTGAGAGAGATATATGTGCTCCCAGTCACTTCCTAGGTTTTATCGAGAACTATTACCCACTAATGGGAAGTATAGATCTATACCTAATCAAGGGTAGTTTGATACAATTTATAATGAACCTTAGGATCCCTTTTGTTGTTAGCTGTGTTTTATCTTTATTTGTTTTATGGTAGATTTCCTATCATACATGTAAAAGTGATTTTAGAACAAAACATCTCACTCCGTTATTTTCTTCTGTATATGATTGATCGTGATTATTAAAGACGACATTAATGCCCCGTGATGCTGAGTACAAGTTAGAGGACATCTCAACGGGGGAGGACCTGAAGGCCTATAGTATTTTTCTTTTTGTATGAGGGATAAGGTAGATGAACATTACTCTGTATAGGATCTTTTTGATGTACATATTGGGTTAGATAGTATTTATCTTTTGATGTTTTTTTTTTTTGTTTGTTTTCTGTATTATCAAACCATGATGTACAATTTTATGATATATATGTATATACAGTCTTATCTTTCATCTTTTACTGCCATTTCTAAATTCTGTTAAGTTTGGAAATTTTTTTCTATTATAAAAGTAGAAAAATTTTACACGCATTTTTATTTACCTAAACCTAATAACTAAATTAATATGAATTGTATATAATATGGATGGGTGTTACACAAATCATCATGAACTTGTAGAAAAGTGACCCCGTTTTGGTTAGCCTCTAATCCCCTTTAATTTGAACTTTCTTTTACCTCCATAGGCTTTACAAAGCTTGCTTCATCATCTTAGTCTTGAACCTAGTCACATGACATTCAATGTCACACAAAGGGTCTTTAGGTTGGCTGATTGAATCTTTATCTTTTCTTCCCTCTTTGAAAGGATTCGTCCTTAAATCAAATTCACTACCTACATCAAACAAAGATAGATCAACCACATTAATACTAGCATGTAGGCATTGCCATTAATACTCTTTAACACTTGAAAAGGTTCATCTCCTTTAGGTTGCAACTTGGATTTTCTTTGAATAAGGAACCTTTCTTTTTGCACATGAATCCAAACCCAATCTCCAATTCAAAAATCATTTTAATGCACCTCTTGTCATACGAAAGTTAAGTCAATGTTGCTCCACTAAGCTTTTCAATAAAAATGTGCAATCAATTTAGTTTTGCATCACCACAACCCTTTTCCAACATCAAAAACATCACATTCAATTTCAAAAGCTTTATCAAAATTTGGCAAACAAAGCAAAAGTGCATTAATCATCTTATCTTTTAATGAATTGAAAGCTTTCTCATGCACAAAACTCTACTTGAACATAACATTCTTTTTAAAAAGTTTATTCAAAGATGCAATAATAGAACTAAAGTTCTTTACAAACCTTTTATAAAAACTTGCTAAACCATGAAAACTTTTTACCTCATTTGCATTCTTAGGTGTAGGCCATTCTTTAATTGCCTTTACCTTCTCTTCATCCACACTTATTCCTTTTGATTTTACAACAAAACCCTAAAACACAACAAATTCAAGGCAAAACGAATACTTTTTGAGATTGATATAAAACTTATTTTCTCTCAAAACATTAAGAACAACATGCAATTGATCAACATGTTCATCTAAGGTCTTGCTATAAATTAAAATATCATCAAAATAAACTATAACAATTTTTCCAATGAGATCACAAAACATGGTTCATTAACCTTATAAAGGTGTTGGCTGCATTAGTTAAGCCAAATGACATCACTAACCACTCATATAAACCATATTTTGTTTTAAAAGTTGTTTTCCATTCATCACTTTCTTTCGTGCAAATTTAATAGTATCCACTCTATAAATCTATTTTAGAAAACACACACAAAGCATGCAATTCATCAAGCATATAACCTAATCTAGGGATATGATATCAGTACTTTATAGTGATTTTATTTATGGCTTGACAATCTACACACAAGCACATAGTCCCATGTTTATTTGGAACCAAGATCACAGGAACAGAACATGGACTAAGACTCTCCCTCATGAATCCCTTTTGCTACATTTCATCCATTTGCCTTTGAATTTCCTTTGTTTCCTTAGGACTTGTTCAATAGGTTGGTTTATTTAGGATTGAAGAACTAGGAATAAGGTCAATTTAATGCTCAATATGTTTTAAAGGAGGTAATCCATAGGGCATTTCTTTTAAAAAGCATTAGTGAATTCTTATAACAACGAAACAACTTCATAAGGCAAATAAGAATTCAAATCATTAATAAAATAAACATTCTTATACATAAGTACAAGTAATTTCTCTCTTGCTAATAAAGCATTCCCAATCTCTTTTTTCTTTGCAAATGCACTCACTTTCTTATTTTTCTCTGCTAATTTACTATTTACTTTCTTCTCCTCATTCTTATTTTTCTTGTCATGCACCGATGCCACAATACAAAGAACCTTATCTTTGTATTTACAAATGAAAAATGAAACAAACACTTGCTTAGTTACCCTTGTGTCTCCATAATCATTTAGCCATTGAAGTTTATATGGATTAGGATGCTTTAATGTGGGCAAATCCAACTTTTCAACCAATAAAGTGCTAGCAGCATTAGTACATCTTTGATTATCAATAACCATGTTGCATATCTTTTCCTTTATGTGGCATCTAGTATGAAAAATATGCTCACGTTGATCCTCATGACCACATACCTTAGGTTGCATGTTAAGAGCACACCTATCCATAAGAACACCTCCATTTATAGGTTCAACAACTTCAATATCACTACAATTCTCCAATAGAATTTCATCAACACTTAAGCTTACACTCTTTGTGTCTCTATAGTCCATCACGATCATTACTCTTTCAATTGGACATTGAGAAGTAATATGTCTAGCTCCTTGACACCTGAAACATTTAATATCACACCATCTAGAAGATGTACTAGTTTCAATTTTACCTTTAGGAGTAGTAACTGAATGCTTGGCCTTTGTATCTTCTTTAGGCTTTAACAAAGTTTTGTTGTTTTTTCCAATTTGATTTCGAAGAAGAACTGGAAGAAAATTTAGAAGTACCATTTGCTTTCAATTGTTTTTCTACTTGAATAACTTTGTGCAACAAATCCTCCTTCTCCACATAATGTTACAACTTCACCACATCAAATATCTCCTTCTTTAAGCCTCCAATGAATCAAGCCATATTTATCTCCTCAATCTTGGTTCTAATCATGACTATTTCCATCTCTTTATATTAATTCTCCACACTTATAGAACCTTGAGTTAAACTTTGCAATTTTATGTGCAAGTCTCTATGGTAATGACTAGGTATAAATCTCTTTCTCATGACAACCTTCATTTCTTCCCTTCTATGAATAAGTCTTTCTCCATTTCTACGCCTATTACTAATAAATTAGTCCCACCAAATATTAGCATAATCAAAGAATTGAACAACTGCTAGTTTAACCTTCTTCTCCTTCAATTAATCATGACAGTCAAACACATGTTCAATTTTTCTCTCCCACTCTAAATATAATTGAAAATCATCCTTACCTTGGAATAATGGGATTGTCATCTTAATATTTCTCAAATGATTGTCTTTCTTGATTCACCTTTTCTCCTCCTTCTAGTGCTTCTTCCATTTAAATACTCCTCTTTCTTCTCTTCAAAAGTGTCACCTTGGATTTATAGATCTAGATGAGGATAATCTTGCATTTAGAGCTTGGAATTGTTCTTGAACAGTCTTCATGAACAACTTGAGATTAACCTCTTATTCTTCTTCTTTTCCAGTCTTGATTAATATTTTGAAAATTTGAGTTAGAAGAATTTTTTACACAAACACTCTCATTGTTTACACTCAAAATTCTATTTTAGCCACTTGTGTTTTCACTCTATTTGGCTCTTTTCCGTTGATAGTCTCATCACCCCTGCCTTTTCCCTCACCTTATAAGCTTTTAAGTAATAACATTTAAGGATGATTCTACACAAAAAGAAACAACAAGAAATTGGTGATAACTTTAGAGAACAAGAACCAACAAGAAACAATTGAAATAAAAATAATAAGGAATTGAATAATTTTTATTTTGAAATGAGGAAGAGTTTAATTAAGGTGTTATACAACCAACAAAAGGAAATAATTCAAGTATTCAAACTTTTCTTTTTTGAATTTTTTTTATTGCCAATATATAATTTGAAACAAAAAATTGACTATTACCAAGATTTTTTTTTCATTTTTTTGTACAATTTTTTTCTCACAACTTTTTTTCATTCAATCTAAAACCTATTTATTTATTTTTTTGCATAAATTTCTATTTTTTTTTGCATATTTTTTAATAGGATAATAGATATAACAAAGGAAGATGAATAAACTCAATGAAATAAAACATAAAAAGATGACAAAATAGAAGAAATAACAAAAGAAGCAATGAAAACAACATTTTTAAAAAAAAAAATTAAGAAGGTAAATAAGCAAAAGATAATTAGCACATGATTTCAAGAGTCAAAGTTTAGATACTAAATGATCAAAGTTTACTTATGATTGATCTTCTTGAAAAACAGGTAAAAGAAAATAAGAGGAACTTGATCTTATTCACAACTTATGGTAGAACCAAAGTTATCAAAAGAAGTGTGACTCTGATTGCGACTTGCTAGTAAAACCAACACTATAAAATTCTTAACCCAAGAACAAAATGGAAACTCTTACAATGGAGAATCACTCAAATTTCATTAATCTTGAAATTATGTTTGTGTTGCTTACAAAAGGTTCTTATTTATAGGCTAAGCTAAGCAACCCTTGAAGTACAAGTAAATTCTCGCTAACACTCCACTAAGCATTAAATTCCTACTAATAATGACTTTCCACGAACCATCATAATGGTTTAATAAGTCCTGGTAACCATTATAATGCTTTAGAAAGCCAAAAATAATAAAGAATGAGTTAGAAAATATCAAAAGTCATATGAACTTATTCCACCAAAATTAAGTGCAAAAATTACGTGGAAAATAAAAACATGTGTCTTAATTAACTAGTTAGCCCCAAAACTAACTAACCCAACTAATTAAACTTTAGCCCATGAATGCTTCTTGATAATGTGAATTTGGGCTTTTCAAGTTTTCTTTAAGTTAGGCTTAAATCACTATCAACTAGTAGAAAAGAGATTCATTTTGGCATAGCCTTTAATCCACTTTGATTTGAACTTTCTTTGATCTCCATAATTATACCTTGTAAGGCTTGCTTCATTTTAGTCTTGAACCTAGTCATTGGACCTACAATATCACACAAGTGATCTTTACCCTCTTTAGGTTAATAGGTTGGATTTCTATTAGATTCCAATTGGGAAAATTAACCTCATCATGCTATTGACATCCCTACTAGAATTAAAATGTGTCCCATAAAAATATCTAAGGTTTGGACAAAAAAAGAATCACTTGTCTTCCATTTTCACAAAATATATATCCTTTCAACTTTTATTTTCATGAAGAGTTTAATTTCTATACATTGTCAACATCAAATTTTTTACACTATCAACTAAATAGAAATTATGGTAGGTATAACTTTTAATGTAGTTATTGTAAGGTCAACCAACTTACCATACATGTTAATTTGTGATTGGACTATTTTCTCTATAAACTTAATGCATAGACTATTTTCTCATTCATGAAAGCATCTCCATAGTGGACACACAACATACTCTCTCTCTCTTTATATTGATGGTCCTAGTTTGTGCCCAAAAATATAATAATCCTATTTTAATTTTTTTAGCTGTTTCTCTAATATTTGACAATGTAATTCTGAAAAATCAGGAAAAAATTTCAAAATTCTGATTTCCATCATTTCACTTAGAATTTCAAGAGCTATTTAATCTTTATTTTTAATAATTTTTCTAAGCCAAAGCCTGGAGAAATTAGAAAATGACAATTTTGCCCCTATTTCTCAACATTAAGGGCTAACATAAAAAAAAAAAGATTCAATTGACATTAAAATGTTAATTTGAAATTAGAATTATGTCATATATATTAAAATATAATTTTGGAAACTTTCTGGAATTCTTGTGTAAAATGACTAAAATATCCTAAAGTGTCTATTAAGCCTAGTCAATATTGGTTTGACATTCAAAAAGGGTGAAAATGGTAGTTTTAGTTTATTTTTGGGTAAAATATTTAATTTTAGAATTTTTATAAAAATTTTGGTATTTATTGAATTAAAATGAATTTTTTATGAATTTTCTAGCTTAAAAATACAAAATAAATACATATAATTTGAAATAAATTAATAAAAATTAAAATTTATTATTAGAAATTTATTTTTGATGAAAAATAATATATTTGTCTATTTTTGTGTTAAAATGCATTATTTTGATATTAGAAGCTAATTTTTCAAGTTTAGACTTTTTTATTGGTATCGGTTAATTCATCGACAGATAAAATTTACACTGAGGAGCTTGAGAACAGCTCATATAGCACGTCCCCAAGCCTAGGAGGGGTGATTCATGACCCTAAATGGTGTATATGTCCCTAAATTAGATTAAAAATAAATAAAAATTGGATTTATAACATAATGGCTTATGTAATTTTATGGACACCTAATCTCTTCTCCTCCTTTATAAATACCCATGGTTTTGGACTATTTTTCAGCACCTCTCCCTCTCTCAAGCTACCAAATTCTTAGAAAACTTCTCTCTTTATAAAAAATTTTCTTTTACTTTGCTTTTATGCTAAAATTTTACTAGTTTTCCAACAACTAGTAAAAGTTCTCTTCCTAAGAATTTTGCATCAACAATTCCATCCTCTTCATCAACTACCTTAGAGGTAATGGGGGGAGTGGGATTGGTTCTAAATTATTGTCACTTTACATGTTGGTGGAAGTGTTTTTTCCTAAACTTGTTTAGGCTTAATTTTAGTATTATTATTATTATTATTTGATGTTAAACTTTAATTTTTGCTAAGTTGTTGCTCTACTTAAATTTACATTATCAAATTATAATTGTTAAGTTGTTACTCTACTCAAATTTAGATTATTAAATTATAATTGCTAAGCTGTTACTTTGCTCAATTTTAGAAAATTAAAATACACTTACTAAGTTGTTACTCTACTCAAATTTAGAAAATTAAAATGTATTTATTTTGTTGTTATTCTACCAAAATTTAAGTAATTAAATTATAATTACTATGTCATTATTTTGCTAAAATTTTATATGATTACTAAATTGTTATTCTGTTAAAATTTTGGTATTGCGTAATTTCTACAAAATAAGACAGAAATGCTGATTATACTGGTACTCAAATTAAATGAGACCAGGGAAACCTCTGCTTGAGAAGCTAGGAATTGATAGTTTAGTGAATAATGTAAAGCAAGTGACATGTAATGGCATGACACCTTGCTAGGGAAGCTACAGTTTGGTACGCTGAGGAATGAAAGGCAGAGACTCATTTGTGGAGGTCTTGGGGGTAGGCATCGATTATTGAAGGTCCCAATGGCCAGGGTAGCGCCTTCGAGCCGAGATATTTTCCTGACCAAGCTCGATAACCCCGACAATTGCTCAGCATTCCAAGATTGGTTTAAGAGTATACCTTTATAAATAAATATCCTAATTGATATTTGTTCCTCATTTATGATGAGGACTATACCATGTGATGATGTTGATGAGGTATATGTACTCCTATTCACCTCCTAGGTTTTGTTAAAAACTATTACTCACTAATGGGAAGTATTGATCTATTCCAAGTCAAGGATGGGGTAATATAAATTAGAATAAACCCTAGGTTCCCTACATTAATTGTGTTTTAATTCCTACCATATATGTGAAAGTGATTTTAGAACAAATCGCCTCACTCTATTGTTTTTCTTTCTTGTATGATTAATCGCCATTATTGAATATGACGGTAGCGCTTGATGATGTTGAGGATGAGTTAGAGGATACTCTTCCAGATTTGTAGACCTAGTTTATAATATTTTCTTAGAGGGATAGGGAAGATCAATACTGCTCTGTATATGATTTTTTTGATGTACATATTGGGCTAGGTAGTATATATATATCTTTTGATGTACTTTTGTTTTCTTTTTGACTATTATGTATTACTCGAACCATGATGTACAGTTTGATATGCATATATATATATATATACATAAGTAGTTTTTGTCATTTTTCTTCTATTTCCCAATTTTGTTAAATTTAGAATTATAAAATCGAAAAAAAAAATTTACTCACATTTTCATCAACTTAACTTAATAATTAAATTAATATGAATTATATTTAAAATTAAAGAAATATTACATAGCTCACTAGCGTTGACGCCATGAGCAGGAGTAGAGAGACACGATAGTGAATGTGACAATCGAACTTGCTTCAACGGTGGTGGCTTTAGATAAAGGAGATGGTGGCAGTTCAACAATGGTTTAGCAACTAGGATTCCCTCCTTTACCCTTTTTTTTTTGTTAGGACTTTTGGTAGCATTGAACTGTTGGATTTCTTTTTGCTTGTTTCTTTGAAGTTTGGTTTCGAAATTGAGATCTATGTGGTTTGCTTATGTGCATTGTGCCAAAGGAATCAACGATGAGGCACAATGACATATTGCTATTGACGATGGAAATGATGATGTTTGGCTGAAATGGGTTCTCTGTTGGTTGTAGGGAGATGTGCTTGTGTGTGGATAAGGGTTGAGCAGCAGGAGCGAGCGGAAGAGTAAGAGAAAAAAAGGAGCAGAGTCGTCACAATAGCAACGATTTTTTGTGTTGTCATTTTTGTTAGTGTCGGCTCAAGCCAGCTCTAATAAGCGATAGTTTCTTCTGACTAATGCAAACACTTTTGCATCAAGCTTCTTTGCAATGGCCTCGAGATCGTCACTTAAGTGACCAAAAAATAGGATTAGTGTTAGCTTTTGATCATTAACATCAGTTTTTGGCTGATGCTAATTTACACTTTTTTTTTTGCTATGACTCATTTCCAACTTTGTTAGAATTTTGGTACCCAAACCCAAATGGCCAGATCCAAAATTTGTGTTGGTTGAAGTATAATGGCAATATACTTAAATCATTACTTAATTTGCATCTATTTCATCTTTAGTAGAGGAATAACATCTATACCCACCAAGAATCATACTGCTTGAATCATTACAAGTATTTTATTAATTTTGTTTGTTTTGTTTATCTCAACGAAAACCCATCTTATTCCCCTTTCTTCACTTCTATCACTCCCTTCGACACACCAATTGTGTATGGATAATAAGCGATTTCACCTAAACGCTCCAAACCGCAAAAATGGTCGTTTATCTCTCCGAATCTTGCTGATCTCAACCTACCCCATTCTCTGCACCTCACTCACGAGATATGTTCACGGATCTTTGATTGGGCACAACGGACAACATAGTTGTTAAACAAAGAAAAATGTAGAGATTTCAAGTAATTGACGGGTGCAAATCTCTTCTACAAGAATGATAGCAATTGGTTGCTGACCAGGGACCACTTTTCCTGAATAATGGGATCTACATCTTAACCGTTCGTTAAAATAGCACTATATCTTGTGATCGAAATAGCTTGGACCACCGGTAAGCTTTTCTAAGGTGGACCACCGTAATACCACTGTAAAACAGTGTTATTTGTTTCGTACTTAAAACATTTGGTGTCAAAGTTATCTCTGATAGTATAATTTTTGTTTAGTAAAAATTATATTATTAACATAAATATTCTAAATTGAGTTTAATTGCTATGTACTATCAATGTAAATATTTTTACACTGTCAATTAATCGAAAATCAACTTTAGTGTGATTTTTAAGATGATTATTATCAAGAGTTTAATTACTATGCACTGTCAGTGTAAAATTTTTTATACTATTAACCAATCACAAGTCGCCGTTAGTATGATTTTTAAGATAATTATTATAAAAGTCAACAAACTTATCATATATGATGGTTTGTAATTGGGTGGATGACAGTGTTAATGCATAACCTATTTCTCTATTATCAAAGTCAATAAACTTATTATATATGGTGAGTTGTGATTGGATGACAGTGTAAAACTGTTTTACACTGTGAGTATATAACCTAAATTTATATCTCTTACTATTAATGTACATAAATTTATAGTGTTTATATTGATAATTTAATTTTATTAAAATATATATTAATAAAATTTAATTTAATGATAATAACTTATCTTTTATAATATTCGAAAACTTAATATGTTGGGGGCTAATCGTGTCATTGAAGCTCCCATTCAATCTCATCCACATCGCATGCCAATATAAAATTTTGGAAAAACTAGTAATTTAATTTTTAATTTATTTTGATTTTTAAGTTTGATTTTTCTAGTTTTAATTCGGTTTAATTTGTCAATTACGACGGTAAAAAATCGTCAAAATTGACAAAAAACCAAATTTTTTTACAGTAAAATACAGTTGCAATTAACAAATTGGACCGAATTGAAACAAAAAAGACGAAGGACCCAAATGAATTAAAAAACTAAAATACAAAAACAAAATAAATTAGAAGATCAAATTACTAATTTTACCTAAAATTTATAGTCACTGTTCTCCAAAGTTCAATAACAACAATAACAATGGTTCTGTTTGATTAAATTTATTAATAAGTATTTTTAGGAGAAGAAAACAAGAAAATAAAATAAATTAAGTTCTTTCCATAAGTTAAAATTAACTTATACATAACTTAAAATTAATTTATAAATAAATTATAATCAACTTTTGAAGAAATTAAATGAAAGAAATTCTATAAAAATTGAAATACATAAGTTGATTTTAACCTATGGGAGAAACTTAATATATTTTACCTTCTTAATTTCTTTTCCTATAAGGGATTATTAAAAAAATTATCCAAACAATACTATTATCCTACTAGGTGAAGTCAACTAGATAAAACATATGATATTATTAGGCTCAATTAAAGAAAAATTTATTAAGAATATTATTTAACATAAAATTCTTTTAAATAATTTTTTTCTAATGTCCTTAATTTTTTCCACCTTTTTTTCAGAAGATTAAAAACTATGAGATTTACTCGCGTTACCGTTTTAAACTTGGTGTACACCTAACAAACACTACCATAAAGGCAAATTCTAACACGAAGTACCAAACAAATGATACACCCATGAAACATTGAAATATATATAAAATATGATAATAAAATAATCAATTATTTAGATTATTGATTGGTAACTTACAGTTAAAATTTTAAAGGCTTAAATATATTTTTAGTCTATGAAATTTTGAATAATTTTTTTTTGAATTTTCAAATTTAAAATTAATTTTTAGTTCTTATAATTAAAAAAAAATAATTAATTTATCTGTCTAAACGCTATTAATAAATCTCTTACATAAAATTTACTTATTATATTGAATTATGAGAAACTAAAACAATTTTTTTTAAATTAAAAAAACTAAAAAAATTAATTTTAAATTATGAGAATGAAAAATAAATTTATTCTAAATTTTAAAAAATAAAAACATATTTAAACCAAATTTAAAATTACAAATGAAACATCGAAATAAATCGTCGGCGACTGGCTCTTATCTTGCTCATTGCTTCCTTACTTTTCCATCTGACAATTCAGATATTGAACACATTAATTACATCATCCTAATGACAATGACGTTTTCTACAACCTTCTATATATTTTCACTTGGCCTTGTTGCGTTTCTCACGATTATATCGTTATACAGAACAAGCTCAGTTTTTCGAGGATCGATGGTTCTAAATTATGCTTGCAGTCACAGTTGTAGTTTTGTTACAATTCTTGACATTGTGAGAAATTATGAAAAAATGCAGCTGATACGATCGCAATTGCAGTCATGATACAATTAGAATGAGTCTAAAAATCTTTATGTTGTGGCTACAATTGCAGTTACAGACTGCAATTTGGAACAACCGATGGCTTTGCTGTGGCATTTTGAGAGGAGTTAAACCAATTGAAAGCCAAAACACCGATTTCTTGAGATATTTAAGGGAAAGAGACCCTTTTTCAACTGTGCTGGAGAGCAGGTTTGGAGAGAAAGTGTTGGAAAACGTTGGCACTGAGCACAAAATCTTCATCCCCGGATTTTGTTATTAATATATTCTTAGACCCATCAATGCAAAATGAAAAATTTAGGTTACCGGAATAACCTTCTATTACCGGTCATTAGTTGGCCTTCACTCACTCTTCATCCGTCTACGGTCTACCCCTGCAGAGGATCTGAGTCCCATTGTCTCCTTACAATAAAGTCCACTCTTCAATACTAGTCATCATTCTGTTAGCCAAAATATGAAGCAATAGAAGAACAAATTAAAGGAGTGAGAATCTAATTCCAGTACTGTTCTCCTCTTGCATCCAAACTCATGACCTCGTTTTTCACCATTTTATTTTCTATTTTCTTTATAGTCTCCACCTACCCCGTTCACTTTACACCTGTTTTTTTGTTATTTTTTGCGTTTATTTAGCTTTTAATGTGTGATATTATATATATGTCTTCAATTTTTGAGAACCTTAGTTGAAGCTGAGATGGGAAACTCGAATACTAAAAAGCGCGAATTTTCCAGAAACGTTGTAGAGAGAATACCCTCTCCTATAAGCAGATCCTTGCCATCACCACCATCGCCACTAGAACCACCGCGAGAACCACCACCTATGTCTTTTAAGAAGAATCATCATGATTCGGGTTCGGGCTCGGGAAAACTATCTATCAAAGAAAAATATGCTCTGATTCCTGATAAGTTCGCTACCCTTGAACAGGTACTTCTTCTTTTTGTTTTTGTTTTTATATTTAATAGATTCAAATTATGTGGTTGTCTGTGTTCTACATCTTGCTGCTTCGATTCTTCTTTCGTTATTTTTGTGATTCTTTTAAGGTTTTTTTGGTAAAGAGGAGAAAAATTGAATAAATAAAAATAAATTAAAAAATAAGAGATAGATTATTTAGTTAATATAAAAATTTTACATTATCAATTAATTATAAATTACTGTAGATATAATTTTTAAAATAATTATTATAAAAACTAATAAATTTATTATATATAATATTTTATGATTAAATGATAATATAAAATTTATTTATATTATTAGTGTATAATTTATTTTTTAAAAAATAACTTAAAATAATATTGTAAAATCATTTAATTTTAAAAAAATT
The DNA here is from genome assembly GCA_004329165.1 of Spatholobus suberectus. NCBI lineage: Eukaryota > Viridiplantae > Streptophyta > Magnoliopsida > Fabales > Fabaceae > Spatholobus > Spatholobus suberectus. Next base: position 26,693,947 of record CM014730.1, read on the forward strand.
ATACTCAATAAGATCGCAATTTTTTTTAAATTTTCGTTGTCATTTTTATCTAATCAAGAAAATTTTAAAAATTTTCTCGCCCCTTGTCTCCGTTTTCACTTACGAAACAGGGGCCTAATTAAATTTAGGTTACGGATAGACTTTGATATTTGAAGTCGACGGGTTGACCAATTACAGAAAAGTTTGCCCGTCTAGTGAGTGGAGTAGGAGAGAAATGATTAGATGATAAAATATTCTATTAAAAAGTGAAACCATTAGCTAGTGGTTTTTCGACATATAAAAAAAAGTTTTAAATTTGAATGGAATGAAAAGTAATTTTTTTTTTAAATTTTTATTTTTTATTAATGAAAATAAAAATACATCATTTTTTTTTCTTTAATCTAAACAGACCATAAGTTTTATCAAGCGGTGAATGGTTCATATTTTTAGATTTTTTTTAATAACATATTCTTTTAAAACGTCTTAAAAAAAAATTAAATAGTCTAATTTTTATAATTTCTTTTGAAAAAGGTTGGATAAAGAAAATTTTGTAAATGAGTTGATTTTTCTTTTTCCTTCTTTTGTTCTATTCTTTCTCTTTTTTTCTTTTTCCACTTTTCCTATTCTTTTATAAATAATTTCTTTTGAGTTAAAAAAATATAAATTGCCAAATAATTTTTCTTTTTTTTAACGTTTTTATTTTAAGCTTTAATTTTAAAATAACTATGTAAATGAAAAATTGAATCAAACACATTTAAATTATTTTTGGCAATTTTTATGAAAATTTACTTTTATTTTAAACTAAATAGTTCCTATTGTTCAATTTATTAAATATTTGAATTTACAAATTTTCTTTGTTAAAAACATGAAAAATGTTGGAAGTTTAAATAATTTTAAAATTTTATGAATATACTTTTATTTGATTTTAATTTTTTGCATTAATTTAATTTTTATAAATAATAACATTATATGAAAAATAATTATATCACCCGATTTGTTACTTCATAATAATAATGATAAGAACATTTTTGTAAAATTTAAAATTTATGAAAATTAAAATTAATAAATATATTTTTTAAAGATTAAAATTAAGTAAAAAGTATATATATGAGATTCAAAATTAATATAAATATTTTTTAATTTATTTTTTAGTTTAACTAGATAGATCCATTATATTTTTAATTCAAGACAACTAATTAAAATAAAATAAAAAAGGTTTAATGGTTATGTAGTGTCAGTGTAAAAAGTTTTATATTGTTAATCAATCACCAATCACCGTTGTTATAACTTTTAAGGTAATAATTGTAAAAGTTAATAAACTTATCATAAATAATAGTTTGTGATTAGATGACAGTATTAAACAGTTTTACACTGTTAGTGTATAATTTTTTTTCTCAAATAAAAATAGTTCATGTTCTATTTGCCAAAAAATTAAAAAAACATTTTTTAGAATCTAATCTCACACACACACACACACACACACACACACACATATATAAACTTAGCGATATATACTTTATAATGTTAAAGTTTGACTAGAGCTGGCAAAATTGGCATGGCCCGGCGGGCCGGCCCGATGGCCCGACAGGCTAGGCCAGGCTGGGCCGTTAAATGCTTGGCCTAATAAAAACTGGGCCAAAATGGCTCGGCCTGATTGGCCCGCCAGGCCACACAAAAACTGGCCCGAATGAAACCAGGCCTATTTGGCCCGATATTATTTTTTTGTTTTTGTTTTTTTTCTTTGTAAAATGTACAAAAAATTAAGAAAAAATAATCACGGGCCATTTTGGCTCGGCCCGATAGGCCCGATGGGCTAGGCCAGGTCACAAAAAAGTAAGCCTATTAAGAATTCGGGGCGGCCCGGCCCGGCCCGCTTTTGACACTTGGCCCGCTGGGCTAGGCCGGGCCGGGCCGACCGGGCCCATTTGACAGCTCTAAGTTTGGCAACAACTATGCAAGGTCGCATCGCATCTTTTGAGAATAATTATTGGTTCCTAAAGTTAAAAAGAAAGCTAAGCAGGTTCGTGCACCTGCATTGGGCCTCGAGTGGTGCAAAGATAGTTCGCTTCTAATTTTTAAGAATAATAATATTAAAGGTAATATTAAGTCAAAATAAATACATTTAATATTTTAAAATATAGAAAAGTAATCAATATGTTATTTATTAAATAATTATTTTTTATTAAAATATTGAAATAAATTGAGATTTTTATTTTATTTAAAAAATCGTACATAGTTATTGGAATTTTTTAAACATAGTTTTTAATTAAAATAAAAGATATTTTTAAAATAATTCAAGTAAACGGCTTATAGAAAAAAAAAATTAAAGATAAATTTTGCTTCTTATTTCACATCATCTATATTTCAAAATAATTATTAGTCTAAAAGTTTTAATTTATTTTTAAATTATTTTTCACTTTATATAAATACTAAACATTAATTATTTTAAAATTTAATTTATATTTTAAATGGTTTCGTTAAGTAACATAAAATAATATTAATAAAATGAGAAAGTAATATAATTTAAGAAAATTCAACTGCATTTTTATATATTTAATATTGTACATGTAAAATTATACGTATAAAATTATGTGAATCATACAAAGTGTGTTTTGTTTCACACTAAATTATTTAAAATCACATTGAAATATCAGTTAATATGATTTTAGATAAAATATTTGTTAAAGATTTGATTTTGGTCTAGAATTGATCGAGTCAAAATAACTTTAGATAACTTTTCTTTGTTTTTTTTTTTTTTTTAAAGAGGAGGGACTTAGCCCCACTTAGATAACTCTTAGGTTGGATAAAAAATTTATACTAAAATTTGTTACTAACTTATTTTTAAAATAAAAACATTCAAACATAGATTATTTTATTTCAAAATCAATTATAATCAAAATTAATTTTATTTAAAATTGATGTTACAAACAATCCTTAAATCCGCATGTTAAAATGTTAGGTACGTGGCATTGCTTGCATTAACAGCCTCACCTCCCATTGTTACGGGCCTGCATTGCATCCATAACTCATTGCATCCATAACTCAATGAGTCAGGCTTGCAAAAGCAAAACCTTAATTATAGAGTCAGTCTCAATTATAGTGTCTGTCTCAATATGGGTGGAGGTATAACTGGTATTTAATGTAAGTAGTTCAACGTTTTAAAACAGTATTTTCAGTTCTATTGACAATATAATATTTATGACTCTTTATATCATATATATATATATATATATGGAACGTATCAAGTAAGAGAGTTTTTTTTATGTGAGAGTGAGAAGAATAGATATTAACCATTAGATTTTGTCATGAATGGTCAAAATTAAAACATACAAAATCATGTGAGTTTTTTAAAAAATTACATGACTTTTTAAGTAGTTACATGACATTAAATCTAGATCCCTTCATATATCGTTGTATGACCAAAATTAACTCATCTCACTCTCATATAAAAATGATTCTTTTACGAAATATCTAATTTTAAAAATATACAATTTACAACTAAAAGTTTTTTCAAAAAAGTAATGTCCACTAGCTGAACATGTTTATCAAAAGTGGGTACAGGTCACGACCGCGTCCTCATCATTAAAAAGTGAAAGATGTCATAGTCTGTGGGCTAGAAAGTACTGTTGGGAAGCATATAAAATGAATAGAACTACAAATTGTTTAGTTGGGATGAGAATTAAAATTTTAGTCTAAAAAAATAAATTATTCATAAATATTTCTTCCATTTTTATCTGAAATTTCTTTTTAACGAAACATGAAAAAACTCCGAAAGAACTAATATTTATTTTATATTTTAAAATAACCATATGATGTATTTATTCAGTATATGTCATTGATAACAGAGTGAGTAAAGAAGTTTTGGCTTTTCCATTAAATTCAAACAAAAATGGATTCCTTAACCATTTTTAATGTAATTTTCAATACAAACGTTTTATATATTGATTTCTTAACCAATATTTTTAAAGTACTGGTTATCCAATAACAAAAATAATTTTTAGACACCATAAATGCTATTTAATACTTAATGAGAGAGAGAAAAAGAGAAAAGAATATGAATATGATAGTAATATGATGTGATAGAAAAAGAAAGATCAACAAAAAATGAGAAGTATTGATGGAGTGTTTAAAAAGATGAGGTATGTACTCGAAAAATAAAAATAAATTATTAGGGGTGTTCGTGGAATGGGTTGACCTATGTTTTTATCTGACCCAAAATTTTGATAAGGTCAATTCTTCAAACTCGAACCCTGACTCGATTAAGACCCGATAAAGCATGGGACAAAACTAGTAAACTTGGCTTGTTGTCATAATATATCAATTTTAATATTATATATAGTTAAATCATAAAATTAAAGTAATATTCAACTACAATTAAGATATATTTCATAATATATATTTTAAAATAAATAATATCAATAGAAATATAATATCATGTTAGATAGAATATTAGTATTTATTAAATCAAGAAATTATATTATTAATGCAAAATTGTTTAAAAAATTAAACTTTAAAAAAAAAAACTATGATATTGGATTGAGTTAGACCCAAAATATAATCTGAATGTGTCTCAAAAATCTATTTGGATTAATTTCTTAAATTTGATCCTATCAAAAGTTTTTTTAATGGAATGAGAAAGGTCATAAACACCCTATAATCTATGAATAGAACAGGACAAAGGGTTCTGATAAAAATTTAATGTGAATAGTCATCCGCGTGTTTGAAAGTCGAAATGACGTTCCAACACCACGTTTTGATCAATTTGATGCAGAGAAAACACCGAATAGTTTAATTTGACTTGAGTACGTGCTTCTGTGATGCAGCTTCAAATATATACTATATTTCTTGGTGAATCACGTGCGCACAAGAAAATGTGCGACTTCTTAAGTTTTTTCTTTTCTGTGGGATCACTTATTGAAGGTGCAGCACGTGTGTTGGTTCCAAAATAAAGAACATCGGAACATGGATCTAGATTTTTTTATTATCTCGTCAAGTTTTTAAATAATTAGATTTCATGGGTTAAAAACTTTAAGTACGATTTAAAATTTTCAAATTTTATATCTTATGTTTATATTTCTCAATGGCATTGAAAATTCAAATTGTGCAAAAATGGATTTTATTTGATATTTTATCATTTTAATTTATAATATATTTTTAAAATATAAGTAAATATTATTATAATATTATATATATATATATATTTATTTATTTATTTATTTAATTTATTTAAAAATTAATGTACATGAGCATGTACACTGTAATTTTTAAATGCATACTTATAAGTATTATATATTAATTTTTTTTCTTGATATTAATTTTGTTCTTGAAAAGAATTAAATTTATTAACATTTTCATCCTTGAGGAAGAAATTTAGAGATTTTCATTTCTTAGAGGCTAATGTGATTGACCTCAAATCTTTCATGGACTGTTGTAAATTTTGAGCCGAATTCACAATATACTGTTAAATTATAGTGTATTAGAACTGTTTTAGATTTATTTTTTTTTGACAAAAAGAAAATGAAATGAATCAAAGAGGTAAAATAAATCAATTTTCTCTTATAAGTTAAAAAAACCAATTTCTGCTCTTTAACCTTTTTTAAAAAACTCCTTCATCTAACTTTCCATAAACACTAATAAACTTAACAGAGGTCAGTATTCTTTTTTTCCTTTAAGAAGTATTTAACTGTGGGATTTTACAATTAAAAAGACTCTCGTAAGTCAAAATTTAATTCATATTTGGTCTTAATACATTATATTTGTTTTCACCATTGAATTTTATATGTATATGTGGACTGTTATATACAACAAAGGATAAGAATATAAATAGTTTTAGCTTACTATATTCAAATAATCATAATAGTCGACTTGTACTTCTAAAATATCAATGGTGAAACATTATTCATTACATAGTTTATGTATAGTCCAGTATGGTGTGAATAATACTGCCTTTTGTCTTTTTTATAAGAAACAAATAACTAATTTATTTATTACCAAAAAATAAAAAAACTAATTTATCAATACCAATAAAAATAATTAAATTAGTTAATTTTAATTAATAATGTTATAAATTTAAATGTTATTTCAAAAATATTCATAAAATTAAATGGTTTAAGTGATGACTATATTTAATGACACTATTCATAATTTAAGGAATAATTTTTTTCACTAATGAGGGACTTATATTGTTAATAGATTGATAAATGCATCTACTTGTATGAAAAATGAATTAGTATCTCATTAATAATCTTCAAATTAAAGGTATAAAAGGAATTTAGCAATTAATACGTCTGAAAATAAATCTATATTTTTTATAATTAGTACAAAAAAATAAACATATTTGTTTCTTATAAAAAATACAAAAGGCAATACCTTCTTGGACACCATTCTCCAAAAATGCCCAACGGCGTGACAAAGATGTAGTTCTGGTTGGTGGTGACAAATCACAAAACAATCAACTTAGAGGGAAAAATAGAAAAAAAAAAAAAAAACTGTTAGTTATATCATCTCGTTTGGGAATAATTTATAGTTGGAACATTGAATCTTAAAATTTCTTGTAACTAAGCTGATTTTTCCAAATAAGCAATATTTATGAGTGAATTTCGGTATTGTGCCTACCCTAAGCTATTGACAAATGTGCATTGTGAAGTGGGTCTCTTGAAAATTTTGATGTTGTTTTTATCCTTATACAGGTTACAACTGCCTTGAGGAGTGAAGGTTTAGAATCATCTAATCTTGTCCTTGGAATTGATTTCACAAAAAGCAATGAATGGACTGGTAAGTATAAACAAAAAATTAACTAATTCTATGTTCCACAGCAATCCATAAAAGATGAAATGAAGCCATAATTGAGAACTAAAATTGGCATGACAATGATTTCTCGTCTTACATGGGATTTGGTTATTATTTCCTTTTGAAATGATTGCGTTTTAACTGTTAGCCTACAAAGCCAATGCATCCATGTTGTTATTGAAGGAAGAATCTCATTCAACAATAGAAGCCTGCACGCTATTGGAAATACACCTAACCCCTACGAGAAAGCCATCTCTATTATTGGCAAGACTCTGGCTCCCTTTGATGATGACAACATGATTCCTTGTTTTGGCTTTGGTGACGGTAAGGCCTAATCCTTATAGCTGGACGTGTGTAAAAGAAGTTAGTTTATCCAATAAAATAATGGTTCAACTTCTGTTTCTAAACAGCCACCACTCATGATAATGAAGTGTTTAGCTTTCACGATGATCATTCATCTTGCCATGGTTTTGAGGAAGTTTTGGCTTGCTATCAAAAAATTGTTCCAAACTTGAGACTTTCAGGTAATTTTCATCTTAGCTTATAGTGTTCTTATTTCAACCACTTAGCTCAATATGCTTTTGTTCACTAATTGCTGGTTATAGACTGTTCTACCTGTTGGAAAACGTTTCCGACATGAATTGATGATTTTGAATAAGCTAACCGATCACAATCCACAGTTTAGTAATTTTGAAATAGAGTAGATTTCCGGACTATTCAATTGTTTGGTATATGAAATCAGTGTTTGAATGGAATAAAATTTGATCAAATGACATAAATGTTCCACTTTAGAAAACAGAGAATGTTACTTTTCTCACGTATAATTTTTGAATTCAATTTTATATTATACTTTAATACTAAAATGTTGCCACCACGAAAATAAATACTATTTTATTTGAGAAAAAAATTGAAATGTGTACAATGTTTTGCATATATTATTAAACATTTTCTTTGTAACACTTTGAATAATGCATTGCATTCCGCTCACTATATTATGATATTTTTTATAATTTTTTCATGGGGTTAGAAAGGATAAATTTAATAAAATGTAGCAATCGTCATTCTATAAAATAAATGAGGATATACTTGGGAAAAAAAATAAATTCCATTCCACAAAACATAGGTAGCAATTGGTAGACACATTAGAACAAAACATTTAACATATGAGTTCTATTCTACATTTAGTGCATTTTGAAAATAGAGCATAATAAGACATGAGGTTAAAAAGTGGTACATTTTAATTCCGTTAAAAAGGGTGGAACAAAAGAGAATAGAAGATATGTATTATTTGAACAGTCAACGTGCCAAATGCTAGTATGGAATAATCAATCTTACCTCTCCTAGAAGCAATGATCACTCCTAGTTTTATAGAATGAGGCATGGAATAGAAATCCACTCCATTTTTTTTGTGTGTTAACAAATAAAGAAATGCTCATTTTATGGAAGAAATCATAGAATGGAATCATCATTAATTTCCTATATCAAACATAACAATAGTAAACTTAACTAGAGTCATGGCTGATGAAATATTTGTATTTTGTTTGAAGGACCAACTTCTTATGCTCCGGTGATTGAGGCTGCAATAGACATAGTTGAGAAAAGTCATGGCCAATTCCATGTGTTAGTTATTGTTGCAGATGGCCAGGTATATAATATTACTTTTGTGTTTGTATGTATGTGTGTGCGCGTGCATGGCATTCTCATATTTGTATAATTTTGATCAATTTATAGGTTACAACAAATGCTGCCTCTGACGATGGAGAACTCAGTCCACAAGAAGCAAAGACAATCAAAGCAATCGTTGATGCAAGGTTGATATGACAAACTGATAATTAAAGCAACCCCAGATGCTTATCAAGATTATTTGTTATTATAAAATGAAAACTCCCTGAAAAAAAACACAACTAATTATCAAGTTAGCCTCAGCTATGAGAGAAATATAATTATCTAGTCTCCTAATGTTAGATTAAAACAAAATATGCAGCTGCTTCATCAAACATTAAGGGTGTGTTTGATTTTTATTTTCAAAAACTGTTTTTAGTTTTCAAAATACAATTAAACAGGGTTGTTCACACACCTGGTGGAGGGTGGTGCAAGGCACAAAGCAGAGCGTGAAATTGAGGGAGAGATTAACCAAGATGAAAACAAAATATGAGAAAACATCGCTTAGTTGTTTCTTTTTTTTGGTTTTTAAAACACTTGTTTTAGAAACAATTTTCAAAACTTAAATGATTTTGAATGAGAAATTGATTGCTGAGGAGTGTGAAATTATTTTAGAAAACAATTTTTAAAACCAAAAAATAAGAAGATAATCAAACATACCCTAATTTTCTGTTTCCTACTTTTGCTGCTGCCAGTTCGTATCCCCTTTCTATTATTCTGGTTGGAGTTGGTGATGGACCTTGGGATGACATGAAAAAGTTTGATGACAAGATACCAGCTCGCGACTTTGACAATTTTCAGGTATGGCAACAATAGCAGAAAATTTTGAATGGCATTACCTATTTGCATTCTTAGCAATCACTTTGTTTGTTATAGTAAAAGCATCTATCTCATTTTATGCAGTTTGTTAACTTCACTGACATAATGTCTAAGAAATCAAGCCCCTCTGAAAAAGAAGCTGCTTTTGCCCTGGCTGCTCTAATGGAGATACCTTTCCAATATAAAGCAGTCATTGAACTTGGACTACTTGGGTTGGTTCCTTATACACAGGCTTTAGTTTCATTACTTGAAAAGTGGAAACATTTGCAACATACTTTGGGTCCATTTTGGTGACAGATTTCTTAAAAGGAATGTGGTTTTCTTTTAGGTGACTATTTGTTACAATTTTCTGTTTGATGATCTTGTTTTTTTCTTTGTTTTTTGCACAAAAGTCGTGCAACAGGAAGGTCTAATAAAATAGTTCCAAGACCTCCTCCAGCTCCATATTCTCGGCTTGTGCCACCAGCTCGTGTTCTGAGCAATACGCCATCCTTCATGGATGATGTGAGAAATCAAATGGTATATATATGATTGAAACCTAGAGTGATTCATTATATTCTCCTTTATCACAGCTAGTAAGTTAAATTGTACATAAAAAGCAAATAATTTATATTTGGGTAAACTAGACTTCGCTCCCCTGCAGTACACTCTTTCAACTTACCCCCTAAACTTTTTTGTCGCTAAACACACAGAATTTTGAGTTAACGTGAAAATATGTCATAGCCATGATTTTAACTGTGCTTATTAAGCCTAAAACCATAACTATATTAAGGAAAACGAATAGAATTTAGCAATTTTCATTTTAACTAAAACTTCAATGGTAGTTTAGTCACACAAAAGGAAGTTTAGTGGGTAAATGAGAAAGTGTTAAACTGCAAGGGGGTGAAGCATAATTTACGCTTTATTTTTTGGTACAAGTAAGACAACCTGACCATAAAATGGCTAAACACAAATAGATTTCTTTTTTCTTTTTTTTGGTTGGGGGTGGGGAGGGTGTACTAGAATAGAAATTGGTTAGCAACTTAGCAAGTGTAGGTACTACTACTCTATGATTATTGCTCTAGTATAGAGTTATTGATGGAACAAGGTTTCTATTTCTATCGAGTTTGAAGTTGCATAATGATAATATTTTTTGTGTTTTTATCCAATGGAATTATGTAGGCATGTGCTATTTGTCTAACCAATGCAAAGGATTTGGCCTTTGGATGTGGTCACATGGTGAGCCTCATTAAATTCATGGTCTCTTGTCTTTTCTCTTGTTGGATAGTTTATTTTATGATTTTTAACAATTTTCGGAATGCAGACTTGTAGAGATTGTGGATCCAAGTTAAGCAATTGTCCAATATGCCGTGAGAGGATCACCAATCGTCTTAGGGTGTTTTCTGGCTAATTGCAGAATGGAAAATCACGTACAATGTATAATTTGACTAAGACTCTGCTTGGATAAACTTCTCCTACGAAGATAACTATCTTTTGTATGTTTGATGGTGTGGCTTTCAAGAGTACCAAAGAATGACCATAGTTGCATAGAAAAGGTGGTTTGGAATTTTATGGATGGTTTAGGAGTTGGGAAAATTGTGCATGTATTTGTGCTCTGTTCAATTGGCCCTTGTCCATATGTGTTTGAATTTGAAGAAATCTATTGTAATCGATGCACAATGTACATGTTGTTTATATGTACTTATGTTAAAATTTCATGTATGTTTAGATGACTGTGCAACATAGCCATTTGAATCCTATACTAACTATTATATTCTGCAAGTTATGGACTTCAAGAATTCTACGACTTTGAGAATAGCTAATAAGAAGCCATACACCTGAATTTATACATAAGAACTTACAGTCTCTATGATAGGTGTGTGTGTGAACTTAGTCTCTATGATAGGTGTATGTGTTAGAGACCTAGAGTTCCCTGAATTAGAGGACAGGGCCACCTCTAGAAAAAAAATGAAAAATAGAGAGAATGAGAGTTTCATTCCATTTTCAGATTCTATATATGCTATACATTATGGGACAAATGACAATTTAGCATAACAAATTCTAACAAAAAGCAAATCCTAACAGCACCTATTAACCTCACACCCTATTGAATGAAATCATCAACCATGTGGTCTCCTTATCACTCTCTTAGGTCTGTGCCCACTATCCCTTTTGATTTTAGAAACCTTTACAATCCCCTGATCATTATCAATCACATGCTACAATGTGGCCTTTTGTGCCTTGGATTCCTTCAATACAAGTCTGCTATCATTACCCTCCCCTTCCAAACCCACCTTGTCCTTAAAGTGGTAAGTACCCTTCAATTTATCCTATTCTTCCCAAGATGTGTAACACCATGTTTTCTTAATGTATGATTTAATGGTTTAATAACTAAAAATGAAAATATAATATATGATCTTGGTGATTAAAACGAATAAATGAGTTGTTGTTGCTGAGTGTTGTTTGTATTAGTTGTTTTGGAATTCTTATTTGAGTTTAGGGAACTGAGAAAATGTGCTTGAGCCAAATTGAGAGCGTGGCTAGTGTTTGTTTAGGTTGTTGAGAGATATATAATTGAGATTGGGCTAGTTGTGAGTAGTGGGAGATGGTTAGACGGACCATGGGCTTTAGTGAGCCCAAAACCGTTGTGTGGCCTAGGGAGGATTTTAAGACCCAAAGTCCCTTTTCTTTCTCACTTTTACCATTCTCTCCCTTTCATCTCCCAAACTCTCTCATTCCTTCAAATCTCTCTCTAGCCCATCAAGAGTGCAGCAAGATTCCGAGCCTTAATTCGGTGTCCTCGTGTTGAAGAGGGCAGATTTCTTAGAGGTTTGGCTCGAGAGCTTATGTTCTCCACATTCTCCTTTTTCCCCAAATTCGGGTTCGGAACTCCTAAGAGGTAAGGGAAGCTTACATTAGTTGAATACTTGTTATATGAATACTGTAGTATGTATATGTTGTTGTGGATTGGATTAAAACCTGTGATTTGATTGAGTCTTGGTTGAAATGTGTTGGAAATGGGTTTCCTTCAATTTTTGATGATTTGGTGTTGAAATGTTGCATGGATTGTTGGTTGTGTTAAGTATGTGGGTGTGAAGTGTTGTGTGGTCGCATTAGACCTTTGTGGGATCGATTTGAGGTATGAATAAGTAAAAAGTTTGGATTTTTGGGGTTTTTCGAAGAGTTTTTGGTTCTGTCTTATGATAGTAGCTGAGCGACTAAGGGCCTCGCTGAGCGAGAGTGCCCTAAAGGCTGAAGTGGGAGTGTCAGGTTGAGGATTCGTTGAGCAACCCATCACGTCGTTGAGCGAGTGTTCTTGAGTGATAGAAATGGCTGTAGTGCAAGAGGGATTTGCTGAGTGAAATGTCGTTCGCTGAGCAAGTGTTCATATAAATTTAGAGATTTTCTAGATGAGAGTTCGCTGAGCGAGTGTGTGATTCACTAAGCGAATGCAGGTATTCCAGAACGCCTGGAATGGTTCGTTGAGCGAACGCCAAGCTCGCTGAGCAAATTGAAGGCCTTGGAGAGTGGTGCTTTCTGTTGCAAGAGGTTCGCTAAGCGAACAACGTGTTTGTTGAGTGAGGAGTGATGCAGGTGCTGACTGTTCTCTAGAATGGCTATTCGCTGAGCGAGTAGGTGATTTGTTGAGCGAAATGTGATGGAGAGAATTTGGAGAAAGTCCTTGGAATGGATTCGCTAAGCGATTCTAGTTGTCGCTGAGCAAGTGACCCTTATTCATTGAGCGAGACTCATGGTCGTTGAGCAAAAGCCTTTGCAGGGGAAGTTGGTCCTCTACAAAGAAGGTTTTCACTGAGCGAGCATGTGGGTCATTGAGCGAATGCAGTGTTCTGTTGTTGATCAATGATGAAAGTGTAGTTGTGTGAGACATGGTTAAGAAGGACTCCTAGTGTGAATCTAAGGTTGAGAACGTGAAAAGAGTGGCAGGTTGCTTGGATAGGACCTCCACTTGTCATAAATGTTGTTGTTTAGGTTTCACCTATCGGATGTGGGCTGCTTGGATAGGGCCCTGAGTGACAGGTTGCTTGGATAGGACCTCCATTAGTTATGTATGAGTTGTGGTTTGCTTGGATAAGGCCTTACCTGTTGACTATGCTTGAGGCTGGATATGGGCTTGCATAGATTAGTAGTGGTTGTGGACCATGTGTGGTGCTGGTTGGGCCCGCGTGGTGTTGTATTGCTTTTGTTGTGTTGGTACACACACACACACACACACACACACACATATGTTCTTTTGGTTGTTGTGGAATGGATGTGGAATTGTGATACATGCATCTCATGCATATATTGTTGGCTGAGGCTTTGTGATGGGCCTCATATCGTTGTGTGGGCAGACACGTAAGTTAGATGGTTGACAGGAGTTGCGGGTTAGACAGGAGTTGCGGGTTAAACAGGCCTCCAACCTAGTGTCTGGATAAGATGTGAGGTCTTTAAGATGGCATATGGGGATGAATAGATGAGCGATTCCGTAGAGGGCCAAGGCGGTGCAGGTCTTGTGTCGTGGTGAGTCACCACCCACATACACTTATCCTGACACACCATTAAGCTTATCCGTAGATCAGAGTTTTGACAATCCCTGAATGGTGCTTGGATAGGCCATGGTACGGGGTGAGACCTGGCTGATCGTCCAATGTGTTGTGAATCTCTTGAGAGTCGTGTCATCATGCATTGACATAGTTGTGATGGATTGGGTGTGATATAGAGTTCTGGACTGAGAACTCCTTGCCATGTGTTTGAATGCTATATATGTATATATGGATGAGTATGAATGGTGAGAATTATGGATGGTTTCAGAATTTATATGCTATGTTGTTATTTTAGTAAGCTTACCCTTGCCTTGTTTTATTGATATTGGATGTCTTATTGCTGTTGTGTTGGTGTGCTTGTGATGATCACGTTTTATGGCGTGGGAGCAAATGGCGATGCTTCAATGGATCTAGCTTCTTAACACTAAGAACGTAGCTGCGACGGTTGGAGATGTTTAGCTTCAGGAGTCAAGCTTTTATCTGTTTTGTTGTGTATCTAGTTTTATTCTTTTGATGGGGTTGTATAGGGTGACCAGATATAGGGAATGAGTTTTTGTATCCCTCTCCCCCAATGATGTATATTTGATTATTGTTTTGTTATGGCTTGGTGTTATTCCCCTTATATGTTGTTGTTGAAGGTTGTATAGATATGAATATATGGCAATAGGAGAGATGGATAAATTTCTCGGTATGTGTATGTTTCATATATATATGTCATGCTGTTATTTACCTAGTATGAAAATAAGAGTATGATTAGTAGGGTTATTTAGTAGTGACAGTTGGGTTGTTACAAGATGTATCCTTTGGGGAGGGTTGAGTGAGTCCATTGCTAAAGTAAGGAGTTGAGTCACAAGATAGGAGGTTGAATTGTAGCCCTTGAAAAAAACTTTCTAATAAGAAACCTTGATAGCTTTACTTAGTACCTAAAAAGTTATCCACAGAATAATTAGTATGTTCAAAAAGCTAAGTTTCTAAACTCTAAAAGTTTGTAATAATCTCAAATGATATTGATACAATGTAAGTATTGTAATGTGTTTTTTGATTGGTTATCAAAAAGATGACTTTTAAGCTATCTAATCAGGTTTCTTGTTGATCAATACACTTCAGAAAGCTAGAATATGTTTTCTAAATGCTTTCTGAGTAAGTATGCAGATAAATAATGTGATAACCAAGATAAATAAACTTGATATTTAAAAATTGGAAATGCTTCAAAATGCTTTTTAACAAATTTTAAAACCACAGTTAAGTTTAAAGGACCATTTTTTGATGTAGTTTCCTTTACTTAAAAACATTATTTTCTTTTTACTTTTTCCTCTTTCGCATCTCAACTTTTCTTTCATGTGGACTCTATTTTTTGTCGTTTTCTTTTTCTTTCGATTTTGAACTTTATCACTTATGAATTGTTGTTTGCACTCTTTTTTTCTTTAACTCTCAAATATCAATCTCTAAAATTAGCCTTTATTAGGTATAAGAAATTTGTTAAGATTCTTGGGAACTCAAAAAGGGTAGTCTTAGTTTGACTTTTGTGAATCTACCCTCATTTTGGCTCTTTATGTGTGTGTACTGTTTCCAAAATCAACTTAGATTCCTCTAAACTTCAAGATCAGGATGGAGCTAGAAGTTCCATTTAAGGGGTGTTGTAACACCCATTCACATTGATAATACTCCATGCTAATTTAGTAATTATATTAGTTGTTAAGTTTGAGTTGATAAAAATGCGAGTAATTTTTTTTTCAGTTTTTAAAATAGAAAAATTCTAAATTTAACAAAATCTAAAAATAGTAGCAAAAGATAAAAGATAAAGTTTGTCTATACATATATATGTATGTATATATATGTATCATAAAACTATACATCATGATTTCATAATACATGTTAGAAAAACAAATAGAATATAGGGAAATCAAAAGTCAGACTATTATATATTTAATTCTGAAAAATCAGGAAGGAATTTCAAGATTTTGATTCTCATGATTAAACTCAGAATATCAAAAGCTATCTAATTGTGATTTTTAATAATTTTTTTGAGTCAGAGCCCGAAGAAATTATAAAATGATTATTTTGTC
Source organism: Spatholobus suberectus (assembly GCA_004329165.1). Classification (NCBI taxonomy): domain Eukaryota; kingdom Viridiplantae; phylum Streptophyta; class Magnoliopsida; order Fabales; family Fabaceae; genus Spatholobus; species Spatholobus suberectus. Next base: position 26,709,785 of record CM014730.1, read on the forward strand.
CTTATTTCTTAGCATTAAGAGCTAACATGATAAAAAGATTTAATTGACATTAGAATGTCAATTTGAGCTTAAAATCATGTCATATGTATTAAAATATAATTGTAGAAATTTTCTGAAATTTTGGTCTGAAATGACCAAAATACCTCTAGGTGTTAAATAAACCAAACCAGTATTGGTTTGACATCCATAAATGGTGAAAACAACATTTTTAGTATATTTCTAGGTAAAATATATAATTTTAGAATTTCCATAAAAATTTGAGCATTTATTGAATTAAAATAAATTTAATATGAATTTTCTAAGCTTAAAAGATATAATATATATATATATATATATATATATATATATATATAATTTGAAATAATTAATAAAAAATTAAAATTTATTTTTAGAAATTTATTTTTGAGACTTTCTCTACCCACATCTCTATGTGCTCGTAGCACTTCCATATGGAGAAAGATAAGCTTAGCATGTTCCATTAATAGCGCCTAACTTATGCCGATTTTGGCAGACTGTGCTCCACCCTAGTGAACTCATGTGGTTCCGACGTGCCCAAAGGGTAGAGGCAAATCCATTCACGGTCTGTAAGACCAACACCATTCGAAGGTGGGTGGCCCGCCTCGCCTAGAACAATCATGTTTGAGTAGGCTTACACACATTCGCTCACTTTAGCCTTCTGCTCACCCTAACCCTGGACCTTTTGCTCTTCTAACGTAAGCTCCAAGGCTTCACACCAAGTCTTCATTGATAGAATATGCATGCTTAAGTAGGGTTAGGCAGAATTGTTGTTGACTATTATTTTTCAGATTTAGCTTTAAATTAATTATTTTGATAGTAAAATTCAATTTTAGACGACTTTATTGATATCGGCTAATTAAATTACAGTTAAAATTTATACTATGGAGCTTTGGGACAACTCATCCAGCACATATTCAACCTAGAAAGGGGGTGATTCATCACCTAAGTTGGTCATGTTTCCCCAAATTTAATTTATAAACAAATTAAAATTTGATTTTTTCATCATGGCATAGGTCATTAGATGGACACCTAAGCCCATCCTTTCATCTATAAATGGCCATGAAGGGAGGTGAATTCTTCATCCCCTTCCTCCATTAAGCTAGCCAAAACACTCTCCATAACCAACACCTTCCATAATTTTTTTTCCTACACTAAAGTTCTACTAGTTTCCACCAAGTTTCCATTCTAGGAGTTGTGCACCAACAATTCTCTCCTCTTCAACAACTACCTTAGAGGTAATGGGGGAGTGGGGTTGGTTTTAAATTTAAATTACTTTGCATGTTGGTAGGAAATGTTTTCCCTTAAACCTTTCAATATTTAAGTTTATTAAGTTTTATGATAAAGTTATAATGTTTAGTACTAAATTTAAACTTTTACTAAATTGTTATGCTATTCAATTTTAGATAATTATAATACACTTATTAAGTAGTTATGTTATTCAAATTTAGATAACTATATTATAATTATTAAGTTGTTATACTGCTCAAATTTAAACAATTATAGTAGAATTACTAAGTTGTTATATTCCCCAAATTTAGATAAATTTTTTTAGTTGTTATATTAGACAATTAAATTGTCATATTACCAAATTTTAGTAAAACTTAAATGAATTAGTAAAAATAGTAAAAGAAATACGTTAGTAAGTTCATAACATAAGACTAAAGAAAAATTTTATTTATGGAGCTATTTATGAATTTGTTTTTAAAAAACTATTGTGGAAATTTCAGTTTAAGTTCTCATTATTTAGGTAAGGTTTAGACACACTAATAGACTATCTGTAAAAATTTCATAATTTTTAAAGATTTTTTAGTACTTCTAAATGTGCTCAATAAGTACTTATGGACACTTTTTACTTAAAAATACTAAATTTCAAAAGTTTTTGAAAAATTTCTAAAAATTTATGATAAAATTCTAATTACTTTTCTAAGCTTAAAAATTATTTTTATGGATTTTTTTGACCATTTTATGATTTATTTCTTAATTATCATTCTTTATTTTAATTTTATATCTTTAATTTTATTGAAATGTTGATTATGTGTTTTAATATAAATTTTGAATTATGTGAATAATATGTATGGTCAAATCTCTATAATATAAGGTAGAGATAATAGTAGAAATTGTATTGGTGCTCAAATTTAATGAAACTAGAGTGAACTTTTATTTAAGAATTTAGGAATTAATAAGTTAGTGAGTAATGTAAAGCAAGGGACATGTAGTAGTATGCTACCTTATTAGGGAAGCTACAGTTTGGTACATTAAGGAATGAAATTTGAGGAAGTTTTGGGGGTAGGTATCGAGTGGTGAAGATCTCAATGGTCAGTTGATGTGTGCATTTTATAACATGTTTATCATAGTTTTTATTACTAAATTACATGCATTTCATTGTGGTTTAGGACTAGTTATGTGTCTAATTGCATTATTTTCCCTCTTGTACCATGTTATGCCTTTTCCTTGCTTGTCTTTGGTTTTAGGAATTTTTATAGGTTTCTTTGGGCCTAGAGAACAAAAGATTGATAATTTGGAAGCTATTTAGATGATTTAAAGATCTTTGGGTACTTAGAAGTCCAGTTGGAAAGCATGAAGTCATCCCAAAGCATTTGGAAAAGAAAAACTTGAAAAATTGTTGGAGACATTGCCACCATTAGGTGGCAATCACCACCACGCAGTGGTGTATTCCTTGATGCTAAAAATCCACACTAGTGCGTCTACCACCATCAGGTGGCACCTACCACCACATGGTGGCACATCTGTTGGAAGCCTTTTTTTCCCTGCATGTCTATCGCCATCAAGTGGCAATCATCACCACATGGTGGGCTAAAAGGCTTGAGTTATTTTGCAAGTTTTGGACTTCTTTTTGGGAATAGACTGAGACATATTGTAATTTTAGTCATAAATGGACATTTTTAGGGATTTTATTTTGATTTTTCAACCTCGTTTTAGAACACGAAGAATTGGAGGACTACTTTTTTCTTCTTCAATTGTCTTCGGTTTGTCTTCATGTTCTTTTTATTTTCTTTTTGGTGTTCTCTCACAACTATATGTGAGTAGAACTCTATTTTTCTAAGATTGGGCATAGCCCTAGGATTGTCTTAATGAATTAATTTCTGTTTGTCTATGTGTGATCTTGTTCCTCTTTTGATTTCTCTTCTATTTCTTTCTTTATACAAAACAAATTGGCTAACATTTTTCATAACCTTAGGGATTTGGGGAATTACTGAAAGGTGAACCCAAACATTGGACCCATAGGAAAGGAACTTAGGTCTAAACCACAAAAGTAGGTTAAAGCCTTCAAGCAATAATTGAATTAACAAAGAATTTAGTGGGTTTACTTGAACACAACCATTACGATAGTAGGTGGTAAATTCGATTAGACACCCTTTCGTATCTTGAAAGAGAACGAAGGGTACCTTAGGTTAATTCACCTTCAATAAGAACAAGTGAAGCACATAGGTAGTAAGATTACAACATTAAGAGTCGTAGTGTGGAATCCCAATCCTAGAAAGCTTCTCATCTTGAATTACCCCCAATTTAAATTGCCGTTTAATTTAATCTTTAATTGCATTTTTCTTCAAATTGCTCAAACCCTAAATTTTCCAAATAAAATTCTTTTTGTTTAATTTTTATTTAGTTAACAATAATCACTGAACACACTGTCCTTGTGGATACGATCTTAGAATTATTACTTGACGACAGTTGTGCACTTGTAGTTTTTGCATATTAAGTTTTTGGCGTCGTTGTTGGGGATTGCGTCTCTTGGCTTTGTGATTTTTGCTTTTTAATAAAAAATAGACAAATTCTCTCCCTTAAACTGTTGCTTTTATTTTCTTTTATTTCCCTTCCATGAACTTCTTCATGGGTGCTTTTCTTTTGTAGGTGCTTTCCTTGAACAATTTTTTCTTTATTTTATTTTATTTCCATTCTCTGTTCTACTCTTTTGCTTGTTCTACCCTTTTGCAAGTTACTATAGTCATGGGTACGGTAATTGCAAATTACTACTAGTGGGGTAGTGAGAGAAATTACTATCCCAGCAGAACTTTTAGAAGTGAGTTGAGGGCAAGTGATGTTGACTTTATTATAGCTAAACTTGATGCCTTGGATCGACAACTTGATAGGTATGAAAAGATGAAGTTTATGCAGCAAGAACTACTAATGTTTTCTATGAGATTTGTGGACTACAGGGGCATTTAGATTTGGACTATCAGGTTGGAATCCCTCTTTCATTTGGCTTTCAACAACCTCAAAAGTCTAAACTCGAGACTCTGATTGAGGGCTTTGTCTCAGCTAAAACTAAGCGGAATGAGGAGTAGAGGCTTGAGTGCATCATGAAGAGCTTTGTCTCAGAGCAAATTAAGCACAATGAGTTTATGCATAATTCCATTAAAGAGCGAATTGCTAAGATGGAGAACTTAGAAGTCCACAGTAAAATGCTAGAGACTCAGATTACTCAATATGAAAGCTCCATTGTGAGACCCCTTTAGGTTCTAGAAGCTATAGAGGAGAAGGATAAGGATGGGGAAATAAAAAAGCTCAAGACATAACCTCTAGAGGATAAATTGGAAAAGATAAGGACCTTGCTTAAAGGTGAGGATCAAAAGAAAAGGCATACTTCACAAGTAGGACTTAAACCACTTCCTTCATTACTCAGGTATGACCTTCTTGAACTGTCTCTATTATTGATACCATTTGGACTGAAACTGAAACTGAGAGAAAACTTAGAGAATGGTCCTTGAAGCTAGGGGATACATATCTTATATCGTAAGTAATTTTTTTAACTCTTTTCTTTTAATTTATTACATTAGGGACAATGTAAATTTTTAAGTTTAGGGTTGTTTAAGGTGTCTATGTGTTTGTGTTCATGTTATGCATTGCATCCTTGCATTTTAGGAATTTTTAATTTACATAATTATTGTCTTACGTATCATTTAAGACTGTAATTTACTAGCATTGAACTCCCTTGCACTTCATTATATCTTTGTGTGCATGATAATTTTTGAATCCTTTAAGTTGGGTGCCTAATATGCTAAGTTTTGCAATGGCAATATTGCATGAGATGATCTTTAGGCAAGTTGAGAATTAGCATAAACTCTTCTGTTTGAATGCTTGCACTGATTTAAGCCATAAATGTGAGATTTGAGCCTAAATAAGGGTAGCTATTCATTGCACAATTTACCCCCAATTTATTTTTTGAGTGTGACATTCTCATTATTGTTATCCTCTAGAACTTGCTTTGGAACCTTTTTGAAGTGACACAATACTATTAGCATGAATGAGCATGATCAAGGCACTTAGGAATTTATTCTTCAGACCCCAGAGTTAGAATTGAACATGATCACTAGTTGCCCCTTGGAGCTATACACTGAATGATGTTCTTTTGTACCTTATTGCTTGAAAGTTTTTATGCTTCTTGGTACCCTATAAAGTATATTCTGGCAACTTTGTGTTAAGTTTGGGGTTCTTCTGTAATGTCTTGTAAATTTGACTCTTGCTTGGGAATGTTGAGATTTGACTTGAAAAAAGGCTAGAAAAAGTTGTAAAAAAAAAAGTATGGAAGGTGAAAAGAAAAAAAATTGTTATAAAAAAAAGATGTGTTTGAATAAACGAAAATGAAAGTTACAAAGGGAAGCAAGAGGAATACAAAGTTTGAAATGTACCCCATTTGTCAAGAACTTTAATGCTTAATATGTTTTATAGGATATTGGAATTGCTTTTAAATGATAAGCCCTTTGAGTTCCTTTTCCTTCAATTCCTCACCTGAATGTTTTACCCTTGGGCCTATTACAACCAAATGAAAGACCTTGTGACTCATTTGTGTACTCAGATTGTAACGACCTAACCGTCGCTACTTAACAACAATACTACACTCTACTATCTCATATAAGCATAGATATAGTCAACAACAACAACATATAAATGAAATACATGCAACTTGAATGATCTATCCATCCCTCCTAAGCCATACATTCTTGTGTATACAACTTTTGAAGAATCAAAAGAACAGGGAATAACCTAGAAGCCAAATCTCAAAACCAAATTTACATCAATAGGGGAGAGGGGTACAAAACACACTCCCTAAGCTGGTCATTTTATACATCTCTATCAAAAGAATGAAGCAAGATATACAGCAAAAGAAACAAAAATGTGACTCTTCACATCACACTACTCCAGCTTGCTACTCCACCATCAGCTGTGAGAAGCCAGGTTTATTGAGGCATCACCATCTGCTCCCACGCCATAAGACGTGATCATCACAGTCACACCAGCACCACAATAGCAATAAGACAACCAACAACAACAAGACAAGGCAAGGGTAAGCTTACTAAAACAGTGATATAACATATGATTAAAGAGAATCATCAACAGTTCTCAACATTCACACACAACAATATGGCACACATTTCATATATTCAGAGTTCTCAACTCAAAACCCTATGATATAGTAAATGCTTCACATCAATGTCAATGCATGATGACACAACTCTCGAGAGATTTATCACATCTTAGGCGATCAGCTAGGTCTTACCCCTTACCATGCCCTATCCAAGCACCATTCATGGATTGTCAAACTCTGATCTAAGGACAAGCTTAGTGGTTTGTCGGGATAAGTGTATGTGGGTGGTGGCTTTCCACGACTCAAGGCCTACACCACCTTGGCCTCTTACGGAATCACCCATCCACTCATCCCTGAAGGCCTATCAGCAACTGCCCTATGTCTCATCCAGCACTAGGTTGGAGGCCCGTCTGAGCTGTAGCTTCGGTCAACCATCCAACTTACGTGCCTGCCCGCACCATGGCATGAGGTCCATTGTCAGCTACCTCAGCCGCCAACTTATGCATGAATGCATGTATCACCACACCACATTTACTCAACCACAACTAGTCAACATATATATATATATATATCAATACAACCTATGACATGAAGTCCATCATCAACTATCTTACGTGGCCCAACAACATCTACCAACACCATGCAAGCCTAATCCGACCCTAAACATAGTCAACACCAAGAACACCTCTCTCACTCAACAGTCCATACACTCGCTCAGCGAGTACCTTCCTTTTAGAGGGTCTCCTTTTCCTCATGAAGGTTCTCGCTCAGCGAGTATAAGTTTCGCTCAACGAACATCTTGTCCCTAAGGCCACCCGCTTAGTGACAATCTAGGTTGCTCAGCGAATTCGTTCTAGGGACTTCCTCCAAATCTTTATCACCAACAATTCACTCAACGAGTCGCATACTCACTCAGCGACTAGCCACTCTAGAGAGCAGCCAGAAACTACACTTTTTCTTCGCTTAGCGATGCACTTACGACAGAGAGCAACGACACTCCAGGGTCCCAATTCTCTCAACGAGCTCAGTACTCGCTTAGTGGATTGCTCTCAGGCATTCTGGACAGTCACCACTTGCTCAGCGAACATCGCATTCGCTCAGCGAACCACTTTTTGGAAAATTTCTGGAATTCTCATGATCACTCGCTCAGTGAATCAGCCATCGCTTAGCGAGTCTTCTCTTTCCTTCAGTCACTCCCTACAACTTAAGAACATTGGCTCAGCGACACAAATAGTAGCTTAGCGATCCTCAACCCAAGAGTCTCACTCCACTCCCAGGGGCATTCTTGCTCAGTGAGAGCCACCATTGCTCAACGACTATCAGATGATAGTAGTAGAAACTTTCTTCGAAAAACCCCAAAAATCCAAACTTTCCATTCCCCCCCACACTAAATCGACCCCACGAAGGTAGAACAACAGCTTACAACTAACCACATCCACAAACTCAACATATTTCACGTCATTTCAACATAACAACAAATCATCAAGAATTCAAAGGAAACCCATTTTCACACAACATCTCAACATAATTCGTTCAAATTCAATTTTTAGTACAAACCATAGCTACATTTGCATACAATTATGTTCATACAACAACTATTTAACACTTGTAAGCTTCCCTTACCTCTTGGAGTTTTGGATGTCTGAATTTGGGGAGGGAGAGAAAATGAGAATGCGAACTCTTGAGCCAAATCTTTAGAGAAATCAATGCTCTTCATTGAAAGGGAATGAAATGTTCCAAATTTCGCCTCTCGCTTGGTGGGTTTGAGAGAATTTGAGAGGTAGAGAGATGAGAAAATGGGAGAATGAGAGAATGTGAGAGGGATGAGAATAAGGGAATGAGAGGAAAAGAGGGTTTTGGGTGTCTTAAAACCTTCTTGGGCCTCACAAAGGCTTTGGGCTCACTAAAGCTCATGGTCTATCTAATCGCTCCCCAATACTCACAACTGGTCCAACTTAACTATTTTTTTCTCTCTCAATAACTCATATGAACATCAACAATGTTTCACTTTTGGCTCAAGTACATTTCCTCAGGTCCCCTAAATTCAAATAGGAATTCCAAGACAACAACACAAAACTATAATCACACCACAACAACGATCAACAACAATCATTTATTTTATTTGTTTTAAACACCAAGATCATATATTAATTTTCACTTTTTAATTATTAAAACACTAAATCATACATTAGGAAAAACACGACGTTACATGGATATTCTAGTGGAGGTAAGGTTCCTTATCAAGCCTATGGTAGGATACTTTGATTGAGAATGGTTGAGTGAAATTGCTATGTCCTTAAAACCCTTTGAGTGTTGAAAGGTTAGTGATCTAGTCAGTGTAGGCATTGATTCTGGAAACCTAAGCTCTAATTGGATTTGCCTATGATTATCTATATGTTTGACTTGCTTGTTGCATGTACTTTTAATTCCTTGTGCCCCACTTATTGGATTCCCTGATGTGTGGTATTGCTAAGTGATTGCTTGAGGACAAGCAAATTCTTAAGTTTGGGGTTGTTTGATGTGTGCATTTTATAACATGTTTAGCATAGTTTTCATTACTAAATTACATGCATTTCATTGTGGTTTAGGACTAGTTATATGTTTAATTGCATTATTTTTCGTCTTCTATCATGTTATACCTTTTCCTTGCTTGTCTTTGGTTTTAGGAATTTTTATAGGTTTCTTTGGGCTTGGAGAGCAAAAGATTGACAATTTGGAAGCTTTTTAGATGATTTAAACATCTTTGGGTGCTTAGAAGTCCAGTTGGAAAGCATGAGGGTCATCCCAAAACATTTGGAAAAGAAAAACTTGAATAAAAATTGTTGGAGACCTCGCCACCATTACGTGGCAATCACCACCACGTAGTGGTGGATTCCTTGATGCTAAAAATCCACAGTAGCGCATTTACCATCATCAGGTGGCACCTACCACTAGGTGGTGGCACATATGTTGGAAGCCTATTTTTCCCTACGCGTCTATCACCATCAGGTGGCAATCATCACCATACGTTGGGAGGAACAACTTGAGTTATTTTGAAAGTTTTGGACTTCTTTTTAGGAATAGACTGAGACCTATTGTAATTTTAGTTATAAATAGACATTCTTAGGGATTTTATTTTGATTTTTCAACCTTGTTTTAGAGCACAGAGAATTGGAGGATTACTCTTTTCTTCTTCAATTGTCTTTGGTTTGTCTTTATGTTCTTTCTCTTTTCTTTTGGGTGTTTTCTCACAACTATTTATGAGTAGAACCCTGTTTTTCTAGGATTGGGCGTAGCCCTAGAATTGTCTTAATGAATTAATTTCTGTCTGTTTATGTGTGATTTGTAACACCTTGTTTTTCCTAGTGCATGATTTAATGTTTTGATAATTAAAAAGTGGAAATTAGATATGTAATATAGGTAATTAAAAGAGATAAATGAATTTTTGTTATGTATGATTTGTTGTATGTGATGATGGTTGTGAATGGTTTGTTTGAAATTCTGGTTTGAATTTAGGAAACTTGAGATATGTGCTTGAGCCAATTTGGATGTGTTGTTGGAGTGATTTTAGACTTTTGAGCGAAAATAGTTAAGTTAGACCAATTATGAGATATGGGGAGTGGTTTGATTAGTCATGATCCTCAGATAACCCAAAGTCCGTGTGAGAGCTCTGGGAAGTCGAGGTATAAAAAGAGGGAAGGGGGAGTGTCTTTCATTCTCCCATTCTCATTCTCTCTCTTCTCTTCATCTTTCTTTAGATTTCTCAAGTTATTAAGTGTAGTCAAGGGATTCCAAGATTAGTTTAGTGTTTTGGGTGAGAGGATGATCAATCTTTTGAAGTTTTGGCTCAAGATATCAAATTCTCAAGGAACCTAAATCCGAATTTTGAAGTTGTTAGAGGTAAGGGAAGCTTACTATTGCTTGATTTTGTGTTTGTGGTTGCTGATATGTCGATTTAATACTTTGGAATAGGTTGATTTTTGTGAATATCTTGTGTATGTGGGTTTTGACAACAAAATGGGTTTAAAAGGGATTTTTGAGATTTGTTGATGATTTGTGGATAAAATTGTTATGTAATTGGTTAAAATGGTCTTAGAAGTAGTTCAAATTGTTGTGATGCTTGGTGTTGATTGATTTTGTCAAAAATGGTTGTTGGTGATTGATTTACGAACAAAATGATCACACTCGCACCCAGCGATGGATTTTGTCGCTTAGTGACGGATCCTGATGACTCTCTGGAAGTCATTCGCTTAGCGATGGATCTTGAAAGTCACTAGAAGTTTGTCACTCATTTAGCAACGGAAATTCTCGCTTAGCGACAGATCTTGAAATTCATAGGAAGTTTGTCATTTGCTTAGCGACGGATCTTGAAATTCATAGGAAGTTTGTCATCCACATAGCGATGAATCTCTCACTTAGCAACGGAATTTGCACTCAACGAGAGAAAAATAGGATTTTTTTTGCTTTATGTTTATTGTTATTGTTTGTTGATGACTTTATTGACTCCTATGGATGTCAAATGTATATTTTAAGATAATTGGATGTTCAAATGATTTTCTAAACTAGCTTTTGGTTTTTCTTTATTATTATTGTGGATTTGTTTGATAAATTGTTAAAAAGTGGTAGTTGGGATATTGGTGAGTGGTTGTGTTGTTGTGGTGACTTATGCATCTCATGCATATGTTGTTGGCTAAGGTTGTATGGGCCTTCAGCCTTGTGCGGGTAGGCATGGAAGTTGGATGGTTGACAGGAGCTTCGGCTTAGATGGCCTTCTAACTATGAGTTGGTTGGTTGACAGGAGCTTTGGCTTAGATGGGCCTCCAACTATAAGTTTTTGGTTGACAGAACCTGCGACTTAGATGGGCCCCCAACTCAGTGCCTCTAGAATATAGTAAATCTCTCGAGAGTTATGTCATTCATGCATTGACATTTTGGGGTTGAAAGTATGATGTGTTGTGCTGTAATGTATCTAAACTCATTCTTTGATGAATTGAATTCCAAATTAGTATGTTGATGATTTGATGATATGAATTGCATATTATATGCTTGTTTTTGTTTCGAAAGCTTACCCTTGCCTTGCTGTTATTGCTGGTTGTGGTTATTGCTGTGATTGTAATGATCACATCATTTGGCATAAGAGCAGAAGGTCAAGCTTCAGCAAATCCGACTCCCCACAGTTGATGCATGAAGGCCTCAGTGGAGATGGTAGAAGGCCCTTTATGGGTGAAGCTCTTCTAGAAGGTCTTTTCTTTTTGGGGTTTGATGTATTTGTTGTATAGCTGACCAGCTATAGGGAGTTTCAGTTTTTGTATCTCTCCCTTGATTTTATATAACTTGACTTATATATTATATTACTTTATATCTTGTTTATATATATATATATATATATATATATATATATATATATATATATATATATATATTATGTATGATGTTATAATAGCATGTTGATTATTATTATTGAATATCATTGTAATGTATGGGGTAGTATGGAGTACTGTAGCGGTAGAGGGTCATTACACTTTTTGGTATCAAAGCTGGTCATGTCTTTTGGGAATGCACTTGTAGGAATAGGTCCGTTGTATCTTCCGTTGTGGATTCCTTCCTGAAGACCATGGTTATGGCCTACTGGATTTCCTGTTCTGTGTTGGATCCCTAACCATTGGTTAGGAAAAAATGTTGTTTGTGTTGTCTAATCTACTGGAAGTGGCTACAATATGATTTTGAGAATTGCCAACTCAAAATTGTATTTAAGCACTAAAGGTGGAAGGTGATGTTGTGTGTTGGACTCATGTATTGAGTTGACTCATGGTCTTTCTTCATTTGTTCGATGATTGTTGCATGAAGTGTTGATTTAACCATATAGGTGTATATTGACTGAATGATTGTTATGTGCTTTTGTGAAGCCAGTCTTTCAAGGGAATGATTATTGATTGATGGTTTAAAATTAGGTTGTTCGCCTTACAGAATCCTAATTGGTTTGCACTATTAGTGGTTCATGGTGAGACGTAAGAACATATCTAGCGAGAAGGTGACAACTGAAGTAGCTTAAGTTTTTCATGATCTGGCTACGACTGTGGCTCAACAGACTATGGTGATAAATCAATTGACCACTGCGATTTCTAGGCAAATGCCTTTGGGTAACCAACAAGTTCTAAAGACATTGGCGACTCCTGGTTTTCACTATCAGACTGTTGAGACGTTGCCATCGCGATGTGTTAATGAAGTCCCTACATCGACCATTGCTTCTGGATCAACAAAGGGAGGAGAGAGATGATGTGCATTTCCTGTGCATGAGGTCTATCTTTCAAGTCTGGGAGAGAATAGGTACTCGAGGCGACTTGGCACAATAGCCCAAAGGAATTATCAATGTCAACGACGCCCACATCAAGTTCACACTATTATATTAAAGACATCAATGGATACCCCAATGAAAACAATCCATAAGAGTTATGTGAAATGTTTTAGATGCAAAGGCCCGCATTATGTCTCAAGTTGTTATGCTAAAGAGAAAGTTTGTTTCATATGTAAAAAAAGAGGACACCGCGCTAGAGATTGTCGTAACTATTTGCACAATAACCCAAGAGTCGATGATGTCTTAACTAAGAGGTTTGTGGTAGGTGGAGAAAGAAGTGAAACCAAGACCCCTCAGGTGGAGAACCCAACGTTGATAGAGTGTGATAAAACTAATAATCCTTAGATTTGTATTGTAACCTAGGCAAGAGCACCTTTTGCTTAGCTGATGATGTTTTGTGAATCTTGTCCATGTGTTCTTTATCTATATTTTCCTTAGTATCTTTATTTTCTTTGTGATGTATAAAACAATTCTCTTTTAAAGTTAAAGGTGATGTTTTCCGTTATTATTTAAGGTACTCATATTATGAAGGGTATTATGTTTATGACTAGTTTCCTATTTGTGTTATTTGTTTCCTTTCTATAATTACAACTTGTTTTCAATATTGACTGGTTCTTTATTCTGAGAAAATATGTTTTCTCTACTTGTTATTATTTCTTTTGTATTGTACAAACTTCTCTCTTATGAAGAAAATGTTGTTTTCAAAATTAACTTTGTCTAGTTTATTCCATGAAAATTTATTGTGCATGTAATTGCCTCCTTGTTTCCTTTTATCTATAAAAACTTGCTTTTGAAGTTAGTTATTACCTTGATTGGCTTGATATTTATTTTGGGATTTTGTTAACGATTTTCTTTATTCCAAAATAAGTTTTACTGATTCTTTTTGGTTTGGAATACATATGTTGAAAGGATTAATTGATGGTTTGTTTACTTTAAGATTTCTTATATGTGATTTTACCATTAATCTATTTTGAAGAAACCCCTGATGTTTCCTTTAATTTCTTAATCATCTTGTCTTTTCTCCTATAGTTATGATCCAATACTTAAATGTCCAAGATAATTTCTAGCCAATTCCTTCATTTTAAAAGAAAATCTCTTATTTACTAGCTCAATGACCATTATGTTGTGGTGTGAAGGTAGGCTAGTTGTAAAGTTTTGTCGACCCTTTATGTTTGGATCAAATCAAGTTGTACCTCTTTGATGAAAGTTGACCCGACCTAGAGTTGAAGAAGAGGTTGACTACTTCTCCTATCTTAGTGCTGCCTGATCCTAGTGAGCCTTTGGGAGATTTACTGTGATGCTTCTCATCAAGGATTGGGTTGCGTGTTGATGCAGCATAGGAAGGTTGTAGCTTATGCGTCGAGACAGTTGAAGAACCATGGAAGGAACAATCCTACTCATGATCTAGAGTTGGCTGTGGTGGTGTTTGGCTTGAAGATATGAAGGCATTACCTTTATGGAGTAAAGTTTGACATGTTCAGTGATCACAAGAGCTTGAAGGACTTGTTTGATCAGAAGGAGCTGAACATGAGATAGAGACGGTGGGTGGAGTATCTAAAAGATTTTGATTTCTAGTTGATGTACCATCTTGGCAAGGTAAATGTGATGGTCGATGCTTTGAGTAGAAAGATAATGCACATGCTAAGACAAGACGAATTTATAACCCTCAAATATTTTGATAATAACAAACAGTTAAAAAGATTTTTTCAAGCAATCATCTGGTCACTCATAATCTATGTATTCATTATCGTCTAATAACTTGAGCTTATAATGTCTTTATCTTTCTTTTAAAAGATTTAGTAACTAATGTCTTTTAGACGAATGTTCAAATGATCTGCACACTGGTTTGTTATAAAAGCGTAAACTATCTTAAAACAAATGAAGTCTACGTACTTAGTCTTAAGGAAGTTTACTTTACGCGTAAAAGAAGAAATGTGTAGGCGAGTGTCAGAACAGAAAAGCAGATATGACCATTGCTTTATCTTATTAAATGCTCTATTTAACGCTTCAACGACTTTTTTCAACAGACAAAGGTTATCTCTTGCAAGCACTCATAACGAATACTTTTTGGAGAAGCCTATAAATAGAAGAAGAGACCTTAGTCTCAAAAGTTGGCTGGCTGATTAAAATCTCCATCTATTGAAAAAGCTCTCATCTTGTAATACTCTGATTGTAAAAAGTTTTATTTGTATTTCATTGTATATTTGTCTGTTAGGACGTTAAACTCAGTGAGATAACTCACATTCAACCTTTTTCTTCAATAAATCGATAGAAGCTTGAAGAGGCTTTGATTTAAAGAATACTTGGGCTTTTGCTTGGAGAGGCAGGTTAAAGATTACTTGGGTTGAGCTTGAAGAGGCTTGTTGAAAGAATACTTGTAACTTGGATAAGTTAGTGGAACTTGGCTATTGCCCATAATTGGACATAGTCTCTGGGGTGAGACATACCAGTATAATTCTTGTGTGTTTTTCTGATTCTCTTTTAGCATTCATCTTTCTTTCAAATCGTTTTTAAAAATCTTTTGATTAACCTTTTAGACAATACGTCTTTGAAAGGTTTTGCGAAAAATTTGCTATAACATAATTCGATCCCTTTTCTTGTGTTATATTTGTGTTCTATAGTTTGGTATCAGAGCTCAGCCTCTAAGGGTTGAGCACCTTAAGAAGTGTTAGAGGAAAAAATCCGCAAGCCAAACCTTGAAGGACAGTTCATTCTTGAAGGAGCTTCATTGTCAAGGCCTCCAGCCTTCAATGGAGAAGATTATGCATATTGGAGAGACAAAATGGAGATGTACATCAAGTCCACTCACTATAGCATCTGGAGGATCATAAAGCATGAAGATCTCATTATGACAAAGCCAGAAAATGAATATAATCAAGAAGACTTCAACATGCTGCAACAAATGCAAAGGCTAGTATATTATAACCTGTGCCTTATCCAAAACTGAGTATAACAAATTTTGTAGCTACAGAATAGCAAAGGAAATGTGGGATGCTATACACATAACACATGAAGGAATAAAGATGTTCGTCTCAAAAGAGCAACAACTCTTCAAAGACACTATGAGATGTTCACCATGAAAGAAATAGAAACTATTGACGAGATGTTTGGAAGATTTCAAACAATTCTCAATGGTCTCCAAAGCCTAGGTGTTTAGTTCTCTAAGGCTCAGAATAATCTCAAAATCTTGGATAGTCTTCCAAAAGTGTAGGAACCCAAGGCTACAGCCATAGCTAAAGCAAGGGATATGAAGACTCTAACTCTGGATGAGTTGGTGGGAGCTCTAAGAGTCCATGAAGTTCATCCCTTCAAAAGAGATAAAATAAAAAACAATGACTCAATTGCTCTAAAAAGTGGAGAATTAAGTCAAAGAGCAAACGAAAAGACTGAGACGAAAGCCAGGAACAAAGCCCTTAAGGTTTAGTCTAAACAATTTGAGAGCTTAGATGAAAGTTCTAGTTATTCTACAGATGATGAGATATCCTATAACCAAAAAATTCAAGAAAATTCTCAAAAAGAAAGGAAGATTTAAACAATCTTCCAGAAAAAAGGACAACAGATTCAGGAAACCTCCTCAAGACGAAAATAGTGAAATTAGCTGTTTTGAGTGCTAGAAGCCTGGACATATAAAGGCTGAATGTCCCAAATTGAAAAGAGGATGGAATTCCAAGAAGAGGAGTAAGAAGAAAAATCTTCTAGCCACTTAGGAAGATTTGGACAGTAGTAGTAGCAGTTCAGACAATGAAAAGACTAATATATTTGTCTCATGGCAGACACTGAGGAAATAACACGAGGTAAACTCTATCTCTGAAAATTTTCTGTATAAGTCTAATAGCTATGAATCTGAGTCTGATGATGAAGAAGATATGTCTTATGACACTCTTCTTGCCAATTCTCACATGATTGCCCTTGAGTATAAGAAATATAAAGAAAAGTATCAAGAAGCTATTTTAGAAAACAAAATACTCAAGAGGGATCTAAAGAGAATACATAAGAGTCAAGCTTCAAATCCTGAAAAGACAATGCTTTTCTTTGAAGTTGACAGACTAAAGAAAGAAGTCATTAGTCTAAAGAATGATCTGGCTAAATTTGTAAATGGATCTTCAAAACTTTAGTTAATTTTAAAACATAGAAGACCTCCATCTAACAAATCGGGCATAGGCTTTGTAGAAGATAAAGATTCTAAACCATTGTCTTCGAAATCCTATTCAACCTTCTATAACTTTTGTGGGAAATCTGGACACTCATTTTAAAGGTGTCAATAGAAAAGGAAGCAAAGGTTAAATAAGATCTTTGGGACTAACACAAAAGGACCTAAAAGTATTTGGGTACCAAAATCTCAAATAATTCCTGTTGCAGATATCCTTAATAGGAAAAAGAAGGGATTCATTCTGGTACGTGGACAGTGGATGCTCACGTCACATGATGGGAGAAAGGTCTATGTTCCTAGACTTCCAACCACATGAAGGAACGGTCTCTTTTGGAGGAAATGGAAAAGAAAAAATCATTGGTATAGGTAAAGTTGGTAAGCCCCCTCTTCCATCTATAGATAATGTCTTATGTGTTGAAGGACTAAAGTATAACCTACTTAGCATAAATCAATTTTGTGATAGTGGGTTTGTTGTGTCCTTTAATAAGGAATAATGTGTAGTTAAAAGAAATGATGAATCTATTCTTTTTATTACCAAAAGACATAACAATCTGTACAAGATTGAGTTTGAGGATCTGAACAAACAAAATGTCACTTGCTTAATGACCAAAGATGAAAAATGGATTTGGCATAAAAAGCTTAGGCACATCAATCTGAAACATATTTCAAAATTGTATAAAAAGAGTTTAGTGAAAGGATTGCCTGAGGTTTCTTGGAAAACTCATCTTCTTTGTGAAGCATGTCAGAAAGGGAAACAAATCAAAACCTCTTTTAAATCTAAAGATGTTGTTTCCACTTCTAGACCATTAGAACTATTGCATATGGACTTGTTTGCTCCTATAAAGACTCTTAGTCTTGGCGACAAAAAGTATGGTTTTGTTATTATTGATGACTATTTTAGATACACATGGGTTAACTTCCTAACTCAAAAACATGAGTCTTTCAATGTGTTTGAAATATTCTGTAAACTAGTTCAAAATGGAAAAGGTTTTTGTATTACTGCAATTTGAAGTGACCATGGAACTGAATTTGATAATACTGAGTTCAAATTCTTTTGTGAAAAGAATGGAATTTTCCATAATTTCTCCTCACCAAGAATGCCTTAACAAAATGGGGTAGTTTAAAGAAAAAATAGAACTCTACAAGAGATGGCTAGAACCATACTTTGTGAAAATTCAATTCCTAAGTACTTCTGGGAAGAAGCTATAAACATAGCATGCTATGTTCAAAACAGAATATTAATCAAACCATTAATTAATAAGATTCTTTATGAATTGTGGAGAGGTAGAAGACCCAACATTTCATACTTCCATCATTTTGGATGTGAATGTTACATTATCAACACTAAAGATCAATTGGAAAATTTGACTCTAAGGTTGATAAAGGTATTTTTCTAGGATATTCTGATACATTAAAAGCATTTAGAGTATTTAACTCTAGAACTTCTGTTGTAGAGGAGTCCATTTGTATTAAATTCAATGATACACTAACCCTTGATAGGAGACTATCAGATTTGGAAGATGATCTTGTAGACTTACAGATAGGATCGTCTGATCCAACAAGAATAGATGAGGTAAAGGAATCAGAAGATATCCCTTACCAATGGCAAACTAATAATCAAATGAAAGAATCCCACAAGGACTGGAAGTTCGTTACCTATCATCCACAAGATCAAATCATTGGAGAACGGACTTAAGGAGTTAAGACAAGTTCATCATTAAAGAATCAAGCATCTTGTGCCCCTAGTTTCAGAAATCGAGCCTAAGACCATTGAAGAAGCACTGACAGACGATGACTGGGTGATAGCTATGCAAGAGCAACTACATTAATTTTCAAGAAATGATGTATGGATCCTTGTTCCTAAACCAAAACATAAAAGCACTATTGGAACAAGATGGGTATTTCGCAATAAACTTGATGAAAGTGGAAAGGTAATTAGAAATAAAGCAAGGTTATTAGCTCAAGGTTACAATCGACAAGAAGGTATTGACTTCACTGAAACTTTTGCACCTGTTGTTAAATTAGAAGCTATTAGAATTATGCTTGCTTTTGCTGCTCGTAAAAACATTAAGCTTTTTCAAATGGATGTTAAAAGTGCCTTTTTAAATGGTTTTATTGAAGAAGTCTATGTTAGACAACCTCTTAGTTTTGAGGATCCAATCCTTTAAGACCATGTGTTTAAACTCGAAAATGCTCTGTATGGTCTTAAACAAGCACCTCGTGCTTAGTATAACAGACTAAGCAGTTTTCTCGTTACAAATGGCTTTATGAGAGGTAAAGTAAACACAACTCTCTTTAGAAAAGAATCTAACAAGAATTTCATAATAGTTCAAATTTATGTTGATGATATAATTTTTGGAACTACTAATGAAACTCTATGTAAGGATTTCTCATATTTAATGCAGAGTGAATTTGAAATGAGCATGAGAAATTTTTTCTTGGTCTACAAGTTAAACAAAAGAAGGAATGTATGTACATTCATCAACAAAAATACACCAAAGAACTACTCAAAAAGTATAAGATGAACGAATCAAAACCTATGAGCACACTAATGGATCCATCTATTGTCATGACAAAGGACGAATCAGGTAAACCAGTAGACCAGACTGTTTACAGAGGTATGATTGGTTCACTTCTCTATTTAACTGCCAGTAGACCAGACATCATGCATAGCGTCTACTTATGTGCTAGATTTCAATCTGACCCTAGAAAGTCTCACTTAAAAGCAATTAAAAGGATTTTTAGATATCTTGTTGGTACCGCTAACCTAAGCTTATTCTATGAGAAAAACAGAGATTTCAGGTTAGTAGGATACTGTGATGCAGACTATGCTGGTGACAGACTTGAAAGAAAAAGCACAAGTGGTGGATGCCACTTCATTGAACCATGTCTCATATCTTGGACCAACAAGAAGTAGAATTCAATTGCACTTTCTAATGTTGAAGCTAAATACATATTAGTTACTAGCTGCTGCTCACAGCTCCTATGGGTAAAATATCAACTTGAAGATTACTTTAACTTTGAGAATAACATTCGAGTGTTATGTGACAATACTAGCGCAATCAATTTATCTAAAAACCCTATTCAGCATTTTAAAGCAAAACATATAGAAATAAGACATTACTTTATTCGTGATTATGTTCAAAAAGGTATTTTTGATATTAAATTTATTGATACAGACCATCAATGGACTGACATCATTACAAAAGTGTGACTAGAAGAACGTTTTAACTTTATACTAGAAAATTTGTACATGAAAGTTTTGCATGCATAAAACATCTTACATGCATCATCTTATTAATTATTTTAATCTTCGTCTTGTGCTTCATCGTCTTATATTTTACTATTTCACTTCGTCTTACTAACTTGTGTTTCCTTGAATATGGAAAGTTTTCATTTACTCGTCTGATATTTCCAATCATGATTACTCATCGATAACCTCCCAAGAAACGTGTGTCGTCCTCCCTGCCACTTCAAGTCATCATAAATGCATGTCCTTTCAGTACTTTCAATCTTTAATATATTCAAAATAATCGCTCTTTCTTTCTCTTTACACATTCTAAAAACTCTTCAAACTCTCCGAACTCAAACCCTCTCTTTTGCTTTCACTCTCAACCTCTCAAACCTGCACTTATGGCCACCCAGAAACAACTTGCTCCTATGGAGAGATTCCCAGAAGGTGACTTTGTTGCTAGAAAATGGGTCGATCTCAAGAAGCTTGAAGAGGAAGGATTCCCTCTACGGATGTACGTTGAGAAAGTCGGATTGGAATCATTTGTTCAAAAACGAATTGCTTGGTATTATGCCTCATTTTCGTACTTCTGGGCTTCTACATCTGAGGTGAATGGAACCATCACTGGAACTGTTGACAACCAAGCCATCATCATCTCAATAGACACCATTGCAGTAATGTCTGGTTGCAAGGAAGAAGGTGACCTATTCACAAAAGACTGGGAGAAAGTTATAACCCCAGAGATAGTGGATTTAGCCTTATATGAAAACCTCAGACCCTAGACTAACAACAAGGATGTTCTAAAGAGGTTTCTGTACTCTTCAAACATGAAATTAGAATACAGACTCATCCACAATGTTCTTTTACATATCATTATGCCAAGAAAAGGCTCAAAGGATAATGTATCCCCCAAGCATAGATTTTGCATTTACAAGATGTTGATTGGTCAGAAGGTGAACCTGCCTGCTCTTTTCCTGGATAACTGGTGATCCTGCCTTACCAAGTCTAAGGAAAGCTCCAAATGCAAACAGAGGCATCCCATTTCCTATCCCATACTCTTCACTGAAATTATTAGATTGGCTGGCGTCAATGAAGCTGGATGGGAAAAGAAGAAATCAGGTTTTGAGATTGATGTATCAATAATCAAGAAGATGAGGATAGCCCATCTCTTCTCTAGATACATAGCCAAACATCTTGAGTTGGCTTGTTAAAGACTTGGGTTTTTGCTTGGAGAGGCAAGTTAAAAACTACTTGGGTTGAGCCTGAAGAGGCTTGTTGAAAGAATACTTGTAACTTGCAAAAGTTAGTGAAACTTGGCTGTTGCCAGGAACTGGACGTAATCTCTGGGGTGAGACAAACCAGTATAATTCTTGTGTGTTTTTCTGATTCTCTTTTAGCATTCATCTTTCTTTCAAATCTTTTTTAAAAATCTTTTGATTAAACCTTCAGACGATACGTCTTTGAAAAGGTTTTGTGAAAAATTTGCGATAACACAATTCAACCCCCCTTCTTGTGTTATCTTTGTGTTCTATAGTTACAGTTGGTACGTTGAGGAATGAAAGGCAAGGATCCACTTACGGAGGTGTTGGGTGTAAGGCGTCGAGTGGTGAAGGTCCTAGTGACCAAGGTAGCGCTCTCGAGTCAGGATATTTGCCTGACTAAGTTTGACAACCTTGACAACTGCTCAGCATTCTAGGATTGGTGCGAAAGTATACCTTTGTGTGAACGGTGAAGGTCTTGAGTTGTTACTTTGTTCCTTGATGATAATGAGGATTGTACCCTGTTGAGAGAGGTATATGTACTCCCACTCACTTCCCGGTTCTGTTGAGAATCATGTTGGGAGTATGGATCCATACAGTGTCAAGGGTGGTTGTTATTGTAACACCCTAAGGGGTATTACCGTAACTAAGACTAGATTTCTAAGAACAAAAAAGAAAGACTTAAAAAAAAAACATAAAAACAACATGTTGAAGTGACTCATAAATATAATTATATTCATATAAGAATAATACTAAAAGATACCATACATGTGTAATACACTTCATCTATCACCCGAAGTTGTCATACAAAACATAAAGAGAAATACAAGAAAACAATATAAACTAGACTACGTCTTCTTGCACGTGACTCCAAGCTCCATCTATACATGTCTTCACTTGTATCCTAAAAAAGGAAAAACTTAAAGGAGTAAGACATAATATCTCAGTGAGTGCTCTAAGTGTTCTACGGTTAGGTTAGACTCTTCTACTCAAACAACCTTCATCACTTACTCCTCATGACTTTAACCTCACTAGGTCTCTCATAATTATCAATACCTATGGTTGGGTCTACATCTTTCAATAGTCAATGCTTTTTGTTAACTCCTTTCTCATTCTCACAACGATTATACAAGCTTACTATCTCGTTTTTAACCTAAGAACTCTTTCTTACCCAAAACCCTCTATAGTATTTAAACCTTTCATGTTTAGATTTTACTTTTCTTCCTTTCGATATTTAAAGTTATCCTCTAGGGGTCAAGTCTAAGGTCACAGACATTCTAAAATACTTTGGGCACTCCCTTAACACTCACCTTAATACCCTCATTTTGTTTTCTCTTAGTTGTCTTATACCTTTCTATTATGATGTGTGGGGGGATTCACTCTTTCTCTATCTCATTCACAACTATTATTATCCAACTAGAACCCTCATAACACTATCCTAGGGCCTAGCCTCTCACTTATCCTTAAGGTAGCAAACACAATTCTAATTACAAGCATACATTTATTGTAACACCCCCACTTTAACTTACCTGTTGTTTGTCTAATTATTCTATGATTAATTGTGAAAAATAAAATAGGAACCTCAGGGGTATGATTTTCATGGATATATTCATGTTAGAAAGTTCTGTCTAGTTTAGATTTTTAATAATTTATTTGGATTAGGACCCGGGAACGACAAAACAACTTATTTATCCCTGAAAACTTGCATAATAGGATAAAAATAGAAAAAATTATCTAGAGTGGTTTAAAAATTATTTTTAAATCATATTTATATTCAAAATAATTAATAATAATTTTAGAAATTTTTCGGAATTTTTTTGAGACAGTTTTTGGGAAATGATCGGTATACCCTTAGCCGATTGTGAAAGCCAGCAGAAGACTTTTTAACCTCAAAAAATTTTGAAAAATTTATATTGAGTATATTTTAATTATACCAATATTATTTTAAGGGAAAAATAGTGAAAAGTCAAAAAATATATTTATTTGGCAAAAATTGGATTTATTGGCTTAAGAAATGTCTTTTTAATAAAAAAATTTATTATAAATAATATGTACATGAGAAAAATATGAAAAATTTTCGTAATGCTTAATAAAATATACTTGAAAATGTGGTGTGGTCTGATTTTTCAAAAACCTATCCAAAATTTCTATCTAATTTTGTTGCATTAAATTAATATTTAATTATTTTAATATCTAATAATTATATAAAATAATTTTTTTCGAATTTCAGAAGTCTTGGCTGGTCTGGCACGTTTCCCTTTTGACCACATGTGGAAAGTACAATGGAAATGGATATTATATGATTTTTGAGCCAAAAATTAAATCTAAAATACCTACTTTTTGACCTATAAATAACCCCATCACCCACTCTACTATTACACACTCTTTCCTTCAGATTTTCAGAGCCTCTCCCTGCCTCCCCAGCTGCTGGAACGTGCAGCACTCTTCCCTCTCCCCAAACTCTTGCAAATTTTTTTTTCTTTCATCACCATTAAGAGCTTTCACCAAGTTTTAAAATCCTAAACCTCTAAACCAACCCTCCTCTCCTAATCTTCTACCAACAAGCCTTGTTTAGAGGTAAGGGGGAGTGGGGTTTTAGCCTCTAAAATTTGTTTCTTAATGGGTGTGTGAGTGTGTGGGTTTTCCCTTAAACCCAATTAATATATTAATACTATTACTACTACTACTACTACTACTACTACTACTACTACTACTATATAATTATTAATATTCTTGTCATTTAAATTATTGCTTTATTATTATGTCATTTACTTTAATGTCATTTATTTTCTTGTCTTATTATTATTTCCATTATGTTGCAATTTATTTTTATTTTATGCTTTATTTATATTTTTGCCCATTTACATTATGTCATTTACTTTATTGTTTAAGTTCTTGCTATTTAGATTCTTGCTCTTTAAATTTCTTGCTTTATTTATTGTCATTTAAATTTTTGCCCATTTAAATTATTGCCATTTATTTTATTGTTATTATTGCTATTCTATTGTTATTTACTTAAGTTTCACCTTATTGTTATTTTAATTATTGTCATTTATTTTGATGTTACTTTCATTACTATTTTGGCATTATATTATAACTTAAAATATCCTATTATGAATAGCTATTATGGGCTTATGCAAAAATAGCTATTTTCTAAAAAAACCCAATTTTAAGCTTCAAGATCACTTAGAGAAATAAAATTTTTGGAATTCATTTCTCATCACAAGGCTCACGGCCAAGACTAAGAAAAAGGGTAAGAAATATTTTTGTTTTTGTTTTTTTGTGTACCAATTAACTTATTAGAATGGGTAAAATAGTTGGAAATAATAATTGCTATAAAATTAATTTTTGACCACATAGAAAATGAACTCAATTTCTAAAAAGAAAAATATATAAATTGGGCTTTTTCTACAAAGGGCATTCGGCCCATTAAAGAAATAAATCAATGAAGATAAATCTTTCATTTAGATTTAGCATTTTTGATAAATACTTGAATTGATAAAAAAATTGGTAAGAATATATTCTAAGGAAAGTTAAAGAAAATGTTTTCTTGAAAAAGCAAGTTCTACTAAGTTTTTAGAAATAGAGCTTAGACTTTAGGCCCAAATTTGGAAAAGTTTTTGGGATAAAGACCTTATTAGACAATTTTAAATTGTTACCATTAAACTACTATTTTGAACAAATTATGGCTAGTGTGAAAATAAATAAATAACATCAACAAAGGTTTTTATAAAATTGCGCACCTTCTTGAAATTAGAAGTGTTGGTTCTTATAAGATGAATAATTCGAATTTTAGTAAAAAGGAAATAATTAAAGAGAAACTCTAAGTATGCTCTGTGGTTGCAGCATAGTCTGACCTTCCACATCAGAAAAGAACTTCTCTTAAAAATTTTACGTCCTAGTCATAATTGTAGACGAAAGTTTTTCTCCTTAAAATAGTCTGATTTGAAAAGATAGAAAGGGATAAGGACAAATCAAAATAATTAAAATTGTAATAAATGTATAGACGTGTGAGAATGAATATGCATAACGCTTTGGTTATTGATATTTCCTTCCCTGTGATGTTCATATTGAGTTGTTTCTAAGTTCTATGAAAATGTGATGGATGAATGACGTCTCTGTAATGAGAAACTCTGGAACTCTGCTGGATTATCCAGAGAGTATGTCTTGAAACTTAGAAAGCAAAGTCATAGGAAAACCCCGATTGAGTTAGGACCATGTTGAGAAGCATGAGTGCCTGTGTCTGGGAAGTCACAGTTTGGTACACTGCGGGATGAAAGGCAGGGACCATTGTTCGGGTCTTGAGGGTAAAGGTGCTGAGTTGTGAACACCCCAATGGCCAGATTAGCACCCTGGGCCGGGGTAAATCACGTAAACCGACTCGGCAACCCTGACGCCTGCTCAACATCACCATGATTGGTGTAGTGTATATCCCTGATGGGCGTGTGGCCCTTTCCTCGAGGATGATGATTACAACATGGATGTCTGTACCTTGTGAGGGATTATACGAACTCCCAATCGCTTCCCAATGATTCCTGATGGTTAAAGTAAAACATCAGAGATGGGTATGGATCCATACGTCTGGTAAAGGTTGAGATTGAGTCGTAATAACGTAGGTCAGACCTTAGGATTTCCCCTTATTGCTTGTTTAAATTGTTGTTTGTAACCTATTAAGAAACGAATGAGGCTTTTATAAAAACCTCACTCCTTTCTTGTTTGTTTCTTTTCATATACGATCGTGGTACAAGCAGATGGACTCTGAGGACCAACCGTGACGACTACTCTACGTATGACTTTTGTAGATTTTATAAGATGGGCTAGCCTAGTATAGACCTATACTGCTCTGACATAGGTCATTTTTGTTGTATAGCTATGGGCGGGTATTTAGGCTTCTTTTGATGTATTTCTTTTATGTGCTTTTGACGTATGTATTGATATCTGACCTTGTACAAAGGCTTGATGCACACATATATATATGATGATGTTTACTTCACAAGTTCTCTATCTGATGTCTCTTAGAATTACTAACGTTTGAGAAAAATAAGTACGTATTAGTTTTAAATCAAGCCGACGTTCTAATAAACAGATCAAGAAATAATAAAATAAAATGAATGTATGTCTTATTATAGCGGGTGTTACATTTATTTCACATCTTTTGCCTAGTAACTAGACATATGCTTCGTTTTGTTTCATCAAACAAGCATAACATACATGCATAACATGAGCGCATATACATAATCTTGATACTTTATCACAATACACAATTACATTTTCACATGTGAACATCAATCGCTCATGAATAAGGCCACACAAATTTCTCATAATTATAACGTAGCACACTTCAAAATATCACAGTGCAATAGGATACATATGCATGCTCTGTTCCTAAACCACTACTCATGCACATGTGGTACAACCTAAACTTTTCAAAAAGTAGACTAGGAGTAAATGCACGGCCATAAGAAGCGTCATCGGTACGGATGTCTTTGGCTCTCGCACCCTCAACTAGTATGATATCCCCCAGCGACTAGTCAGGGTTACCCAGTTTTGCCAGTACGCCCCGACTCCATGGGATTAGCATGGATCATTAGAGTTTTTCCAACCGGATAGCCCCCAAGGCTAGGGTTAGACAACCCATTACGACCTCCACCAGCTAGATTCCTACATACTTTTCTCATCACATAACTTAAATGTTATGATGTATGGTCACATATAATGCTTACAACTTTTCATAGGCTTTTATCATGAAACACCGACATAAGTTCATATCACACTCAGTTTTCTCAAGGTAAATAACAATTACAAGTATAAACTCAACGAGGCATAAGAAAAGAAGCAATAATGAATTAACAACTGCAAAAAGGAGTTCATGGACACAAAAAACGGAATAACAAAGATCGTATCCGCCCGACAGAGCAAGAGGTCCGCCTGGTGGTCACGCCAACAGCAAACCCGCCCGGCGGGTATTGAACCCTGCCCAGCGGGTCTGCGTTAGTACCCAACCCGCCCGGCGGGTGTTGAACCCTGCCTAGCGGGTTCATGCGCCCAACAGCAACACGGACTTAGTTTTTGAAGAAAAGTTGCCCAAAGACTATTTAATCTATAAACTCCTTACTCCCTCACAATCCCCTCAAAACCTATCAAATTCCTAAATTTAGGTATAAGGAGGGAAATAGATAGATAGATGAACAAGAACAACATAAAAGACAAGAAAGGACACGGGGGATAACACTCACCTTAAGAAATATGCAAAGTTGAGTTCTAGGGCTTGAGTTCTCCGGTTTCTATTCCCTCTCTTTCTCTTCCTCTTTTTCTTCTCTTTTTTCCTCATTCTCTCTAACTTCTTTCTTCTTCTATTTTGTGACAACTAAACATAACCCTCCTTCTCCATTCTCCTCTTATAACATGTGGGTAGGTATGTGCCTTAATGTGCTTTAGTCCCTTATTGGGCCTAGATGCTCTTTTGGGTTCTATGATAACATTCATACTAATTTCTAATACTAAGGTATCGATAACAATAACGCTAACAATAACAATAATAATAATATAATAACAACACCACAACAAAGCATTATTAATAATAATAATAACAACAACAATAAATATAATAACAATGATAGGAACAATAATAATAATAATAATAAGTGATCTAATAATAATAACTCTTAAGACGTCTTTTGTCTAATAGCACATGGGAATGGTCCTACTAAGAGCTACCTCGTGATTTATTTCTAGCACTTGAAATTTGGGGTGTTACAGTTATAACTTAGACAAATCCTAGGTTCCCCCTTTTCTCTATTGTTAGTTATGTTTTATCTATATATGACGGTAGGATACCCTACCATCTATGTGAAGGTGATTTTGAGAACAAATCACCTCACTCCTTTATTTACATTTTCTTGTGATGAATGACTGTACGTGGTTGATACTTAAAGATGGCAGCTCCTCTCATCCTCTTCAACATGCATATTGATTATGACAACGCGAGGACTTGTATTTATGACGAAGTGACAGACTACTTGACATTCAAAGGCTTCGTCACCATCACCTTCTTGTCCCTTATCTCGGGAGTGCACATGCCTCCCATGTCCTGGACATTTCCTATCTTTGTCTCATCTTCACCCCCACTGCACTTCGAGTATGTTCCTCTTGCGCCAGTCGAGGATCCTGCCATACCTTTTATGGCTCCTTATCTAGACTTTGCACCACCCACTGAGTAGCTGCCTATAGATCCACCTCATGATGCACAACCTATACTTGAGGACCCCGTGGGATCTCTTATGGAGGTTGTGTTGGCTGAGTCCCCTGAGGGTTCCCCCATGGTAGAATATCAGGTGGGCATGGCCAATGGATGACACTCATCACCTTCGTTAGCACCATTTAGTGTTAGGTCCTCTCGAGGGTTGTCTAACGGACAGGTCCACCCCTCAAATTCCACTGACTCCGAGATGACATGGACCAATGAGGACTTTGGCTTAGGATTTTTTTTTTTTTTTATGTACGTAGTTGGGGGAGGGTTAGTGTCTCTATATGTACTTTTTTTTATTTTCCTGTACTTATGACTTTAGGTGTATTACAGTTTAGACTCTGTTGTATTTAACTCAGATGTATTCAAAAACCTATATACTCAGTTCTGACCCATGATGATATGATATATATTATTTTCTTATCTTCTACTTCCATTTCCAAATTTTGCTTTACTTATGAATTATTTATTTTAAGAGTTTGTATGACGATCGCATATGATATGAAACACGAATTTTTTTTCCCATATTCTCATTAACTTGTAAATTAAAATAACTAAATAAATGATTAAATAAACATGGGTTATGTCTAATGTGAACAAGTGCGACAATTCCTTGGTAAGTGAAGTTTAGATAAGAAATTCCTAAAGGAGGGAAGTATTGTAATATCCCTATCTTCATTTTATAACTATTTTTCTATTATTTAAAGATTTATTTTTGAAAAATCAAGAAAGAATCTCAAAATTCTGATCTCCACCACTGTGCTCAGAATTTTCAGAACTAATTAGTTGTGATTTTTAATAATTGTTTTTTGAGTCGAGACCCCGTAGAAATGAAAAAATGACGATTATGTCCCAATTTCTCAATAGAAAGGGCTAACATGTGAAAAAAGTTTGAATGATAGTAAAATGTCATTTTAAGTGGATGGAGAATGACATCACCAAGTGGCCTCCAAACACTTCTATAAATACCAACTCTATTAGACCCATTTTTTTTTCACACAACTTCCCTCCCATTCTATTGCATGGCCGAGAACTCCACTCCCATTTTCCCTCACTCTAATTTTTTTTTTAACCATTATAAGCTCCATCCAAAGTTACTCTACCACCGTCTAAGGAAGCTTGAAGCCACCATCTCTTTCTCTATTTTCTTCATCATCTAAGAGGTAATGGTGGGAGTGGGCTGGGTTCTCAATATTTTGTTTTCACATACATGTTAGAAGGGTTTTTCCCCAAAACCCATTTTTGTTACTTGAATTCTTATGTTATTACTATTGTTAGTTCTTGTTGCTTGAATTTTTTTGATGAACTTCTTGATCTTTAGCTTTTTGAATCTATTTTATTTTACAAAACATTGATTGATTATTGATGATATTGGTGGAATTATGCTAGAAATGTTGATAAGAAAAATTTAGAAGCTTGTGTTCTTATTTTGGAGGATTACAGTCATAATAGAAAAATGGATGGCTTGATCATTTTTTTTTTTAGTAATGTTGATTCAATGATGATCAATAGATTTGGATTAATGTTGGGTATGAAGAAAAATTTTAGAAACCTTGATTATTTGATTTAATGGCCACAATTTTTTGAAGAAAAATATAGAACATCTTGCTTAATTTTTTTTTAATCTTGAAATAATCTTTAATTTTAGTTATGCTGATTTGTGTTAAAAAAAATTTAAAACTATGATTGCGTGATCCAAAATACTCATAACTTGAATTAGAACTTAGGTAATTATACAATTTTTTTAATGCAAGGTTTAGAATAATAAGGTTTGATTGCAACTTGATTAAAAAGGAAATATAACAAAGTGATACAAAACTTTTTAGGCCATTAGGCCGTCATGGTAGAATTAGTAACTAATCAAATTTTTATTAACTAAATTAGCTAGCTTTATCTAATAATACATCAATGTTTTATTCTAATAAACTCTAGTTTACCTCTTAGTATAGTGTTTGAAGTTTAGTAGTGAAAGTTTAAACTTAATTGGAAATTGGTAAATCCTAATCCTAAGTAGATTAATCAGAGTTTAACAAGGCTAAAATGAATCCTAACTTCCCTATGATAATTTCGGTCATATTGATTAAATTGGGGTGAAATGAAGTTTTTCTAGATTCAAATTAAATTTTATCCTTACTTAAGATTAATGGAGTAACTAAAATTTGAACTTGTTAGAAAATATATTTACGCAATTTGGTTTTAAAAACTTTAAAGATAATTAACTTTATGTTTTTAACTAAATAGCTAAATCTTTTATTAAGTACCTAAGAATTATAGTATCTATTAAAATTAAAATTTGTTTAATACTCACCCATAAGCAATACGGTTTTTGCTAGTATAAAGCATCCAACTTTGAAATTTTACTAAGTATACTTGATCCTTAAATTTGGTGCTTAAGGTAGTTGATTGATGACTTACTAACTTCCTTCAAATTATGATTAATTCTCTTAAAGATTTCTTTATTATTTAAATACATGCCTCCTAAAAGTTTATATTTAAATTATTCAATTTATAAATTGTGTAGATATCCCAATATAAATATGTAGAATTTAATCTATTATATTGTGATATGAATAAAGACTAGGTCTCTGTATAATGAAGTAAAGACATTGAGAAGTGAGTGTACTGGTGCTCAGACTAAGACCAGGGAAAACCTTTGCTAAAAAATAAAGATGATTAGTGATGAATTATTAGTTAGATGAGTAATGAAATGTGAAGGACATGCAGTTGGCATGAAACCCTACATGGAAAGCCATAATTTGGTACACTAAGGAGTGAAAGGCAGGACCCACTTGCGACGGTCTTAGGAGTATGGTATTGAGCAGTGGAATTCCCAATGGTCAAGATAGTACTCTTGAGCTGGGATACTTACTTGACCAAGCTTGATATCCCCAACAACTGCTTAACATTCTAAGATTGGTGCAAGAGTATACCTCTGTGTGGATGATGATTGCCCTAAGCTTAAAGATTGCTTGATTGCTCAATGAAGATGAGGATTTTACCATGATGATGATGTGAGAAAAAGGAATATGTACTCCCAATCACATCTCAGTTATAATGTGAATGATTATTCATTAATGGGAAGTATGGATCTATACAGAGTCAACGGTGGACTATTATAACTTAGATAAAATCCTAGGTTCCTCTTCTTTATAATTGTCAGTTGTGTTTTATCTTGTGTTTGACTATAGGATTTCCTGTCATCTATGTGAAAATGATTTTAAGAACAAATCACTTCACTCCTCTATCTTTTCTTTTTATGTGTGTTGTTCATGGTCTGATACATGAAGATGGCTATGCCAGTCCTATTCAACCTATACATTGGGTATCATGATATGGGACGTGGTATTACCACGAAGACATGAACTACTTAACATTCCGTGGCTTTGTGACTATCGCATTTCTATCCTATACCTAGGATATCTATGCACCCTGTCTCCTTAACGATCCCTATTTCAGTTGCGTCCACTCCACCGACAAACTTTTTCTACGCTCCTCCACCACCACCTACACCGCCCATAGTTCCCAGAGTCCCTTTCATGGCACTTTTTGTGGATTCCTACCACCTCTCCTAGTTGAGCAGCCACTGGCTGATGATCTAACAGGAGCTAAGCAGCCACTGGCTGATGATCTAATAAGAGCTAAGCAACCACTGGTTGATGACCTGGCATGTTCGCCCATGGAGGCCATATTAGCTAAGTCCCCTATCGACTATCCCATGTTGGAGGATTGAGCGGCGATGGCTAAAGGATGGCATACCTCCTCCTCTTCATCCTCTTCCAGACTTGGGTCTGCAAAGGATTTCGAGGAGACTTAGACTAATAGGGACATGTAGCTCCTAATCGATGTTTCCTTTTTTCGCTTGTATATGGAATAGGGTAGATAGTAGACACTACTTTGACCTAGGACCCTTTTTTGTTGTATATAGTGGGGTAGGTAGTGTCTTTTTGATATACTTTTTGGACTTTCCCTGTATCCTATTAACTTTCCTTGCATTTAGTTTCTATGTATTTTAGTTGATGATATGTAACCAGTAATTGATTATAATGTATTCAAAATCTTATACAGTATTTGATGCATATTATATAGATTATGTTTGTTTCATCATTACTCTAATTTTCAAATTCTATTTTACTTTGTGTTTTTCTATCTTAAAAGTAATATATTTGTGACACCCGTTCACATTGAACATAACCCATATTTATGTATTTAATTAGTAATAGTTTGAATTGATGAAAATATGTGTAAAATTTTTTCGATTTTGATAATAGAAAAATTTTAAGCTTAACAAAATTTGAAAATAGTAATAAAAGATGAAAAATAAAAACTATATATATATATCATCAAACTATACATTATGATTTGGTAGTACATATCTATCAAAAAGAAAGTCATCAGGGATCAAAAGTTTGTCAAAAGATAGGTACTATCTAACCCAATATATACATTAAAAAAATCCTATTCAGAGAAGTATCAGTTTACCCTATTCTTTATTCTATAAACTAAATCTATAGATCTTCATCCATAGTAGTATCCTCTGATTTGACCTCAACATCATAGGGTATTACTACCATCTTCAATAATCACAATTAATCATACATAGAAGAAAAACAATGGAGTGAGGTGTTTTGTTCTAAAATCACTTTTACATGTATGGTAGAAAATCTACCATAAAATACAGATAAAACATAGTTGAAAATAAAAAGGAAAAGACTTTGTGTGGGGAAAAGACCAGCAAACTACATATTCATTGATTAAACAGGCATTGGTGATGCCACCTATGTTAGTTCCTCTGTCAGTTGCGAGGCCCTTAACACATTACATATTGGTCATTGACAAATTTATTGGTTGTCTATTAGAACAAGATGCCAAAGACAATGCAGAACGAGCTATATACTACTTAAGCAAGCTACTCCATGATGTTGAAACTATATATATAACTATAGAAAAGTTGTGTTTAGCATTGTACTTTGCTTGTATTAAACTTGAGTGCTACTTACTGCCAAGAGAGGTTTTATGATTTGCAAAGTCGATGTAGTTAAATAGGCGTACTTACAAGGGCGTTTGATGAAATGAGCATTAAAGTTAAGCGCCTTTGCCTTGAATTATTTGCCATTGAGGGCCGTTAAAGGACAAGCCTTAGCTGACTTTCTGGCACAGCATCTATGCCTTAAGGTCAATGATCCTTTTATAGGCAAAACGCATATCTAGGAACTAAGTCATTGTTCAACTACTGGTGTGGGACTAACTATAACCAGTCCATGCAACAACTAAGAAAGTTCAATTGTAAGTAACCAGTTGATTGCTCTAATAATCAGGCTAAGTATGAGGCATTGTTATTGGGCCTCAAGATATTTTTGGCTGAAGGCTTTCAATCAATTAAAATTTTGGGTGATTCCTAGCTAATAATCAAATAACTGGTTGGGTAGTACATTGTTGTCACCTGAATTTGGTACATTGACATGAAATAGTTATCCATCTACTTAGGCACCTTATGGATGCTAAGGTGATGTATGTACCACGAAAAGAAAATCAGAAGGCTAATAGTTTAGCCCAGCATGCTTATCAATTTAAGGAGTTAGAGGCCTTGGAAGATGACTACTAGTGGCTAGTTGTTGCTACAATTAGGCAAGATTGGCAACGAGCATTGATCTCTTATCTGGAGAATCCATCGGCCAAAGTTGACTTATGTCTAGGGATGTGTCATTCTACGAACATTGTTTCCCATTTTCCAACACTACACCACCCACTGATGCCTCCAACCCTTTACCTTTGCCACCTTTTACTAACTATAATAATTTTGATCCCTAACTTCACCCTTTTTAGCTTACACCTAGTTCCAATCCTCCAGATACATCAACAACAATTGTCCCAAAAATGATCCTTCTTGATACTCAACTCGAACTCGTAGGCCCCAACTTATCTACAAGACTATCATTGTTCTCTACTTTCAACCTCCAAACCTCACTCCTATACTAAATATCCTATTGATCAATACCTCTCGTATGATGCCCTCTCACTCAAACATAAGACCTTCACTCTTACCATCTCTTCCATTCTTGAACCCACCACCTATGATGAGGTAGTTCAACATAATTGCTGGCAAGTTGCCATAGATGATGATTTGACAACTCTTGTTAATAACAAAACCTAGACACTTACTCCTCTTCCTAATGGCAAGAAGGTTATTCATTGTAAATGGATTTTTAAAATCAAGTATAAAGTAGATGGCTCCATTGAGCGACACAAAGCCAGGCTCATTGCAAAAGGCTTTACCTAAACAACTGGACTTGATTATCTAGAAGCCTTTAGTCCCATGGTGAAGATGACAACTGTCAGATTATGTCCTTGGCCTCTTCTTTTAATTAGTATCTACACTAATTAGATGTTAACACAGCCTTTTTACATGGCAACTTGTTTAAAGAAGTCTATATAAAAGCCCCTCTTGATCTCCCTCTTGTAACCCCTAATATGGTCTGTAAACTTCAAAAGTTCCTCTATGGCTTAAAACAAGCCAGTCGGCAATGGAATGCCAAACTGACACAAACTTTTATTGGTTCAAGTTTTATTCAATCAAAATCTAACTACTCTCTCTTCACCAAGATCACACCAACTGGTTTCATTGCCATCCTTGTATACTTGGATGACATTGTCCTTACAGGGAATGACCTTATTGAAATTCAACAACTCAAATCATTATTGCATGCCAAATTCATCATCAAGGATTTAGGCGATCTAAAATACTTCTTTGGAATCGAAATTGCTAGATCCCAATCAACATTAACATTTGCCAACGCAAGTATACTTTGGAACTTGCTACAAGACACAAGATTATTAGCCTTCAAATCTGTTTCCACACCTATGGAGCCTATTATCAACTTTAGCAAAACTATTGGTACATCATTATCTAATCCAACTTCTTATCGAAGGTTAATTGGGAGGATTCTCTATCTTACACATACTCGACCAGATATTAGTTATGCTGTCAGTAAACTTAGTCAGTACTTAAACGCCCTGACTTCTACTCACCTACATGCAGCATATTGTGTGCTTCTATATATCAAAGGTACACCTAGTCTTGGCATTTTCTTTCCCAAGGAATCTAGTTTGACATTAAAGGGGTTTACCAACTCTGACTGGGGAGCTTGCCCAAATACTAGAAGATCCATCTCTAGGTTCTATTTTTTTCTTGGCAATGCTTTAATTTCTTGGAAAAGTAAGAAATAATCACTGGTTTCCCATTCATCTGTAGAAGCAGAGTATATAGCATTAGCCTAAGGTTCCAGTGAAGTTCAATGGCTTTTGTTCCTCCTTCGTGATCTGCACATTGACCATCCAAAGGCAGTGGTCTTGTACTATGACAACCATTTTGCCTTGCACATTGCTAATAATTTGATTTTCCATGAAAGGAAGAAGCACATTGAGATGGATTACCACATTGTTCGTGATAAAGTCCAAATCGGAGTTCTTCATTTACTATCAATCTTAACTCAAGAACAAGTGGCTAGCATTCTAACCAAGCTCCTCCATGTTGGTCCCTGCTATACCCTTCATAATAAGCTTGGAATGATCAACATCCATTCCAACTTGTAGGGGGGTAGGGCGTGTTAAATGTGACAACTATTCACATTGATAATAGCCTGTGCTAATTTAGTATTTATATTAGTTGTTAAATTTGAGTTAATGAATATGTGAGTAATTTTTTTGTTTTTTTATAATAGACAACTTCTAAATTTAACAAAATTTGAAAATGGTAAAAGATAAAGTCTATATATATATATGTGTGTGTGAGTGTGTGTGTGTGTGTATATCATGATTTCGTAGTACATGTCGATTATAAAAGAAAGATAATTAAAATATAACAAAATAAAAAGTACATCAAGAGATAGACACTACCTAACCCAATATTTACATCAAAAAGGTATTATAAAGAGCAATGTCAATCTACCCTATCCTTCATACGAAAAGAAAAATACTATAAAACTAACTCTATTAGTCCTCGTTTATAGGAGTCTCCTCTGACTCATCCTCAGCATCGTTGGGCATTACCATCATCTTCAATAATCACAGTAGATTATACACAGAAAAAAACAATGGAGTGAGGTGATTTGTTTTAAAATCACTTTCATAGGTATAGTTGGATTTCTACCATAAAATATAGATAAAACACAGTTGATAATAGAGGGGAACCTAGGGTTTATTCTAAGTTATACTACACTATATTTGACTCGATATAGATCCATACTTCCCATTAGTGAGTAATAGTTCCCAACAAAACTAGGAAGTGACTGGGAGTACATAAACCTCTCTCAATAGCATCACATGATACAGTTCTCATCATCATCATCATTGAGGAACAAAATAACAGTTTAGGATGTCCATTTATAGAGGTATATTCTCACACCAATTCTAGAATGCTAAGCAGTTGTCAGGGTTATCAAGCCTAATCAGGTGAATATCCTGGTTCGCGGGCGCTCCTTAACCATTGGGGCCTTCACCATTTGATTCCTACCCTTGAGATCTCCACAAGCCTTACTTTTCATTCCTCAGTGTACCAAATTGTAGCTTCCCTAGTAGAATATCTGCCACTACATGTTCCTTAATTTACATTACTCACTAATTTCTAAAATTCAAGTAAGGGTTCTTCCTTGGTCTCATTTAAATTTAGTATCAGTACAATAATCTCTATATCTCTTCTTTATATTGCAGAGATTGAATCTGTAAATATGATCTAAATAATTCATGAAACATATTAAAACACATAATCATTACTTCAATAAAATAAAGACATGAAATTTAGAATAAAGAAGAATGATTAAGAAATAAATTATAGAATGGTCAAAAATTTTCATAGAAATAATTTTTAAGCTTAGAAAAATAATTAGAATTTTATAATGAACTAAAAAAGCTTTAAAAATTATAAAAATTTTACAAGTGATTTCTTAGTGTATCTAAACCTTACTTGAACAAGGAGAACTTAAATTGAAATCTCTATAATAATTTTCTAAAAATAAATTAATAAATAGCTCAAAATGATTTTGATGTACATTCTAGTTTTATGGATTTACTATCTAGATTATTATTGTTTTTTCTATTATCTTTGCTAAATTATTTTAGTTTTACTAAAATTTGGCAATATAACAATTTAATTATCTAAATTTGAGTAGTATAACAGCTTAGAAATTTTATCTAAATTTGAACAGTATAAAACTTAGTAATTCTACTATAATTATCTAAATTTAAGCAACATATCAACTTAGTAATTATACTATAATTATCTAAATTTAAGCAGCATAACTATTTAATAAGTGCATTTTGATTATCTAAAATTGAACAACATAACAATTTAGTAAAAATTAAAATCTAGCATCAAACATTAGAACATTATAATGAAACATAGTAAACTTAAACATTGAAAGGTTTAGGGGAAAACCTTCACTACCAACATACAAAGTGACTAAAATTTAGAATCAACCCTGCTCCCCCATTACCTCTTAAAGTAACTCAAACAAGGAGAAGGTTGATGATAGTGTTAGTTCCAAGCTCCCTAGGAAGAGAGGTTTCTTGAATGATGCACAACTAGCAAACTTTTGGTATAATAAAAAATTTATGGTGAATGGTGGTTATGGGGAGTGCTTCATCCAGCTCTAGGAGAAAGGAGATGATGAAAATGTGTCCAAGATTATGGGTATTTATAGAGAAGGAGCTTAGATGGCCAATAATTTACATCATGCATTATGACATAATTTAGGATTTTTATTTATTTTAATTTCATTTATAGCACACATAAACATATTAGAGTGGAGACTCAGCCCCCCTAGGCTTGGGATGTGTTCAATGAGCTGTCCCAGCTTTATCAATGTCAATTTTATTTGCAGTTAAATTAGCCGGTACCGATAAAATCGCCTAAACTTAAATAATTTAGCTTTTAATATTAAAATAATGAACTTTAAGGTAAAACTGGACATATAAATTATTTTCCATCAAAATAAATTTCTAATAATGAATTTTAATTTTTTATTAATTATTTCAAATTTTATTTATTATTTTGTATTTTTGAGGTAGAAAATTCATATTAAGTACATTTTAATTCAATAAATACCAAAATTTTATGAAAATTCTAAATTTAAATATTTTACCTAAAAATGAACTGAGATTATTATTTTTACCATTTCTGGATGTCAAACCAACACTGATCAGATACTTAAGGGCATTTTGGTCATTTTTTACAAGAATTTTAGAAAATTCCTAAAAAATTTTCAAAATTATATTTTAATATATATGACATGATTCTAAGCTCAAATTGACATTTTACTGTCAATTGAATCCTTTTCTTATGTCACTCTTTAATATTGAGCAATAAGAACGACCCTATCTCGAAAAAATTATTAAAAATCATGATTAAATAGTTTTGTCATTTTGGACACAATTGTGAGGAATAGAATTTTAAAATTTCTTCCCAATTTTTCAGAAATAAATAATCAAATATTAGAAAAATAGTTAAAAAATTAAGGTAAGAGTGTTACATTAAAGTTAGTTACATATTTTTTTATACTGCTCTTTTTTTTGTCATGTGACATTGGTTATTTTTTCGTATGGCAGTTACTTTCATTTGATCAACTATAAATACACCTTCCTATACATGTAAAGAACGGTGTGAATGACAACTTCAACATTAACCTCTTTTTCCTCTTTTCTCTTTGTCCTTATCTTTCTTGCGATTTGTGTCATTCTCATACCTTCGTAGTTATAGCTTTTATAAAACATTCAGAAATGACAAAGTTATACTTTTTGAAATTTAAAGGTACATTATGAAAAATGTTGATTGGTAGTTTGTGCAAAAAGGTATTTTGGAAGATTTGGTTATGTGTTGGGCAAAACTCTTAGAATGACTAAAAAGTAGGTTCAATAAGCTTTCCAAGTATATAAAGTTTGCCTATATTTACTTTTGTTTACTATTTTTAATAATTTTTAGAAACCAAAGGTTGTGCACTCTTTCTGATTGGAAGCACTTTTGAAAACTATAAACTTTAGAAAATCATAGTAAATCGTGTAGATCTTGGTCTTTTTGGAAAGGTTTTTAAGTGTAATTTATGAAAATAAATGGTTTGGTTATTAAAAAATTTAACTAGGGCATGAAAATGTCAAAACAGAGTTGTTGGTCCTCCAACAAGGTATTCTAACCCTTCTATTTTGTTATTTTTGTATCTATTTTTGTAGATTTTCTCTTGAGGTGGTCCTGAATGATTTAGAAAATAAACAAAATTTCTTTTTCAACAAACTATGGATCATGTCAAACAAAAATCATCTACTCATTCAAAATAAATTTTAAAACCGAGGCTTGAAACTGTTGCTACTGGAAATATGTTTTGGACTAAAGTGTAAAACACTTTTTCTAGCTTTATAAAATATCATGTTTTAACACTTAGAACCTAATTCTAGACCCTTTTAATAAAAGTTAAATGTATTTTTCCTAAGGGATATGATTTTCTATTTTATTTAATTATAAAGGAATTTTTATGAATTAATTATAGAAGCTTAGTTTTGAGAAAGCAC
This sequence comes from Spatholobus suberectus, assembly GCA_004329165.1. Taxonomy (NCBI): domain Eukaryota; kingdom Viridiplantae; phylum Streptophyta; class Magnoliopsida; order Fabales; family Fabaceae; genus Spatholobus; species Spatholobus suberectus. The sequence continues at coordinate 26,749,905 of CM014730.1, forward strand.
ATAAGTAACTTGGTTTTTATAATTTTATTTTGAATCATGACTAACTAGCCAAAAACTTAGCTTTAATAAATTAATCATGGTATTTAGGAACCCTAAGCAATTCGGTTTTCATGATGCAAAACCAATTACATGTTGAATTTTGATTAATTAGTTAAACTCTTTATTAAGTACCTAAGCCCATAATCAAATTAAGGATTTAAATGATCAAGTCTAAATTGCTAAATAATTAGTATCTAATTTAGGATTCCTTAAGTAAATTTAATTCTTAAATTAGATACTTAAAATAATTAGGTTAAATAAATGAATTACTAATTTTCTTTTATCTTCTTGATTGTTTTAATGTATATGTAATTTTTGTAATCCCAATTTATTATACTGTGATAAGACTAGACCTCTGCAATAAGAGGCAGAGATATTAAGGAGAGATTGTATTGCTGCTCAGGTGCACTGAGACCAAGAAAACCTCTGTCCAAATTATGAGTGACAGGCAAGGACAATGATTAGCAAATAGAATAATGTGATGTGAGGGACATGCAATGGCATGATACCCTACATGGGAAGTCACTTTTGGTATGTTGAGGAATGAACGGCGATGACCCATTTGTAGAGGTCTCAGGGGTAAGTAATCGAGTGGTGAAGGTCTCAATGACCAAGATAGCGCTTTTGAATTGGGATATTCGCCTAACCAAGCTTGATAACCTCAACAACTACTCACCATTCTAGGGTTGGTGTAGAAATATACCTTTGAATGGATTGTGAATGTCCCAAGCTATTGCTTTGTTCCTCAATGACGATAAGGACCATACCATGTTGAAGATTTTGAGAGAGGTATATATTTTCTCAACCATTTCTCGGTTCTATAGGAAGTATGGGTACATACAGTGTCAAGGGTAGTTATTATAACTTAGATAAACCCTAGGTTCCCTCTGTCTTTATTATCGGTTGTATTTTATCTGTGAGTGATAGTAGGATACCCTACCATCTATGTGAAAATGATTTTAAGAATAACATCATCTTATCCCTCTATCTTTTCTATTTGCATTATTAATTACAACTGATACTTAAAGATGGCAAGCCTACCCATCTTGTTCAACATACACAATGATTACGAACATCTGGGGGTATGGTACTATGATGAAGGGACCGACTACCTAACTTTTCGAGGCTTCATCATAGTTGTAACACCCTAAGGGGCATTACCGTAACTAGGTCTAGATTTCAAAAAAAACAAACTTAAAAAGGTAGAAACAACATACAAATGCTACTCATAAACATAATTAAATATTATATACGAACAATATAATAAAAAAAACATACATGTCAAATATAACTTATCTATCACCCGAAGGTATCATACAAAATATAAAGAAGAATACAAAAACATAATATAAACTAGACTATGTTTTCTTACATGTGACTCCAAGCTCCATCTACGCATGTCTTCACCTGTATCCTGAAAAAGGAGAAACTTAAAGGAATGAGACATAATGTTTCAGTGAGTGCTTTAAGGACTCTACAGCTGGGTTACACTCTTCTATTCAGACAACCTTCATCGTTTATCTTTTATGGCTTTAAACTCACTAGGTCTCTCATAATTCGCCATACCTACGGTTTAATCTACACCTTTTAATCTTCAATACTTTCTGTGTTAACTACTCTCTCATTCTCCTGACTATTATATTAGTTTACTATCTCATTCTCAACCTAAGAACTGTTTCTTACCTAAAATGCTCTCTAGTATTTAAACGCTTCATGTTTAGATTTTACTTTTCTTTCTTTTAATATTTAAGGTTGGTCTCTATGGGTCAAGTCTAAGGTCACAGATATTCTAAAATACTTTTGACCATCCCTTAACACTCACCTTAATACCGTCATTTTGTTCTCTCTTATTTGTCTTATACCTTTCTATTACGCTGTGTGGGGATTCACTCTTTCTCTACCTCATTCACAACTATTATTATCCAACTAGGACCCTCACAATACTATCCTAAGGCCTAGCCTCTCACTTATCCTTGAGGTAGCAAACACAATTTTAATTACAAGCATACATTTATTTCACATCTTTTGCCTAGTAACTAGACATACACATTGTTTTGTTTCATCAAGTAAGCATGACATACATGCATAACATGAGCACATATACATAATCTTGACAATTCATCACAATACACAATCACATTTTCACACGTGTACACATTACATCATTCACTTATGAACAAGGTCACATATAATTCACACAATTACAATGTAGCACACTTCAACATATCACACTACAACAAGATACATATGCGTGCGATGTTCCTAAACCACTACTCATGCACATGTGGTACCAACCTAAACTTTTCGAAAAGTAGACTAGGAGTAAATGCAGTCCACCGATGCCTTCGGCTTTCACACCCTCAACTAGCATGATATCCCCCGGTGACTAGTCAGGGTTATCCAGTTTTGCCAATACGCCCTGGCTTCATGGGATCAGCATGGATCATTGGAGTTTTTCCAACCAAATAACCCCCAAAGCTAAGGTTAAACAACCCATCACGGCCTCCACCAGCCAGATTTCTACATACTTTCCTCATCACATAACTCAAATGTTATGATGCATGGTCACATACAATGCTTACAGCTTTCATAGACTTTTATCATGAATCATAGGCACAATTTCATATCACACTCATTTTTTTCAAAGTAAATAACAACCATACAATATAAACTCAACAAGACATAAAAAAAACAAATAATAATGAGCTAAACACTGCCAAAAGGAGTTCACAAATACAAGGAACGTAATAGCAAAAGTCGTATCCACCTAACGGTCCAGCAAACCCGCCTAGCGGGTCTGCGCCGGAACCCAACCTGCCCAGCGGGTTCGCGTCAGATCCAACCCGCCCAGCGGATGTTTCATCCTGCCCAGCGGGTCCGCGCGCCTAGTGTAAACGCGGAATCCAGTTTTTGAAGAAAAGTCGCCCACCGGCTATCTAATCTCATCAGGCAAATCCGATGTACTAATTTCAATTTGTTTTTCCTATTGCCTTTGGTTTCTAAATGCTCCCAAATAAATAACTAGATTCTTAATCACTCTTCTACATTGATAATTGTTCAATCTAATATATAAATTCCTTACTCCCTCACAATCTCCTCAAAACCCATCAAATCCCTAAATTTAGGTATAAGGAAGGAAAATATAAATAGAGGAACAAGAACAAGGAAGGACATGGGAGAGAGCACTCACCTTTAGGAACACGCAAAACTGAGTTCTAGGGTTTGGGTTCACCGGTTTCTATTCCTCCTTCTTCTCTTCTTTTTCTTCTTCCCTTTTCTCCTCATTCTCTCTAACTTATTTCTTCTTCTATTTTGTGACGGCTAAACCTAACCCTCCTTCTCTATTCCCTTCTTATAACATGTGGGTGGGTATGTGACTTAGTGGGCTTTAGTCCCCTATTGGGCCCTAGATGCTCTTTGAGTTCTATGATAATATTCCTACTAATTTATAATACTAAGGTATTAAAAACAGTAACAATAATAATAATAATAATAATAATAATAATAATAATAACAACAACAACAATAATAATAAATATAATAACAACAACACAACACAATAATAATAATAATAATAACAATAACTCTTAAGACATCTTTTGTCTAATAACATATGGGAATACTAAGAGCTAGCTCGTGGTTTATTTCTAGTACTTAAAATTTGGGGTGTTACAATAGTCACCTTCCTATTCCCCGTTCTAGGAGTGCACATGCCTCCTATATCGCTGACTTTCCTTATTTTCATTTCTTCATTGTCGCCACCACATTTCAAGTATATTCCTCCTGCACCATCGTCACCACCAACTGATCCTGCTGTGCCATAAATGACCCTTTACTTGGACTTTGCACTGCTTGTAGATCAGTCACCTATCATACAACCCATCTTAGTGGACCCCGAGGGATCTCCCATGGAGGTCGTCTTAGTCGAGTCACCCATGGACACCTATGGTGGAGTACCAGGTTGGCTTGGCTAATGGCTAACACTCCTCACCTTCATCTACTCCATCTAGTGTTGGGTTACCTCATGGGTACCCAATGGACATGCTTATCACTCAGCCTCTGACGACTTCGAGGAGACTTGGATAGACGAGGATTGATAGCTTAGGGGTAGTACTTTTTTTTTTATATAGGGATTGGGAGTAGATTTATAGACATTACTCTGACTAGGATATTATTTGTTTGACATATATACAGGTGGAGTTGCCATTGTCTTTTGATGTACTTTTTTTTATTTCCCTATATTTCATTATTTCAGTTGTATTTTCATTTAGTCTCAGTCTCAGATATATTCTACTGTAGATGTATTTCAAAAAACTATATGTATTTGGTTCTAATGTTGATTATATATATCTATCATTTTCTTTATCTTTTACTCCTATTTCCAAATTCTGTCTTACTTACAGTTTTTATACTTTAAAGGTTTCGAAAAGACCATTGAGTGTAAAATAAGAAGCATAAAAATTTCTCATATTTTTGCTAACGTAAAATTAAATAACTAAATAAATAATTAAATAAATATGAGTTGCGTCCAATGTAAATGAATGTCACAAAAACGATTGTCAGTAAGGGAGTTTGGGGTTTAAATAGTGAACTTTTCAATGTAAGAAGAGTTCCCCGACCAATCAATCAAAATTATCTTTATTAGTTATTTAAATTCTCACAATTTATAGGTTTCTTTACCACTTTATTTACAACTTTCCTTTACAGTTTTAAGTCGTTTATCGCAGGAAGCTCTTTGGAGTGGACTAGGAACGCAATCCCTTCCTTGAGCTAATCGCTTAATAGTAGAATCATCTATTGATAATTAGTCATTTCCAAGGCTAACCAAGCGAATTTTCATATATATATATATATATATATATATATATATATATATATATATATTGAGAGAGACTATTTTATCCTATTACTTCTTAACTCAGCTCCTCTTTTAAGGTAAAAAATACATTAAACCAATAGGATAGAATAATTATCCTATCTTATTATATCTTGACTACCAAAACGGCCCCAATAGTAAGACATGTTGTGCACACCAAATTCCTATTGTAAGTTTTTATTATTGATTATATGTTTGGATTTGAAACTAAGCTGCACAAATGAACTTATTAAGCATGTATGAACTCAAATTTTGTAGTTAAGGTCCAATCCATATACTAAAATTATGGGATAAGGTTTGGGTCCTAAAAGCTTAGAGGTAGGATTTATGCAAACAAGTAAGTTATGGCTTAACTCAAAATTGTAGTTGTGCATAAATTGCACAATTTGAGTAATTTAGGTTGGAATTTTTTTAAACATTAAAATTATGACTTATTAAATATAAGAAACTTGTTAAGATTATTAGAAACTTGGAAAATGTAGTCCAAGTATGGCTCTGCAAATCTACCCCTATTTTGACTTTTTTAAGCTTCTATGTATAAGCGGGGTTTCCAAATTGTCCAAAATCAACTTAGGACCCATTTGGTGACCAGGATATGATAGGATAAGATAAGATAACTATCCTACCCTATTGTAATCCGTTGTTTGCTACGCTAGTAGGATATGATAATGCTATCCTATCCCTTATTACTAGTAGGATATCCTGTTGCTTCAATGTATTTCTTATCCTAAGGGGAGAGCTAAGTTAGTAACCAACAAGATAGAATAAGCTCTCTCTCTCTCTCTCTCTATATATATACAACAAAATATATGCAATAAATTTAATATATAGTAATATATATATTAATTTATATATAATAATAATAATTTTGACATGTAAATTTAAAGTATATTATTAATTAAAATATTAAAAATTTAATTATTACTATTCAAATATTTTTTAAATATAATTATTTGAATAATAATTATAATTTTAAAAATATTATATAATTTTTTATAATTTTAAGAAAAGTAACTGCATAAATAAAAAATAATATTATACAGTTTAGTTAAAATTGTAATTTTTTTGTAAAAAAATAAAAATAAAATTAAAAGTTACTTTTAGAAAATTATATGTTATTTTATGAAACAATAATTTTGTCATTTGAACATAATTTATATTTTATCTTATTATTATTTGGTTTGTTATCTAGTGTGCACCAAACATTAGATAAGATTATAGCTTATCTAGCTCTTATCCTATCTTGTTCTTATCCTCCTCTCATATCCTATTCTATCTTATCCTATCTTGACCATTAAACGAGCCCTTAATAAATTACCAATATTAGAAGTTGTACACACTAGTTCCATATTATTGTTTCTATGTTCGTATTTGCTAGGGGCCTTCATGATCAATCCTGTCCTATTAACTTGGCTCGACTCGAAGGGACTCTTAACAGGTTCGGGTTTAAAAAATTAGACTCGGTGCATTTTAGGGTTAGGTTTTAGTTATACTTTAGGTCATCCCAACCTAGTCTGATGTCATATATTCTTTTAAAAAGTATAATTTTTTAAACAATTATGTGTTGATAATACAATTTCTTGAGTTGACAAATAGTGTTTTATCTAACATGATATTATATTTATATTAATATTGTTTATCTTAAAATATATATTGTAAAATATACCTTAATTATAGTTGTATATTTCTTTAATTCTTCGATTTAACTATATATAATATTAAGATTAGTATATTGTGCCAACAAGTTAGGTTGACCTAGTCTTGTCTCGAGTCTTTATCGAGTTAACAAAATTGACCCTATCAATATTTTGGGTCGAGTAGGGACATAGGTAAACCTATCTCAACTTGTCCTATGAACACCCTTAGTATAGGCAACTAAAGTAAAACAAAACGATTGTATGACCTCAAATTTTACAATTAGGGTTCTTTCCATATGCCAAAATTATGGTAAAAAGCTCTTGTCCTAAAAGCTTTCGAAGGTACGATTTTTACGAATGAGTCAATTATGGCTTAACCTGAAACCCTAGTTGTGCACAAACTATACAATTTGGGTATGTAATTTAATGTAAAAGGCTTCCAAATTTTAAAATTATTGTTTATGAGGTATAATGAACTTTTTAAATATGTTTAGGAATTCCAAATATGGCCTTTGCAAATCAACCTTATTTTGGCTTTTAGGCCCCTATGTGTATCTAGGGTGTCGAAAATGTCCACAATCAACTTATGTTTCTCTCAAATTTAGTACCACGACTTTTTCATATGTTGAAGTGAGTTTTTATTGATTTTGGTTTAATATCATGTATTTATTTTAGTTTTTGTTCAAAAGCAATAAGTGTCTCGTGTTTAGCATTATAAACAAATTGCTTTTCAATTGTCTAAAAGTGGACATTTGATGAATCTTTAATCAATGAAGATTCATTGACACAATTTAGGAAATTAAATACCTAAAAAAAAAAAGAAATATCATACAAATACTAAAAATTTAGCATAATTTTATAAATTTTAGAAATTTAGTTAGAACTTACAATTGGTATAAATACTTACAAAAATATACAAAAAAATTTCATGAAAATAAAAAACATGCTTCTATCGCCTAACGGTAGACCCATCACTCTGTCACGAGGCGCCTATTGTGCTTTCCACACCTAATAAGGAGCTGATAACTACTTGTAGCTGCCATAACCAATTTTGGTGTTAAGGATGCCCAATGATGGAAATAATGTCCAACGATGGACTAATAATGTTGGGCGATAACTTGTCTCCTACAATTTATAAATATATGTTTTAAGCCCACTTTTAGGAGCTTTTATGTGGCTTTCACCAATTCTCTTTTTTTCACCATTTTGTGTGTTCATAGTATGAGAAAGTTATAGTTGTGAGTTCTTGGAGATCTTTAATGAAGTTGTGCTTTAGGAATGGATGTGGAGCTTCAATGAAGTGCTTTTATGGCTTCTCCTCTTCCTTGATCTTGTGCTAAGTTCTTATCTTCGTTTTTTGCTCTGTTGTAATGACTGAATTTCTATTCTAAACTTTGTGAACTACTTAATTAAATTTTAATTCCATGCTTTATGGTTCAATTTCACTTTTTTTTTTGCTTAATGCCTATGTGAATGATGAAAATCAATTAATTGAACCTAGCTTGAGATTAATTTTGAAAAGAAATCTTAAGCTTAATTGAAATTTAAGACACATAATTTGTATAAACTTTAGAAATTGTGGTGTATATAACACATGTAAATAAAAAAAGGGGTTAAATTGTGTTTATGAAACTTTTCACAAATCTTTTCTTAAAACGTGTATTTTCCAAATAAGCGAATGGATTGTCTTAGTGTTCAAAAGATGTTTTCTTAAACAAAAGCAAGTTTGTAAATGAGAGATGATAAAAGAAATTTAGTTCCCCTGGTTAGAAAGCAATAAATAAGTTAAAGGAAGAGAAAGATTACACAAGATATTTATACTAGTTCTGTAATAACCCTCTATTGCCACAATACTACATACAACCCCATACATTATTAAGACGTTTAATAATAAGTAACCAACATGCTATATAAAATATACATATAAGTTCATAATATAATACGATATACAGTCCCAAAAATCATAATTAAAACACGGGAGATACAAAAACAAAACTCCCTACAGCTGGTCAACTATATAATATATACATCTAAAACTCAAAGAGGAATGAGCTTCTGGAAAAGCTTTACCCAAGAAAGGCCTTCAACCTTTCTTGCTGAGACATCCCCTATCAATTATGAGATGTAGGATCTACTGGAGTCTCTCCCTCTGCTCCCATGCCAAAATGACGTGATCATCACAGTCACAGCAACATACAACAATAACAACAACCACAACAATCATACCAAAGCAAAACAGCAAGGCAAGGGTAAGCTTACATAATAAAACCACATAATATATACAATTCATATTGTCACACCATTAATATACCAAGATAAAAATCCAAATCATCAAAGAAATGGGTTTACATACCATACATCACAACAACAATCATGCTGTCAACCCCATATGTCAATGTATGAATGACACGACTCTCGAGAGATTTCTACATTTCGGGCGATCAGCTAAGTCTTATCCTTTACCATGGCCATGCACCATTCAGGGATTGCCAAAACTCTGATCAGTTGTATAAGCTTATGGTTGTCAGGATAAGTGAATGTGGGTGGTGGTATACCGCGACACAAGACCTGCACTGCCTTGGCCCCCTACAGGATTTACCCATCCACTCATCCCCTAGGCCAAGCTTTCAAACCCCACTTCTCATCCAGGCACTAGGTTGAAGGCCCGTCTGAGCCACAGCTCCGTTCACCCCCAACTTCCATGCCTACCCACATACAGCATGAGGCCCATACTACCTCAGCCAACAACATATGCATGTATGCATGAGCCACAATACCACAACAAAACAATATATATATGTGCAGCAACACAACAACAGCATCATAACACCACGCGGTCTACTCAGCACCACCTGTGTTCCGACAACTATTATCAATACCATGCAGGCCCATTCCAGCCTTTAGCATAGTTAACAGGTCAAGCCCTATCCAAGCAGCCCACCTTATAAGAAACTTCATACAACAATATCATACATAACAAGTGGAGGTCCTATCTAAGCAACATTCCATCTCACATCCAATCCAACAATCAACTATAATTTGAAAACTAAGACCTTCTTTGAAAACCATTTGGAAGGTTGGCAAATCTTGAAATTCACAAAAACCTTCAAAACAATTCACTTCTTTAATTTAAAGAAAATCATATCTCAACTGGACAAGTCTCCATTATTCTCAAATAGAACTTTTGAAAATGTATAATACCTTTTTTATATGTGAATATACATGATACTTCATGTTTTGAAATGAAAACTTTAAAATCTTAAATAGTACATTCAGTTCTGAAATAACAGATTATGTACTGTAGTAATAGATTATATCAGTTTAGTAAAAATGCATCAGATTTCATTTTTCAGCAGGGATAATCGATTATGGGTTTCCACAATCGATTATTTCCGAACCAAAACTAGAAGAAATTTTTCTAAAACCCAGATAATCGGTTATCAAAGTTCATAATTGATTATTCCCGAAACAAAATCATGAAAACAGCTTCTAGAACTCCAGATAATAGATTATGTGATCCCCATAATCAATTATCTACGACGATTTTTGAAAAAAACGCGATTTTCTACAGGGAAACTCAAACTTTTCAACCAAATAACCCAAATTTTCAAATCAATGGTGTTCCAACAACATCAATCCAGTTCATATACATCATATTACACAATAAATTCAACATATCAACTCATAAATCATGGTTTCTCATTCAAAATTTCAGATTTTCCTAAAAAAACCCATTTTCATCCAAAATATCAAAACCACCAAATATATCCACATCCACAGAGATTCAACCATTTACAAAGCAAGAAATCAACATATTAACAGTCCTTAGCACAAAATAAACGATTTGTAAGCTTCCCTTACCTCTAAAAGTCTCCGAATTTGAATTTTGGTTTTTTGAGAAACTTGTGTCTTAAGCCAAAACCCTCCACAGATTGATCTTCCTCTCACAACAATACTGGACTGGGCTTGGAAATCCTCTTAACACCCTTAGTAACCTCAGATTTTTAGAGAGAAATTGAGAGAGAATTGAAGAGAGAGAAAGAAAATGAGAGAATAAGGGGAAATCCTTCCCCTTCCCTTATATATTCGACCTCACTGGAGCTCTCACACGAACTTTTGGCCAACTAAGGCCCAAACCTCACCAAGCCACTGTCCTTATCTCAAAATTGGTCTAACATAACTCTTTTCTCTTAAAACCCCAAAATCACTTTCATAACATCTCTAAATTGGCTCAAGCACATATCTCAAATTTCCTAAATTCAAATTAGAATTTCAAACAAACAACATCAAATCATCACTACATACAACATACCATTCCTAAAAAAAATTCATTTATTTCTTTTAATCACCTAGATTATATATCAAATTTTCACTTTTTAGTTATTAAAACACTTAGTCATGCGTTTGGAAAACAAGATGTTACAAGTTTGGCTCACCCAGAGACTGCATCCTATCCTTGATTACCCACAAAGAATTCCACTAATAGACTTATAGGAAACATTGTTCCACATTGTTATAAATATTCTTTCATTACAAGCCTCTTTAGGCTCAACCAAGTATTCTTTCTACCTTACTTGTTCAGGAAATTTAACAAGTATTCCTTGTAGCAAAGTTTTTCCAAGTTCTCAGCAATTTTGACAAAGAAATGCTTAAGGGTAAGCTAACAAAGCTATTGTCCTATCATATTGATATGCAAGAATTTTAGCCTAAGTGCTCAAAGAATATACACAAAAAATACAAAGAATAAGAATAAAGTTCGTAGGAATTGTTTACTTTAGTTCTTTGTTGTTTGCCTTCTCTTAAGCTTTTTATAGAATATGAGAAAATATTCATTAAAACTTTTCCCCTTTCTTCTTGAAATATGAACATTGGTGCATTAAATGTTGCAATAAATGTTTTCCATTAACTAGACACTCAGAGCATGATTAGGATAGATTAATTTTAGAGATTTCAATTGTTAAAGACAAAAAGTTATTTACAAAATAAGCTGTGTTTGGGACAATAGTTGAAATTGTGAAAAAAAACTTTTTTTTGAAAAATAAGTTGTTTTTATGCATATGAAAATTTGAAGTTTATGATTATTTTTCAATAGTATTTTTTTTTCTCTCTAAACAACATTATTCCCAAATTACCTCCAAATTTCCCAACTTTTTTTTTTTTTTCTGTTTCACCTTCATACATACTCTTTTTCATAATTTACTACGAAATTTTGTTTTTTTATTATATCCAAATGAAATTAATTATCTTAAAATTGCTTTTCAGCAAACTTACCTAAACAAAATTTGATTCTGATTGTAACTATAATCAATTATACAGATAATTGATTATTAAAATAATCTAATTTTTGCAATTATCCTAAACACACCCTTAGAGACTGATAAAACAACCTACTTATCTTCCTTCTTGGTATTTGCATAGTATAATAGGAAGGCTTTTTCTATTTTTTTGACAAAAGTATACTGCTTTTACTAAGGCGTTATCTTGTCTTTATAATCCCTTCACTTTCGCTTGTATTCCTTTGCTATTTTCTCTATGATTTATTTTTAGAAAATCAAATAGGAATTTGAAAATTCTAAGAGGCATTGTTGAGCTCAGAGTGTCGAATATTATCTAGATTTGATTTTTAATAATTTTTCTAGACCGGGGCCTAGAAAATGACTAAAATACCCTTAAGAATTAGAAACTAAATATAATTTAGTAAAAGTAGTTAAAAATTAGAAATATAATATTTTAATATTAGAATAGTGTTTAAAATAATAAAAATGTGTTCTAGAAATTTTCTAAAAATTATTTGAAATTCTTTTGAAAAATGACCAAAGTGTCCCTAATTGATTGTGTAGGCTCAACTAGTGTCATTTTAATTCAAAAAAATTCTAGAAAAATATCTATATTATATTTCTAAATGTAAAATAATTTAGTGAAATTATAATTATGCCCTTTGTAACACCCCTACTTTTATATATTAAAGTATTCTGTATGTTTAAAAATTGTTTTTAAGTCATCAATGTATTTAGAATAATTAATAATAATTTTAAAAAATTTTCTAGAATTTATTGAGATAATTTTTGTAAAATGACAAAAATACCCCTAGTTGACTGTGGGAACCAACCAGAGACTTTTTGACCTCAAAATATTTTAAAAAAATTTATATTAAGTATCTCTCATTATAAAAACTTTATTTTGAAAGAAAAGTAGTGAAAAATATAACAATCCTATTTCAATTCTTCAATTGTTTTTTTTTAATATTTGGCAATGCAATTCTGAAAAATCGGAAAGGAATTTTAAAATTCTAACCCCCACCATTTTGCTCAAAATTTCAAGAGCTATTTAATCATAATTTTTAATAATTTTTCCAAACGGGAGCCCGAAGAAATTAGAAAATGACGATTTTGTCCCTATTTCTCAACATTAAGGACTAACATGAGGAAAAGATTCAATTGACATTAAAATGTTAATTTGAGCTTGGAATTATGTCATATATATTAAAATATAATTCTGAAATTGTTTTGGGAATTTTCTAAAATTTTTGTGTAATAAGCCAGCCAGTATTGGTATGACATTCAAAAAGGATGAAAATGGTAATTTTAGTTTATTTATGGGTAAAATATTTAATTTTATAATTTTCATAAAAATTTTGGTATTTATTGATTAAAATGGATTTTCTATGAATTTTCTAGCTTAAAAATACAAAATAAATACATATAATTTGAAATAAATTAATAAAAATTAAAATTAATTATTAGAATTTTATTTTTGATGTTGCATTTTTTTGATATTAAAAGCTAATTTTTCAAGTTTAGGCGTTTTTATCGATATCGGTTAATTCACCTACAGATCAAATTTGGCACATGGGAGCTTAGGATAGCTGGTGGAGCACGTCTCCAAGCCTAGGAGAGGTGATTCAACACCCTAAATGGTGTATGTGTCCCTAAGTGTGCATATTTGTCCTTAAAATTAAATTAAAAGCAAATTTAAAACTTGATTTATTACATAATTGCTTATGTCATTGGTGGACACCTAAGGCCCCTTCTTCTTCTATAAATAGCCCCTTCCTCCTTCAAATTTTCAGCATGTCCTCTTGCTCTCCCAAGCTAGAGAGCTTCTCTTTCTAAAGTTTTCTCTCTCAAATATTTTTATCTAGTTTTTATGTTAAAATTTTGCTAGTTTTCAACTAGTAGAAATTCTCCTCCTAGAAGCTTTGCACCAACAATTCCATCCTCTTCATCAACTATCTTAGAGGTAATTGGGGGAATGGGCTTGGTTCTAAATTACTGTCACTTTGCATGTTGGTAGGAAGGGTTTTCCCCTAAACCCGTTTAGGCTTAAGTTTTATTATTGTTATTATTATTTAATGTTAAATTTTAATTTTTGCTAAGTTGTTACTTTGCCCAAATTTAGATTATTAAATCATAATTACTTAATTGTTACTCTGCTCAAATTTAAATTATTAAATTATACTTGCTAAGCTGTTACTCTGTTCAATTTTAGAAAATTAAAATGCACTTGCTAAGCTGTTACTCTGCTCAATTTTTAAAAATTAAAATGTATTTATTTAATTGTTATTCTGCTGAAATTTTAGTAATTATACTATAATTGGTATGGATCCATACCTAGCCAAGGGTAGTCTGATACAACTTAGAATGAACCTTAGGATCCCTTTTGTTGTCAGTTGTGTTTTATCTTTGTTTTATGGTAGATTTCTTACCATACATATAAAAGTGATTTTAGAACAAAACACCTCACTCCATTATTTTCTTCCATGTATGATTAATCGTGATTATTGAAGACAACATTAACGCCTCATGATGCTGAGTACGAGTTAGAGGACATCTTCACGAGGGAGGACCTGAAGACCTATAGTATTTTCTTTTTGTATAAGGGATAGGGTAGATGAACACTGCTCTGTATAGGATCTTTTCGATGTACATATTGGGTTAGGTAGTACATGTCTTTCGATGTACTTTTGTTTTCTGACTATTATGTTTTATCCTCAAACAATGATGTACCGTTTGATATATATATCATGATGTATAGTTTTATGATATATATGTATATATAGTCTTATCTTTCATCTTTTACTACCATTTCCAAATTCTGTTAAGTTTGGAATTTCTTTTAAAAATGGAAAAAAATTTACACGTATTTTTTTATTTACTTAAACTTAATAACTAAATTAATATGAATTGTATTTAATATGAATGAGTGTTACACCCTTAGTTAAGTTAAACATGAAAAAATATCCTTGGTCCTTTTGCTACCTAAATTCGACCAGCCCTCAAATTACCCTCAAATTACCATGACCAAGTATTATTTTTACCATGAGTTAAGGCACTTTGTTTGGCCAAAACAAAAGGTTCAACTTCTATAGAGTTGCATGTGGATTCAAAGCTGTCACGAAGAGCATAAAAGAGACACTAGAAGTGTTGCTGGGTACTGTCTGGTGCGAGAAATAAACAAGCTGTTAATGGAAGATTGGAATGTGAAAATAAAGCATATATTTAGAGAAGCTAATAGGTGTGCTGATTATCTTGCAAATTTAGCATGTAGTTTAAAGGGTAGGACGAATTTTTTAGAGTAGCCCCCTGCTCACTTAGTTCATTTATTAAATAATGATGTAATGAGATTGCTACTCCCAAGCTTTTTTCTAGTTAATTGACTTTTTTGGGCCTTGCGTGTAACACCCCAAAATTTACGTACTAGAAAGAAACCACGAGGTAGCTCTTAGTATCATGTGTTATTGGATAAAAGACGCCTTAAGAGTTATTGTGATTATTATATTATTATATCTCTTATTATTATTATTATTATTGTTCTTATTACTATTATTATATTATATTTATTGTTGTTGTAGCAATTATTATTATTATTATTATGTTGTGATGTTGTTATTATATTTATTGTTATTATTATTATTGTTGTTGTTATTATTATTATTATTGTTATTAACACCTTAGTATTAGAAATTAGTAGAAATATTATCATAGAACCCAAAAGAGCATCTAGGGCTCAATAGGGGACTAAAGTCCACTTAGTTACATACCTACCCACATTTCATAAGAAGGGAATAAGGAAAGAGAGTTAGATTTAGCCGTCACAAAATATAAAAAGAAAGAAGATAGAGAGAATGAAAAGAAAAGAAGATGAAGATGAAGATGAAGAGGAAGAGGAAGAGGAAGAGGAAGAATAGAAACCGAAGAACCCAAGCCTTAGAATTCAGCTTTGTATGTCCCTAAAGGTGAGTGCTCTCCCCCGTATCCTTCCTTGTCTTTTATGTTGTGCTTGTTTATCTATTTATCTTTTCTCCCCTTATGCCTAAGTTTAGGGATTTGATGGGTTTTGAGGGAATTGTGAGTGAATGAGGAGTTTATAGATTAAATTGACCTATTATTAAGTAGAAGAAGTGATTAAGAATTTAATTATTTATTTTGGAGCAGTTAGAAACCAAAGACAATAGGTAAAATAAATCAAAATTCATACCTCGGATCTGCCTAGCGGGATTAGATAGCCACTAGGCGACTTTTTTTGAAAACTAGACTTTGTATTGGTGCTGGATGAGTGCTTAAGCCCTAGAAACCAGAGAACCCAAGCCCTAGAACTCAGCTTTGCATGTCCCTAAAGGTGAGTGCTTTCCCCCATGTCCTTCCTTGTCTTTTATGTTGTGCTTGTTTATCTATTTATATTTTCTCCTTCCTTATGCCTAAGTTTAGGGATTTGATGGGTTTTGAGGGAATTGTGAGTGAATGAGGAGTTTATAGATTAGATTAACCAATTATTAAGTTAGAAAAAGTGATTAAGAATTTAATTATTTATTTTGGAGCATTTAGCCGCTAAGCAACTTTTTTCGAACATTGAACTTCGTATTGGCGCTAGGTGACAACACTGCTTGCCGGGCGGGATACAAAACCCGCTAGGCAGGGGAGTTTGACTATGACTCGCTGAGCAGGCACGACCTTGACTATTCCATTTTTTTGTCTGTGAACTCCCTTTTGCAATTTTTAACTCATTGTTGCTTCTTTTATGCCTTGTTGAGTTTATATTGTGTAATTGTTATTCACCTTGAGAAAACTGAGTGTGATACGAAATTGTGCCAATGTTTCATGATAAAAACTTATGAAAAGCTGTAAGCATTGTATGTGACCATGCATCATAACATTTGAGTAATATGATGAGGAAAGTACATAGGAATTTGGCTAGTGGAGGCCTGATGGGTTGTCTAACCCTAGCCTTGGGGGTTATCCGGTTGGGAAAACTCCAATGATCATGTTGATCTCATGGAGTCAAGGCGTACTGGCAAAACTGGGTAACCCTGATTAGTCACTAGGGGATATCATACTAGTTGAGAGTGCGAAAACCAAAGGCATCGGTACCGATGATGCTTCTTATGGTCGTGCATTTACTACTAGTCTACTTTTTGAAAAGTTTAAGTTGGTACCACATGTGCATAAGTAGTGGTTTAGGATCATAGCATGCACATGCATCTTGTTATAGTGTGATATGTTGAAGTGTGCTACGTTGTAACTATGTGAAGTCTGTGTGACCTTTTTCATGAGCGATTGATATAGTGTGTACATATGTGAAAATGTAATTGTTTCTTGTGGTGAAAAGTCAAAGTTATAGATATGCGATCATATTATGCACATCTGTTGTTCCTGTTTTATAAAACAAAATGTGGTGTATGTTTAGTTATTAGGCAAAGGATGGGAAATAAATGTATGTTTGTAATTAGGATTGTCTTGCTACCTTATGGATATGTGAGAGGCTAGACCCTAGGATGGTGTTATAAGAGTTATAGTTGGATAATAATAGTTGTGATAGAGATAGAGATAGAGATAGGGTGAATTCCCATACAACGTAATAGAAAGGTATGAGACTAGTAATAGAGAACAAAATGAAAGTATCAAGGTAAGTGTTAAGGGAGTGTCAAGGGTATTTTAGAATGTCTGTAGCCTTAGACTTGACCTCTAGAGACAACTTTGAATATCAAAAGGAATCTAAACATGAAGGGTTTAAATACTAGAAGGGTTTTGGGTAAGAAAATATAAGTAATGAGGATGAGTTCTTAGGTTAAGAATGAGATAGTAAGCTTGTATAATAGTTGTGAGAATGAGAGAGGAGTTAATAGGAAATATTGATTGTTGAAAGGTGTAGACTCAATCATAGGCATGGAGAATTATGAGAGACCTAGTGAGGCTAAAGCCATGAGAGATAAGTGATGAAGGTTGTTCGAGTAGAAGAGTCTGACCTAGCCGCAGAACCCTTAGAGCACTCACTGAGACATTATGTCTCATTTAAGTTTCCCCTTTTTCAGGAAACAGGTGAAGAAGTGTGTAGATGGAGCCTGGAATCACGTGCAAGAAGACGTAGTCTAGTTTACATTGTTTCATTGTATTCCTCTTTATGTTTTGTACGACACCTTTGGGTGATAGATGAGGTGTATTAGGCATGTATGGTATTTTATTGTATTATTTTATATAAATATAATTATATTTATGAGTAGCATCTGCATGTTGTTTCCTTGTTTTTAAGTCCTTTTTTTTTATTCTTAGAAATGTATACTTAGTTACGGTAATATACCTTAAAGTGTTACGTTACGCCCCGGTTTTTTTCCAAAAAAGAAAATTACACTTGGATAAGTATGAATAATTAATTAAAATTTAAGGTTAGTTTTGCCTAAAATTTTATTGCCATATGTTTCGTTGTTAGGTGGCTAATTTACTACCACTTAATTCACCCATTTACTTCAAGGAACAAACCCCCCTTTTGACTTTAATTTTTGCTAAGAGCACCCACCAACACTATACCACTAATATGGTTTGATTAATTAGTAATTGAATTAAATTAAAGCTTATTATTTTTTTTAGTTGCCGCACATTTTGGTGTGATGTGGTCATTTTAAGACCATTGAATTTATCCTAAAAAAAAACAATTGAATTTACCAAACCAACACATTAAGTAGCTCTCCTTCACTCCTTGGTCTATTGCTAGCACCATACACACACTCACCTTTATCAATTTCTTTTCTTTCTTCTCTTAAAGATTCAAAGAAAATCAAAGGTGCAAACTTGGTGCTTCAACTCCTTTTGTCTTCTCACTTCATCAAGCTTGGATATAGCTCTGGAAATTCAATCCCTCTTCTCTCCCTTCTTATTGCACATTCGAGAGGTAAGGGGGAGGAGGGGTTTAATTTGTTTGTTTGGATCACAAATGGTTCAAGAGGTGGAATTTATCCCCTAAATCCTTTTAATTGCTTGATTTGTTGTATTGATGATTGTGTGTTTATCATCTTAGTAATTGTGGGTAGTTTTGGTTAATTTATATTGATCATAAATGGTCAAATATATAGGATGTATTATGGATTCACTTGATAAATAGTTATAAGTGTTTGGAATGTTCAAAAATTTTGAAACTTGGCTTGGTTGATGTGTTTGAATTTTCAGCCAAGAGAGGAAATAAGTTCCTTAAGTTGGTTTCAAATTTTTTATAGTCAATGTCATCGAGGACTTGTATTGTAGGTACTAAAACTAATAAGATTAAGTGATAAAGTACTTGGAAGGTTGTTATGTATGCAATTGAAGCTTAAAATTTGAATGAAATTTGGACTGGCCACACATGTATATGCCACGACCATTAGTAGGTTTAAGTATCTTTAATGAGTTTTAAATTTTGCTAATAACAAGGTTTGAATGTAACACCCTCATTTTAGTACCATATTTAATTTCTTAATATCTGTGAAATTGTCTTTAATAAACTGAAAAATTAAGAAACTAGCAATTAATCTTAATTTTTCTACACTGAGGACTGACATATGGAAAAGGTCTAAATGACTGCGAATTGTCATTTTGAGCTCAAAAATATGTCATATGTATTAAAATATAATTTTGAAAAATTTTTAAGATTCTTGTGAAAAATGACCAAACTATCCTCCATTGTCTGCTAAAACTATAATTGGTATAGGTGTAATATATGAAAGAGACAAAATGAATATACTCAATTTGTTTTTGGATTAGATATTTAATTTTATAATTATCATAAAAATTTTGAAATTATCTAAGTTAAAATGAAATTTCTATGAATTTTTAACTCAAAAACAACAAATAAATATTTAAAATTTTGAATTTAATTGTTGAAAATTAATTTTTAATTATGGAAATTATTTTTAATCAATAATTAAGGTGCTCACAAATTTTCTAAGAAAATTTCATTCAATTGCTATAAAAATTAGGTTTACAAAGTTTAAGACGTCTTTATCAAAACCAATCAATTCATCTACAAAGAAAAGAAACACAAAGACTTGAGGGAGTAGAGGTATGGCACATGTACCATTGCTCTGCAGACCCACACCCTCTAAATTTCTCACATGTCATAAAAAGAAAATTCTAAAAGGAAAAAAGGAAAAAAGTGAGTTTACTTTTGTTTCCTCCTTAGCAACCTACTCTTCTTCTATAAAAGGCTACATGTTGGGACTGATTTCTCACTTTTTGGTCCTCCTCATACTCTGGCCAAAACTGATCCTCATCCTCCCAGTCTCTTTTTCAAAATTTTCAAACACTTAAACTCTCCATTTCTCTCCTTCTTCAACCCTCCTTCAAGACCACCATCCATCACCATCTTATTGGAAGCTTCAAGCACTCATCTTCCTTTTCTTCTCCAAAGATCATGTGAAGTATATTGGGGAGGGGGGGGGGAGTGGGATGTTCTTAAATTACTTGTTTTCATATAAATAGATTTTGGGAGGGTTTGGCCCCCCAAACCCTTAACATTTTGTCTTCTTATGACTTCTATTTCTATTTCTCCTTCTTGTTATTGTTGGCTTCACTTATGTTGTTGTTTATTTTGTTATCTACTACCTCATTTCATTTTTATGGCTGGAAGTACTTGTTAAAAGTTGCTATTAACATTTTCATGTGGTTACATTGTCCTAAAATGGTAAAAGTTTGGTTGAGAACCCTAAAATCTATGAACCAAAGTTTAAAGTTGTAAACTTTTCTCAACTTGATAATAAACAGAAAAAAGGAAGACTTTTTGGAAACTTGGACACCCTTTGAACCCTTGATTAAGTCCTTCCAAAAGGGACTCAAAAAAAATGGTCACTTTCTTAAGACAAGTTTGAAGCTTTACCCACCAACAAAGGACCCTAGAACAACAAAGAACTCTTAAAAGTGACCCTAAGTGTTGCCATTTTTTCTCTCCCCAATAAGTCATGGTTTTGGTGAAGAGTAAAGATGATTATTTAAGCTTTTGATGTACCTAATAGACCCATAATTTTGTTTTGACCATTTAATGTTCATAACTTGGTGAAAAGAGTGATTTTTAATGAAGAGGTACTGAAGTTCTAACAAGCTATCTTAGAATCCTGTTTGAACACTAGTCATTGTTTTTTGTAATATTTCGAGCTACACTTAATATTCTTAAGTGCTTGTTTTTTTGTTAGAAACTAGACAAAATTCTCTTCTAAATTGGAACAAGAAGAATTTGAAAAAGTTGAGAAACGATGAAGTTACACTTTTTAAAAGTTAAAGTTTCTTTTCTAAAAATAGTAACTAATAGTGTGCACAAAAAGAGATTTTTGAAAGTTATATTGGGTGTTAATCAAGACTACTGGAATGAATAGAAAGTAGACTCACTAAGCTTTTTAAGGATATATAGTTAACCTATATTCATCTTCATTTACTATTTTTAATAAATTTTTGAACCCAGAGGTGAAGTGCTTTTCTAACGAGTAATGACTTTTACAACTATAAAATTTGAAAAATCACTATAAATTATATAGACCTTGGTTTTTGGAAAGGATTGTTAATGAACTTTCTAAAAAAATGGACTTGGTTGCTAAAAGCTTGAGAAAAGATGCAAAAATAACAAAAGAGAACTATTGATCCTCTAGTAATGTCTTCTGAACTCCTTATATTTTTTTTTTGTATCTATTTTCATAGTTTTTTCTTGAGATGATCCTTGATGATTCAGAACCAAGAAAGAAATACCTTTCCAACAAGATATGGATCATGTTAGACAAAAATTGGTTGCCCAACAAAATTGAAATTCAAACCAAGGTATAAATTTGTTGTCTCTGGAAGTTTGTTCTAAGCCAAAATAAGTGACATTTCTCTAGTTTGCAAAATTCCATTTTTCCTTAGTACTTAAAATTAAAGAGTGAACCCTTTTAGTAAAAATTGGACACATTTCTATTAAAACAAATATGACATTATGTTTTATCCAATTAAAAAAAGGGTCCTCACAAATTATTTTCTTGGTTCAAATTGCAATATACTTGGTCGGTCCAATTAAATTCTTTTTGAATCATGGCTAACTTCTAGAGTTAAATGGCATTAGGACCATAGGCAATTCAATCCCTAAAATGTAAGGTTAATCACACACTAAATTCTAATTAACTAGTTGAACTCTTTATTAAGTACCTAAGTTTCTATTTGAGTTAAAGATTTAAATGATCAATTCTAAATTATTACTAGTTAATTTAGGATTTCCCCTAGGTGAGTTATCCTTAAATTAGGTGCTTAAAGTGATTGAGACAAACCAATATTTGACGAATAGATTGCTAAGTTCTCATTTATTCTCTTGATTGCTTGAAATTATACTTAGCTTTTATCCCTATTTGTTATATCATGACAAAACTTGACCTCTGCATTAGGAGGTAGAGATATTAAGTAGAGATTGTACTGGTGCTTAGATGTACTGAGACCGGGAAAACCTTTGTCTAAATTATGAGTATTAAGGACATTAAATAAGGTACAAGTGATGCAAGGGACATGCAGTGGCGTGACATCCTGCATAGGAAGTTACAGTTGGTATGCTAAGGAATGAAAGACAGGGACCCATTTGCGGAGGTTTTGCGGGTAAGGTGTCGAGCAGTGAAGGTCCCAATGACCAAGGTAGCTCTTAAGTCAGGATATTCACCTGACTAAGCTTGATAATTTCGACAATAGCTCAGTATTCTAGGATTGGTGCAATAGTATACCTCTGAGCAAAAGATAAATGTCCTGAGCCATTACTCTGTTCCTCAATGATGATGAGGATTGTACCATGATTGATGATATTGAGATAGGTATATGTACTCCCACTCACTTCTTAGTCTTGTTGAGAACCATTTAGGAAGTATGGATCCATATAGTGTCAAGGGTAGTTATTATAACTTAGACAAACCCTAGGTTCTCCTTTTTCTATTGCCAGCTGTGTTTTATCTATCTGTGATTGTAGGATGCCCTGCCATTTATGTGAAAGTGATTATAAGAACAAAATTGCCTCACTCCTCTATTTGCCTTATTGATGCATGACCAATCGTGATTAATACTTGAAGATGGCTACGTTCCTGATTCTACTCAACATGCACATTAATTACGATGATGTGGGGGTATGATCCTATGACGAGGCGCCTGACTATCTGACTTTTCGAGGCCTCATTAGGTTTATCTTCTTATTCCTCCATCCTGAGAGTGCATAGTTGGGATGGACAGTGTCTTTTGATGTACTTTTTTTTTATTTCCCTATATTTTTATGATTTCATATGTATACAATTTACGGTGTATCCAGCTCTCTTGTGCTTCAAAAACCTAGATGTAATTGGTTCTGATGACAATTATATGATATATCTTATTTCCTTATCTCTTAATACCATTTCCAAATTCTATTTTACCTACAATTTATTTATTTTAAAAAGACTTCATAAGAAGATCACACGTAAAATGAAACTCAATTTTTGTTTTCACATTTTAGTCAATTAAATAACTGAATAATTAATTAAAAAACATGGGTTGTTTCCAGTGTGAATGAATGTCACACTTGAATGCTAGGATCCTAAAATAAATTAAAACTAATTTGAACCATGGATTAGAATACTTTGTGTGATAGAATACAAAGAAACCACTAATTAACTAAGATGAGGCATGGTTCCAACAATTGTAATCAAACAAATTTGACCCCCCCCCCCCCCCCAATGTGAAAGTGTCATGGTCTTAGAGAGAATAAGGGTGAGGAAAGTAATTAAATTATTTAAGGAAAGTTAAACTAGCCAAATTATTCACCTATGTAATTTAGAGTTATTAAAGTAGTGAATTATAAAATTAAATCATCATAATTAACTAGGACTTGAATCCAGTAACTAAAATAAAGAGATTTTTCTTGGGGATACTCATATAAACCACGATTTTGAGTGAAAAAATGCCAATTAAGAGTGCTTCATGGTGTTAGAAATTGATTAGTATGTGTAGGATGGAGAACTAATGGCATTATAGATGCTAGATAGGTAAAATTAATAAAATTGAGTGAGGTTTAGTAAATTAAGTTGGTTTGACCGAATGGCTTATAGAATAATTAAATAATTCAATTTTGTTTATTTTAATCAAGAAACAAGAATAGACTTAGGATAGTTATAAATCTTAAGGAAATAATGTAAGCTAAAGATTAAGATGGTCAAGGGTAAATTTAGTACACTTTGGATAATTGACATCAAACTTTAAGAAAACAATAACCCAATGTAAATTGGATTAAGTGAAAAATATCCTATGCTCAAATCAAAAAGATTTGGTGAGAAAATAAAAATGAATAAGAGGTTGGTTTTTGCTTGTGATCAATTCGGTCAACTTGGCTAATTGACAAGGTTATTTGATTTAATTTATTCTAATAAGAAATACATGATTAGGTGTATATGAGATGAAGAATATGATTGAATGTTGAGATGTATTGATATATAGTTAATTGTTATGGATCTTGGTGTTTGTTGACCATACCCCTAAGTTAGGTATGTGCGGAAAGTACCAATTTATAGAAGAAACTCTGTTGGAATTTTTAGAATAAATTGAGAAATTGTGAAACTCAAGGTTAGAAGCCTTGAGTGTTGAGTTGTGATCATGCATCATTTGCATGTGTTGAGAAAGACCTAGGAAGTAATAGTTTGGTACATTAAGGGATGTAGGCAAGGACCCTTGGTGTGGTCTTGAGGGTACGATATTGAGTTGTGAAGTCCAAATGGTCTAAATAGTAACTTAGGGTAAAGATCTTTACATGGCCAGATTGTTGAGATCAAATCTCTCATGATGAATTTTCAATGATAACAAAATATTAAGAAGCAAATTATAAGTCTGTTGGACTTAAGATTACTAATGGTTTTCTTTGAGATGTGATTTATAGAACAAGACTTGATTAAGAAGCATGAGGTAACCTCAAGATGCATCAATTTGAAGCATTCCTGCCTATAGAAATAGGTTCTTCCCATTAAAACCAGCCCTACCAGAAAGAAAACTAATTAGAAGCATACAAGACTAGCTATGCCTTTAAAAGATCAAAGTGTAGCAAGAATAGAAACTGTGTATAATCCAAAGCATGTTTAGAGGATGAATTAGGCCAAGAGGTAGTACGATTAGTAGCTACACATGACCCAAAAATTCATTAGAAGATGCAAGTTTGGACAAAGAATGAGATACAAATATCTGCATTGTTCAGAAGCAATAATAAAAGCAAAACCATGCTCAAAATCAAATCAACTGGTGTTTAAAAGCAAGAACCTACATAAATCATTAAGTTTTGACAAAAACAAAGCAACCAGAGGTAGAGAAGACTAATGCACAAGCATTGTAGTTACCAAAAGCAAGTTTGAAAAGCATCCAGCAAAAAACAAGTGTTCAGAAGCAACATTCTTGACAAGAATTTAGAAGCCATCAAGGAATGAACCACTAGAGATCTAGCTAACACCAACTGTCACAAATTAATATTTGAATTTGTGCTAGCTATTCTTAAAAAAAGGAAACATAAATCACATGGATTGAAGTTCAAAAGCAACAAAAAAGACAAGGAAAATAGTTAAGTGATTTTTGTGTGAAAGGGACAGCTTATACACTGTTTGACTGAGCTTGAATTCTCTCTAATAGCTATAAATAGCTATGTTGGAACCAAAGATGTATAAAGCGTATAATTACTCAAAGTTTTGAAGATAACAAAAATTATTAAATTTTAGAGTTCTTAAATATTTGTTTTTGATCAGCCTTTTAAGTCATGTTATACAGTAAAAAGCTTTTTTTTTTTTTTGTTTGACCAGTAAAAAGCTTTTGAAGTGTCCAATATTGTTATATGAAAATTTGACATCCAACACGCCACTTTAAACCAAGCGTCCAAATTACTTTAGTAGAAATCCTTTTAAATAAAGGTACTGGACGTAGCTCAAGTTGAGTGAACTAGCATAAATTTCTTTGTGTGCTTCTCTTTCCTTATCTTTACGCATGTTTTTATTCGTCTAATATTTTCTTACTGCTATTATAGTTTTGCAAAAAAAAAAAATTTAACACAAAATTCAACCCCCTCCACCTCTTGTGTGTTCCCGTTTCTTTCAAGCTATCTTGAAGCCTATAAAAGGATCCTCATTCAAAGGAGCTCATTACAAGAAAGGAAAATAGTGAAGAGGGGTAAAAATCAGAATCATAGAGATAGTTTAGTTTATGATAAAATAGAGCCTTCCTTGGCCTAAACACTCTAGTCTTTTATCTACCTTGTGTCCATCTTAAAGTGTAATGCCTGTTTTTTGATAATCTGTGAATAAATATTTGAATAATTTAAAAGACAAAATTTAATTTAATTTCCCTTAAAAAGAATTAATTAAGACTTATGTTAGGTGTCTGTGTAAGTTTCTGCATAGAATTCTGCAATAATTTGATCAATACTACTATAAGATAAGTGGAGGTATATCTGCAGAGTTTTGATAAATAGTGTAGGGTCATGGAATTTAATTATAATTAATTAAATTTAATTATGATTGAATTCTAGTTAAGTTGGTAGTTTTCCTTGCTCATAAGTTAATCCTTTTCCTAATGTATCTGTTTGTTGAAAACCTGTTTAGAATCCTGTCGGATAAAGTAAATTCCACTGCCTGACTTGGGCAGAGCTAGTATAATCATATCCTTAGAAATTCTATAGATCCATAAACTCATTAAGATTCTATTATCAATTAAATTGTTTAAAGTGATTTAAATGTTAGGAAACTTTAAACCTAATTTCATAAATTCTGGTATTTGACTGCATTTTCACTGTCAATGTGAGAAATTTAAAATTTGGCTTAAATATACTTTTGGTCTTTTATCTTTTTACTAAATTCGTTTTGCTCCTTTGTCATCTAAAAGATTCATTTTGGTTCTTTAACTTTCAAATTTTAGTCAATAAGTCCTTTCATTAACAATGATCATTTTTGATTTTGGGACACGATTTTGAACCCTTTTTTGATCGATTCAAGACCTAAAGGACACGATTCAAAATCGAAATGATCATTGTTAACAAAAGGACAACATTGACTCAAATTTACGAGTCAAAGGACTAAAATGAATCTTTTAAAAGATAAAGGACCAAAACGAATTTTAGTAAAAAGATAAAGGAACAAAAGTATATTTAAGCCTTTAAAATTTCTATTGTGTAAACCTATACCCCCGTCCCCCAACCCAACTAAGCTAACTATTAGTTCCTAAACAAACTAGATTAGATACAAACAAACTATATGTTTTTCCCAAATTCCTACATCAAGTCTTATCATGGTGTACTTAAGTGTACCAAAACCACTAACCCACCCCTTGTTTTCTCTTATTGGCTGTCCATTCTTCATTGTTGGAGAAGGTGGATTTTGTTTTCAAATTTTATTCAAATCTTGCCTTTCATTTTGCTAGTTACCAAAATACCCTCACTTGAGTTATCTTAAAAGTAGCTTCAAGTAAAACTCTCTTCTCTAAAACCATGAGCCTTGAGAGAGAGAGAGCCCTCTTGTTCTAAAATTTTTTAAGTGTTGAAGGAGAAGTTGGAAGCAAGAGTGTCCAAGTTGGTGCTAGGTAAAGCTCCATCCTTTTCATCTTCTTCTTTCTTCTTTTTTACTTTTCTATCAAGACCTAAGTGGTCTAAACCTTTCTATTTACCTCTTTATTCTTTTCTTGTGTTCATGTCATATATTAAGTATTCATGGTATTGGTTGATGGTTCACCTTGGCAAAGATTGAAGTAGATATTCCCTTTTTCCAAAAACCCTCCTATAAGTTTGTTGGATCTTGTCAAAAGGTAAGGAAAGCTAACCCTTTTGTTTGTGTTTGGACTGTGATTATTATTTCTTTGGTGTGGTTTGTTGCTTAAATATGTTGTTGGTATTTTTAAAAGTAGTAAACTTGATCAAAGGAACCATTTTCATGCATGTGTGTAATGTGTTCTTGATGCTATTTTATTTTTCTGCCTGAGCATGGTTCATTATTTTTGCTATATCTGAAGCTATAGTTAATATTTTTGAGTTCTTGTTGTTTTTTTGTAAACTAGACAAAATTTTCTCCAAAATGGACTAAAGAAATGTTTTAAAAGTTTAAGAAATGAAAAAGTTAATCCTTTTGAAATTTATGTATGTGTAAACCACAGAAACAACGCAAGAAGTGGGGTTGAATTGGGTTGTTAAAAAAAATTGCAAAACCTTTTTCAAAGGGATGTTTCATCTAAAGGATAAATGATAAATATTTTTGAAAGAGATTTATGAAAACAAATAGAAGATGTAAGAGAAAAGCACACAGAAATTTATACTGGTTCGTCTCACCTTAAAGACTATGTCCAGTCATTGGTACACTACCAAGTCCCACCATAACTTAAAACAAAGTTACAAGTATTCTTTTATCCAAGCGTCTTCAAGCTCAACCCAAGTAGTCTTTTACTTGCCTCTCCAAGCAAATACCCAAGTATTCTTTGATACAAAGCCTCTTCAAGCTTCCACCAATTTCACAGAGAAATGGTTAAGGGTAAGATATCACACTTTTAATTGCATCCTATCAGATCGATATACAATGAAGCTCATGAAATTGTTACAAGAAGAATTTTTTCAAGTTCACAGAATGAGAGTAAAAAGAATTTGCCAAGAGTTCTGTATCTTTGACAATGATCTTCTCTTCTATTTATAGTATTCTCCCAAAGTGTTTGTTGTGAGCGCTTTTAGAGACATCCTTTGTCTGATGTTGTAAAAACAAGAAAATAGACATTGGAGCATCAAATGTCATATTTAATGTTTTTCACCAACCAAACACACTGATAAGATAAAGTAGTTTACTTATCTTGTCTTTCTTGTACTCAATCTTGTTATAGTAGATATATTTTCACTTTTAGTGCTGACAATTGTACTTTAGTTCATTCTTTTTAGCATAAAGCTATACCTTTTTAGTGAGAGGTACATAGACATCTTCTTTTTTAAGGAGTAGGAACGCAAACTCCAACAACAAAAAAGGTTCTCATGTAACAATACCTTTGAATAAAAAAATAGTTCAACATATTTCGAAATACATCATCTAAAGGGGTTAGTCAGCATAACGTCTTTAATTTTAACGTACACGTGAACAAACTATTGAGAAGGCATATAGTAAAAGCGTGTGATCAAATGATTAATCGTTAAACTGTTTGTTATTATCAAAATAAAATGAGGGTCTTAAGATCGTCCTTTGTCTTAATAGCATGTCTTCTAAAAATGTTGGTCTGGCAGTGTGTAGTAAAATGCGATTTTGGAAGATTCGGTTGTGTACTTGTGGAAACTCTTGGAAAAAACAAAAAGTAGACTCAAAAATATTTCCAACCATATATGGTTTGCCTATATTTGATATGGTTTTCTATTTTTAGAAACTAAAGGTTACTCTTGTTTTCTAACTGAAAGTGGTTTTGAGAACTGTAAATTTTCAAAAATCACATAAAATCATGTAAAGATTTGTTTTAATGTTCTTGGTCATTTTGAAAAGGTTTAAGTGTACTTTCAGAAAATAAATGGTTTCTACTTTATAAACTTTTGTTTGGATATGAAAAATAGTAAAACATGTTTGTTGGTCCTCTAGCAGGTCATCCTAACCTTACTATCTTGTTATTTTTGTATTTTTTTTTTTCTTAAGGTGATCTTTATTGTTTTAAAAAATAGATGAAATTTCCTTTCCAACCATATATGGATCATGTTAAGAAAAAATTGTTTACTAGTTCAAAATGATTTTTAAAACTGAGGCCAAAAATTAACAGCCACTAGAAAGAGTCTAAAACAAAAATTTTATAACTTTTTGTATAACTTTATAAAAACAATATATTTTGTACTTAAAACTTAATTGTAGATCTTTTAAAATAAAAGTTAAATATGAATTTCAATAAAATATATTCTTTTCTATTTTACATATTTTAAAAAATATTTTTGGTGATTTAATTAAAAAGGAATTAATGGTAAGGTTCACAAAAATATGTTTTATGAAAATCTAAGACCTAAGCTTTGACTTGATGATTTCATAATTTATTTTCTTATTTATTTTAATATTTTAAATATAAAAATTATATAATAATATATAAGACTTGATAAAAGTTGGATTAAAAGAGTTTCTTGGTGAAAGTTGCAGAAGTCATGACTTGGTGAATAATTGTAACTTGATGGCATGTTGTTATGTTGTGAAACTGTTGATAAAAACTTATTCAGGTGTGAACAATACGCAATTGTTGATATATGTTGCCATCAATGTCTGTTTATGGTGAGTTGTTTGTCATGTACACATGCATTATTGTTATGAGCAAGTGGTACCGAAGGTGTCGTTATTAATGGGAATATGGTGCAAGCTAGGTGTGAAAGCTTGAAGACTACGGATGGTGCGATTCCACAGGAGACTGGGGCCTTGCAAAACTTGGGTCATGGTGGCGATCCCCCTATACAGAAATCCTGACAATGTGCATTAGTTCCCATGATCAATGGCTTGTATTTGTGACACTCAATCAAATTAAACACAAACCACGTTTATTTAATTAATTATTTAGTTATTTGATTTACAAGTTAATGAAAATACGAGGAAATTTTTCGCGTTTCATATCATATGCAATCGTCAGACAAAACTTTTTAAAGTAGATAAATTGTAAGTAAAACATAATTTGGAAATAGGAGTAAAAGATAAGAAAATAATACATATCATATGGTCAACGTCGAAACCAAGTACATATAAGTTTCTTAGATACAAAGGAAGCTAAATATATCATAAACTAAATATAACTAAATCATAAAATATAGGAAAATCAAAAAGTGAATGAATAGACACTCGCCACCCACTATCTAACTAGAGCAGTGTCTAGAGATCTACTCCCAGCCCCTGTATCAAAAAAAGAAAG
Source organism: Spatholobus suberectus (assembly GCA_004329165.1). Taxonomy (NCBI): domain Eukaryota; kingdom Viridiplantae; phylum Streptophyta; class Magnoliopsida; order Fabales; family Fabaceae; genus Spatholobus; species Spatholobus suberectus. Next base: position 26,780,573 of record CM014730.1, read on the forward strand.
ACTACTAGATAACATCTACCAATCCTCGTCCGTCTGCATCTCCTTAGAATTTGTATCTACTACACGGTGTGCGTGGCCATTGGGCACCTCCTTAGGTACCCTAGGCCTAAAAAGGGAGGAAGATAAAAGGGTGGACCAACCGTTGGCCATAGAGGAGTCCACGGGGGACTCAACCAATATCACCTCCATGGGTGATCCCTCCTCGGGGAACTGTCCATCGTCCATAGGGTACTCAACTGGTAGTGGAGAATACGCTTGTATATAGGGTGCTGCGATGGAAACCTCTAGGTCTGCTGGCAAAGATGAGGGTGGTGGAGGTACAGATTAAAAATGTGATGGAGGTGGGAATGAGACAGAAATCAAAAACATCCAAGTCATAGGAGGCATATATACTCTTGGGATAGGGGACGAAAAAGTAACAGTGATGAAACCTTAATGAGTCAGCCAATCAGCCTCTTCGTCATAAATCCATGTCCCCACGGCGTCATAATCAATGTGCATATTCAGTAGGATGGGAAATACTAGCATCTTTAAGTATTAACTACGAACAGTCATGCATAACAAGAAGATATAGATAGAGGAGTGAGGCGATTTTGTTCTTAAATTCACTTTCACATAGATGGTAGGGTATCATACCATCTTATATAGATAAAACACAACTGACAATAAAGAAAAGGGGAACCTAGGATTTTTTCTAAGTTAAAATAATTACCCTTGACACTGTATGGATCCATACTCCCCAGATGGTTCTTAACAAAATCGGGAAGTGACTGGGAGTACATATACCTCTCTCAATATCATCAATCATGGTACTATCCTCATCATTATCGAGGAACAGAGCAACAACTCAAGACATTCATTGTTTGATTAGAGGTATACTCTAGAACCAATCTTGAAATGTTGAGTAGCTGTTGAGGTTATCAAGCTTGGTCAGGTGAACATCCCGACCCAAAAGCACTACCTTGGTCATTGGGACCTTCACCGCTCGACACCGCTCCACAAGTGGGTCTCTGTCTTTCATTTCTCAACATACCAATTGTAACTTTCCATACAAGGTGTCATGCCATTGTATGTCCCTTGCATCACTTGTACCTTATTTACTATTCGTAACACTTATAATTCGGATAGAGGTTTTCCTAGTTTCAGTTCATCTAAGCACTAGTACATCTCTACTTAATATCTCTGCCTCCTAATGCATAGATTGAGTTTTACCATAGTATAATATATAGGAGTAAAAGCTAAGTATTATTTCAAGCAATCAAGAGGACAACAAGAATTTAGCTATCTATTCGTCATATATTGGTTCACTTTAAGGACCTAATTTAAGGATTAAACTCACCTAGGGGAAATCTTAAATTAACTAGTAATAATTTACAATTGACCATTTAAACCTTTAACTTAATAAGAACTTAGGTGCTGAATAAAGAGTTCAACTAGTTAATTAAATTTTAGTGAGTGATTAACCTTACATTTTAGGAGTTTAATTGCTGAAGTCCCAATGCTATCATTAGTTTGTTAGATTAACTCTAATAATTAGCCACGGCTCAAAGAGAATTTAATTAGATTAAGTATATTACAATTTAAACCAAGAAATAATTTATGAGGACCCTTTTTTAATTGGAAAAAATATAATGTCATATTTATCTTTATGGAAATATGTCTAATTTTTATAAAAAGGGTTTATCATTTAATTTTTTAAGCACTAAGGAAAAAGAGGTTTTACAAACTAAGGGAATGTCATTTCTTTAGGCTTGGAATAGACTTCTAGTAAGCAATAGATTTATAACTCGGTTTGTAATTTTAATTTAGATGGGCAAACGATTTTTGTTTGACATTATCCCTAGCTTGTTGGAAAGGTATTTCTTTCTAGTTTTTAAATCATCAAGTATCATGTCAATCAAAAATCTACAAAAATAACAATACAGGTAAGTCAGAAGACCTTATTATAGGACCAGTAGTCCTCTTTTGTTATTTTTGTATCTGACCTCATGCTTTTAGCAACCAAGCCCATTTTTTTCAAAAATTACATTAAAATCCATTTTTAAAAAAGTCGAAGAACTCTAGAAACCAAGGTCTATACGATTTATAGTGATTTTTCAAAGTGTACCATTGTAAAAAGTTATTACCCATCAGAAAAGCACGGCACCTCTAGATTCAAAAATTTATTTAAAATAGTAAACGAAGATGAATATAGGAAACTATAAATCCCTGAAAAGCTTATTGAATCTAATCGTTTAGGTAGTCTCAGGTAACACCTCATAGAACTTTCGAAAATTGCTTTTTCGTGCACATTACCAGTTACCATTTTTAGGAAAGTGACTTTAACTTTTAGAAAATGTAACTTCGTCGTTTCTTAACTTTTTAAAGCCTTTTTGTGCCTATTTCAAACAAAATTTTGTCAAATTTTTAACAACAAAAAAAAGCACTCAAAAAGATTGAGTATAACTCAAGTTATTACCAAAATAATGAGTAGTGCTCAGGTTGGAAACAAAAACATCTACTAGAGCTTAAGTACTCATTCATAAAAACCCTTCCTTTTATCAAGTTATGAACTTACTACAACAAAAATTAGAGGTTCTTAGGCACATCATAAGCTAATATAACCACTATCACACTTTACCCAAATTGTGATTTATTGAGAAAAAAAGTATCAACACTAGAGTGTTAACTGAGCTTGTGTTCAGTTTTAAGGTCCTTTCAAGTTCTTGTCCTAGGGTCCTTTGTTGATGGTAAGAACTTCAAGCTTGTCTTAAGATAGTGACTAGTTTTTAGGTCCCCTTTGGAAGGACTTGGTCATGGATTCAAGTGGTCCAAGGTTCAAAAGAATACCTTTTCTTTTCAGATTCATAAAAGTTACCAATTTTAGATATTAACCATGGTTATAGGATTTAGATTCAATCTTTTGTTATTTTGTGGTGTGTTACCAACATAAACCAACATTTTAAACTTAATAACAACATAAAACAATAATTACCAAGCCATGGATCAGATTGTGGCAGCAAGACAAAAAAATAGAAAGCAAAACAAATAAATGGTAACAACAATAGCAAGGAACCATAAGAATAGATAGTAGAAAAACAAAGAAAGCTAAGGGTTTGGGGGGGGGGGGGGGGGAAACCCACCCACAATCCATCTATATGAAAGCAAACGATGTAAGAACACCCTACTCCCCCCTTTCCCCCCATATACCTTAAGGTTCTTGCAAGAAGAGGTGAGGAAGATGGGCTCTTAAAGCTTCTAACAAGGTGATGGTGGATGGTGATCTTAAAGGAGGGTTGAAGGAGGAGGAGAATGGAGGATTTCTTTGTGTAAGAAAATTTTACAAAGGCTTAAGGAGAGAGGAGGAGCTAGTCTTCCAGATTGGGGTAGGAAGAAAGGTGAAGGAGCTGACCCAAAGTTAGCCTTTTATAGAAAGGGTAGGTTGTCTACAAAGGAGGCAAAAAGTAAGCCTACCTTTCTTTCTTTTTCTTTTTGGATTTATTTTTACGACATGTGAGAAATTTAGAGGGATGGGTCTGCAGAGCAATGCTCAATGTGCCACATCTTTCCTCCTTCAAGTCACTGCATTTTGTTTTCTCTACAGGCAGATCGACCAATTCTAATAAAAATGTCTTAAATTTTGGTAATTTGATTTTTATACCATTTGAACGGATTTTTCTTGAAACTTTGTGACCATCTTAATTATTGATTAAAAATAATTTCCAAACTTTAAAATTAATTTTTAGGAATTAAATTTGAATTTTTAGATATTTATTTGGTATTTTTGAGTTAAAAATTCATAAAAATTTCATTTTAACTCAAAAATTCAAAAAAAAATTATGGTAATTATAAAATTAAATATCTAACCCAAAAATGAACTGAGAATGTTCATTTTATCTGTTTCATATATTATACCTATACCGACTATAGTTTTAGTAGACAATAGAGGGCAGTTTGGTCATTTTCCACAGAAATCTCAGAAAATTCCCAAAAAATCATAAAATTATATTTTAATATATATGACATATTTCTAAGCTCAAAAATGACAATTCACAATCATTTAGATCTTTTCCTTATGCCAACCTTCAGTGTAGAGATATTAATATTAACCATTAGTTTCTTAATTTTTTGGTTTATCAAAGACAATTTTACAAATCTTAAGAAATTAAATATGGTGCTAAAATGAGGGTGTTATAGCATTTCCCAAATGGTTTAGGCACGTGCTGCTTTGAGAACCCTGGTGAGAGTATATGTGTTTATTATACTATGATTAAGGAATATCTAGGCTGATTGCTCAGTTTTTAGATTTTCATTGAGAGTCTAGGTTCATGTGTTGCATTAGATATTTGGTCACATTTTAATCAAGAATAATGAAATGAAAATCATACGTATGCTTATTTGTCTTGATTGAATGTATGCTCTAACTTATGCTTACTGTGATGTATATTTTGAATGCTATGATTGTTCTTTTAAATTGCTTATCCTTGCTTGTGTGCTTTGTGTGTGGGTGAATGTGATGATCGTGATTGTCTTTGATTGTGGGAGCAGAAGGCGTTTCCCTTTCGAAGTGATGCTTTTAGCCTGGAACTAACACCGACCATCTAATATGGGCGAGATGGTTGGACGATTAATGCTGATGCCCATCAAGCGCATTTTGATGGTTTGCTTCTCACTCACTACATGCCACGCGATGCCTTGATTTCTACGATTCCGGTTACGATTCAAATGGATTTCTTATATTTTGCCTCAAGAGGTTCTACATCCCCCACCTGTTGTTCCTGTACGTGTGCCTACTCCTCATTAAGTGGGTAATGCACACAAGTACTAGAGGCTTTTCAATACATGCACTTCTACGGACGAGGTTCGGGCCATGTTTCTTTCGTGGGAGATGACAATGACGATGACAACGCATCCTTTACCTCTCCTCATTGTCTCTAGGAGACAATGTAGTTGTGTTGTATCTTTTGAGGAGAGGTGGCCAGTTCTAAGGAGTGAGTTATGTATCCTATCCCCCTTTTGTGTTGTATTTTGGATTCATTGTCACACACCTCTCCCACTATCCTTATGTTATTTGATATTTCTTGTTTATGTTGGACCTTTCTATAGCTATGTACTTAGTACTTTGCATGCTAGGCATGCTCTTTTCATTTATGGTGATGCATTTTGTATTTATCTTTATGTATGACTTTCTTTTGCGATGCATTGACGATAAGCCGATTTTTACTAGAAAAAAAATAATATATCCATATTTTCACAAGCAAGTTAATGAAGAGTTTTTCCTAATTGAACTTAAAATCAAAATAGACGACTAGATAGTGATTTGTTCCCGTTGTTTCCTTATGACGATTCGTGGTGATCGTATCACTAGTCATTACATAAAGAGTGTATGTAAGCCTCCTGTCTTTTTGTAAAACTCAAGTACTAAGTGTTGAGAAGGGGAGCAATAGAGTTTGTCCAAACAACTTGTGAGGGGAACTCAAAAGGTCAACCAATAAACTAATTCTTCTAGAATGTGTCTATAGGCAAAACTGAGTAAGTTGTGTGTTTTTACAACAAGGTTGTTGAAAGTTAGTCAGATAATTGTTTCATCTTAGGAACAAACGATTGATATATCTTGGTGGAAGGCTTAAAAAAAGTTGGTTTAGTGGATTGAGAGGAGGGTAGGATGAAATGCTCAATACCTATGTTTTCTTTTTCTTCTAATAATTGTTGTGCCACTTCTTCTTCAACTTATCCCTGTTGTGTTGCTCAATCACCATCCAACAAGCTTTCTTGAACCTAATATGAGAAGAACAAAATGAAAATGAGAGGAGAAGAAGAAGAAGAAATTTTGCATGGATTAACGAGAAGAAGAGAAAGAAAAAAGCTCACCAAAGCTTAAGTGATGGAGAGAAAATGAAGACTTTGAACTATTGATGGAGGTGAAGGAGTAGAACTCTAACCTTGGATGATCTGGAAGCAAGAAATGGAAGTAAAATATGAGAGTTTTGGAGAGCGAATATGTTTGGCCAAGAAGCACAATGGAGAGAAAATGAGGCAATGTGTTAGAGAATGAGAGACTTAGGTCACTTTTATGTTTAGTGTTGGACCTCAAATAGTCTACAAATTGGTTTAGGAACAATTGAAATCCTCCCCTTATTCCCTTTAATGATCCTCGGCCTTAGGAGGAGACCAATGGGGTTCCTTTTTTTAAAAAAGTTTCCAATTAGATGAAAAGAGTAAGAAGGGCCTTGGTCAAAAACAAAAAGAATGTTTAACCATTTTATTGTAAACTCTTATATACTTGTAATTAGTGTGGCTAATGACCAAATTAGGACACTAATGACTTAGGAAGGGTATATTAGTTTATGTGTGGTGATCGATTTTGGGTATTTTCTTACTTTAGAAAAGCTCCTTGTAAAGCATTCATTTAACACTAAATAAAATAATATTCTTTTAATCTAAAGTGTCATAATTAATCAAAAATTTTATAGAAGCTAAATTATGATTAATAATAACTAATCACATTAATTTATGAAATATTTGATTATTTGTTCATAGAAAACAGTAGAAGTTTTTACTATCTATTTTATAACATAGTCTAAGTTTTAGTTGCATTAACCACTGAAACTCATACAAAAATTTATAGAAATTTTATTTAATTAAAATTTTATGCTTTAAATTACATTTTTACTTATAATTGATTTCAATAAAGTAAATCAAATATTAATAAAAATGTGGATATCTGTGACTTTGGTATTTTCAATCAAGCCAACAATTAATGGATCTACCATCGAGATTAGGGAAATCACCTGTATCATCAATAATTCATAGTCCAACACCACAAAGAAGTTTGAAATTGGTCATTCTTCTAATTCTATTTGTGGTGGTAACAATTGGACCAAGGAAGAAGCAAGGGTGGACCTTTAGAAGACACTAAAGATGTTCACTAAAGAAGCCACAAAGAAATGGTTGCTATTGCCAAGAACCACCAACCTATACTCCATTATAGTTCCATCAATCATTTGTTCCTTCCTTACTACCCACATTGACCATCATTTGAAGCATTTTCAATTACGACAACAAGATATTTATGGAGGAGTTTCATGTTGTCGAAAACTCCATCTTTGAGGCGAAAAGGATTTCAATGCTCAACATGGTTGATTTGAGATTGGATTCTTGTTCTGCAATGTTGTTTCCTCTAAGGCAGGTTTTACCCTTGGTTCCTTCCAATCCATATTGAAATTAGAATCAGAATGGTATTAGCTCTCTTATTTGCATAGCAGATGGTGGCACCACAACCATTGTTGCTGTCATATTGGCTGTAAAAGATGGCAAAGCAGCAATACTAATTGACTTGTAAAGGAAGCTCAAGGACCTTCAAGTGTAGCATCTTAGTCCTTAGTTTGGAGGCTAATCGATGGTTCGTTGGATGGATTTTGGTATTGTGATGCAAGTGCAAGTGTTTACATGTGGGCCTTGGTCTAGTAAGTTGTGGTTGTTGTATTCTTCTAGGGTTATGGACTTAAAGCCTATGGCAGTCTTTGTGTATGTTTTAATCCAGTTATGTTAGGCTGGAGATTTTGGGCTTTGGTATTTTTCTTCTAGAAATTTTCTCTCCAAGCAAGGTTGGTCTTAACATTTTATGGGTCCAAGGCGAAACATTAGTTAAGGTCTCTTTATTTATAAGTGTTTGAAAATGTATATATATTACATAAAAAATAGGCACTTAATTTCATTAAAAATTATATGTTTTATTACTTTAAGTGAATAATATAGTTTTAACAAATCTCAAAGAGATGTATCACATTTTCATTCATTTTACTCCTATGTTATCATCTATCATTCAATTTATGCTCCCTAAAATAATTACATACACAAATATCTATATATAAGGCCAACCCTAAAAGAAAAAAACATAACACACAATATGTATATATAATTTTTCAATAGTTATTTTATACTATTTTATCTCTTATAACTCCTTCTCCATTTTCTTTTTCTTTCTATTTATCTTGTCCTTTCTCATCACATTTCCTATTACATCTCACATTTTCTCTCTCATTCATCTTCCTATCTCTCTTACCACTCAAGATGGATATACCTTCCAAAAAGTATACAACCATCATTTTCAATAATTTTTTAAGGCCTTTCTATTTTTTTCCCAAATATTTCTCAATAAAATAATCAAAGGAATATTATTTCATTATTTGAAGTAAAAAATGTATTATTCTTAATTACTATTCTCAAGTTAAAAATTAAATTTTTGTTTAACAAAATTTGAGGGTCAATTATACTTTTAAAAATTTAAACATGATACTTAAAAATAATAAAGATGTCCTATTATTAGAATTGCTACCATGAATTTTAAACACTAAATTTCTTCTTTCCTACTATAGCATTAAAATGTTATATCTTTTGTTTAATTTATATGATTTTGGTTTTCATGATATGTGGTCAATTATTATGAATTTTTTAGTTTTTGGTTAAATTTAATATATTGATTTTAAAATTATAGTTTAATTTAATTTTTGTATTTTCCCCCCCTCAAAGAGAATGTTCTAGCTCTGTCCCTATCATCTATCATCGATAAAATATCATCATTTCAGATTAAAGCTTACATATATTTTTGTTCTTTATTAATATACTAACTTTTAGTTTTAATTCCTTTATAATTTGAGTTTTGGTTTTTGTTTCTTATCTTGTTAAAAAATTAAATACTTTAAGTTTATTATGATATCCATTACATGTTGATATGTCACAATTAACTAACTTTTAACATGAAATTATAAATGTACTACATAAAAAAACTAACAACCAAGAAAGTAATATTTTCTAATTATATCTCACATTTTAATTTGGACAAAAAGAAATATAAAACGAGACAAAAATATCAATATATTTGTAAAACTAACATAAATAATATTTACTACATAATTATATTGATTTTTTTAAAAAAATTTGGCCCCCTTCTAACCTTGGGCACTAGGCCATCACCCCTCTAGACAAGGCCAAGGATGGACCCTATCTTTAATGATTTATGGTTTCATTTCCCTTTTATAGTTGTAGGTCAAGCTGGTTGCGGTGAATATGACCCACCACTAGCTTGTGGGGGGCTATTAGGAGAGTAAAATTCTATTAGAGTTAATTACTCATTTAGTTTGGTCTGTTATGGTTAGCTACTTGTTTATAGTGCTCAATAGTTAGTATAAATAAGAGCACCATGTACATTTTCTATATCTTTTTCAATCAATTCAATATGTTGCCTTATGAGTTTCAATATGCTTTTTACATCTTCTATGAGTTTAATCTTCATCCCTTTGATCCATGGATTTGTAACACCTTTCAGTCCTAGGTTCTAGGCCATTGTCCCTCCAACCTAGGCCCAAGGTCAGTCTGCTTAAGTTTGTTCATTCATCAAGCACTTTTCAAGATGGATTCCTTCATGGATGTCAAGATGGTTTGTAGTGGACACTCTCACTCACTACTTCAGAGAAGGCTTTTTAAATCGATTAAAAATGACTTTTTAAATCAGTTCATGAACCAGTTTAAATAGAAGATTTTGAACAGATTTAAAAAAGTATTTTTAACTCAGTTGTTAGAGGAACCAAGTTAAAAATACAGTGCAAGCTTCCAATGGCATGAGCGTTGTCGACGAAAACTTGCTCAACTCTGTGCTCTCTCCAATTATAAAAACAATGCAAACTTCTAATGGTGGCTGATCTGTTGGAGGATGATGGTGGTGGCGCGTAAGCGAAGGATGGTGGGGCGGCTTGGGCAACGAGGACATAGTGGGGCAGCTTCCAAAGTTGTCGATCTTGATGCGCATGACACCATATTGATGGTTGGAGAACTTGTTGCAAATTGAAGGTTCAAAAATGAAGTGCATCTACTCAGTCTTTTAAGAAATAAAAAATAAACAAATAGAGAGTGAGTGAAAAGTAAATGGTCAAATAAATTTTTTTAAAAAAAGCAGGGTAAAAGAGTGGAAGAAAAGAGAACTAAGCAACATCTCCTCTTAAGAGGTTGAGGAGAATGGTCTTCGCAATATCATCGACATTGTGGCCAGTAACGAATTTGTCTACCTTCAATAGAACAGCACCTCAATCAAGGGCCTACAATGTAATGCAATTGTCTAGAGCATGTTTTAATACCCACGATAATGAGACACATGTTCATTTAAATTAATTAATCATTATTTTGACTATTAGAAAATGTCAACTTGATTAAAACTTTTCATATTTATTTTTCGCAAATGTCTAACAAATCATATATATATATATATATATATATATGTCGAGTTTGAAGTACATAGTCAAATATAAATATCATGATACATACGTAAGAGATACATCAAGGGTACAACAAAAGTCATCCTAAATACCTGTCCATAACTGTACAACAAAAAGATCTACATCAGATCAGTATATGTCTATACTATACCTCTTATCCTATAGGATCTACAAAAAGTCACCAACAGTGTCACCATCATTAGGAATCCTTGAAGTCCATCATCTTAGTGTCCTTTGAATCCACCATCTCCTCATCCTTGTCCTTAAAAGAAAAGTGGCCATTGGGCAACTGCCCAAAACCATCATAGCTACTGACACTACTAATCTCTTAGGAGGAAGAGATCCATCCATAATCCTTACCCAGGTGGTATGAGGGTCCAGATGAAGACTCAGTCATGTCGGGGTATGGTAGGATCACAAGTGGTGGCTCATAAAACTGGTGATAGGGCGTTGGGATCACCATCATGCCGATGTGAGGGTTGTCATCCATTTGAGAAAAAAGAGTGTCAACCATGTCAACGTCTGCTGGAGGCGGTGGAGGTGGCAGCATTCCTCTAACAAAGTCGTTAAGTGCATGCGGTGGTAGATAAAGTCATAGGTAGAGTAAACTGCTACATGGGGAGGAAGACATTTGGAATGGGGGACATGAACGTGAAAGTCACACAAATAAGTGGAGTGGCAGGGTCATAGACCCAATGTCCTTGAGGACTGTTGTAACACCGAATTTTCTTAATGTATGATTTAGTGCTTTAATAACTAAAAGTGGAAATATAATATGTGATATTAGTGCTTAAAATGAATAAATAAGTTGTATTGTATGAGTGTTGTTTTGTGTTTATTGTTTTGGAATTCCTGTTTGAATTTAGGAAACTGAGAAAAATGTTGTTCTTGAGCCAAAGTCAAAGTGTTTATTATGTTTATGTTGGTTATTGAGGGAAACAACAAGTGTTGGACTAGTTGTGAGTAATGGAAAATGGGTAGATAGACCATGGGATTTAGTGGGCCCGCAACCTATGTGAGGCCTAGGGAGAGTTTTTAGAGGCTAAAAGCCCTTTTTCCTTCTCACTCCACCATTCTCTCATCTCTCTTGCTCTTAAACTCTCTCAAAACCCACTTGGAGTGTGGCAAGATTTTAAGCTTTGATTTTCATTCCATTGTGTTAAGAAGAGTAGATTTCTCGAAGGTTTGGGTTAAGAGTTTGTTTTCTCCCATCTTCCTTTTTCCCCAAATTCGGATTTTCAAAACTCTTAGAGGTAAGAGAAGCTTACATTTGTTGAAAAAAATTTGTATGAATGTAGTAGTATGCAAATGTGACTGTGGTTTGTACTGAAAACAAAAGTTGAATGGGTTATGTTGAGATGTTGTGTGGAAATGGGTTTCCTTCAAATTCTTCATGATTTGTGTTGAAATGTTGTATGAATTATTGAATGTGTTGAGTATGTTGTTGTGGGCTATTCGACCTCTATGGAATCGATTTGGGGCATGAGTGAGTAAAAAGTTTGGATTTTTGAGTTTTTCAAAGAGAGTTTCTGCTACTATCATCTGATAATCGTTGAGTGACTGTTGCTTTTGTTAAGCGAGAATGCCCTGGGAGTGGAATGAGGCTCTCGAGTTGGGGAATCGCTAAGCAACCCATCGCATCGCTGAGCGAGTGTTCTTGAGTGGTTGAAATGGCTGAGGGTAAGAGGGATTTGTTGAGCAAAATCTAGTTCGCTAGGCCAGTGTTCATAGAAATCTAGAAATTTTCCAAAAGAAAGATCGCTAATCGAGTGTGTGGATTGCTGAGCGAGTGTAGGCATTCTAGAATGCCTGGGAGCAATTCGCTGAGCGAGTACTAAGCTCGCTGAGTGAATTAGAGGCCCTGGAGAGTGGTGCTCTTTGTTGCAAATGAGTCGCTAAGCGAGCAACAGGTTCACTGAGTGAGGAGTGTGTGTGCAGGTTTTGGCTGCTCTCTAGAGTAGCTCGTCGTTGAATGAGTTGGTGACTCGCTGAGCGAAATGTAGTCGATAGAATTTGGAGAAAGTCCTTGGAACAAATTCGCTGAACAACTCCAACTGTCATTGAGCAAGTGACTCTAATTCGTTGAGCGAAACTCATGTTCGCTGAGCAAAAAGCTTTCGCAGGGGAAGTTGGTCCTCTATAAGGGAGGTTTTGCTGAGCGAGCGTGTGGGTCGCTGAGCAAATGTAGAGTTCTACAATTGATCAATTTGGAAAGTGTATTTGTGTGAAATGTGGTTGAGGAAGACTCCTAGTGTGAATCTAAGGTTGAAGATGTGGGAGGAGTGGCAGGTTGCTTGGATAGGACCTCCACTTGTCGTAACTGTTGTTGCTTGGGTTTTACCCATGGGATGTGGGCTGCTTGGATAGGGTCCTAGAGTGGCAGGTTGCTTGGATAAGACCTTTATTGGTTATGAATGGAATTGTTGTGTGAGGTTTCTCACGAGGTATAGGCTGTTTGGATAGGGCCTTACCTACTGACTATGCTTGAGGCTGGATTGGGGTTGCATGGTGTTGGTAATGGTTATGGACACATGCGGTGCTTGTCGGGCCCATGTGGTGTTATATTGCTACATATACATACATATATCTATTGATTTGTTGTGTTGAGTGGATGTGGTGTTGTGATACATGCATTTCATGCATATGTTGTTGGCTGAGGTTGTGTGATGGGCCACATGCCGTAGTGCGAGCAGGCACATTAGTTGGGTGGTAGACAGGAGTTGCGACTCAGACAGGCCTCCAACCTAGTGCTTGGATAAGACGTGGGGTCTTAAAGATAGGCCTTCGGGGATGAGTGGATGGACAATTCTGCAAGGGGCCAAGGTAGTGCAGGCCTTATGTCGCGATGGGCCACCACCCATATACAGTTATCTCGACACACCACTAAGCTAATTCGTAGATCAGAGCCCCAAAGAAATTTTTCATTCTATAATTTAAGTTCATTCCTTAACCAACTTCATTTATTTTAGTTGTTTAGTTATCATTTAGTTTGGCATAAAAAAATTCTTCCTGGCCTTTATTTTTTATAATGGGCTGAGAGCCCATTAGAGAGAATAGGTCCCAAAAATTTAATTACATTTAATACAAGACCATAAATTGAATTTAAAATAAGTAACTTATATAAATGTGAGCTCAAATAATAATTTAACATAGCATGTTATTAAATTTTTAAGGCATAGTGAAACATAACAACAATGGAATGTAAAGTGAGAGTTAAGACAAAGATAAAGGCAAAATAGATAAATAAATGACAATAAAAATAAATGCTAGAGCTTAAGTAACATAAATAGCAACATTAATGGAAATAAATAACAAGAACAATGAAATAAATAAACAATAAAAATAAAGGAAGAAGCAAAAATGGAACAAAAAAACTAAATAAATACATATATACATATATATATATATCATAGGATTAGTCACAATAATATAGGTTTAAGGGATAACCCAACACATAGACCCACTAAGAAAAGTAAGTAGAAGCTTAAACCCCACTCCCCTTTTACCTAAGTGTGGCTGGTTGGTGGTGTTAGGAAGAGGAGAGGAGGGTTAAGGCCCAAGCTAATTATGCTGTGGCTAAATAATATATGTTGGTGGTGGGTGATCAAGGGTGGGGAAAAAATTTTCAAGGGCTTGAAGGACAAGAAGAGCACTCAACTGCCTAAAACCAGAGGAGGGAGTAGATTTTGTGAAGAGAAAATGGAGAATAATGGAGTGGTTGGAAGAGATTTTAAAGAAGGGAAATAAAATTGTTTTGATTTTAATTTTTGTACTATAGCCCATTAAAATATAATTTAATTTGTACTTTCCCCACATGGCTGAGAAACTAGTGTAAAACTAAAGCAAAAGGAGGCAGAAAATTTTGATTTTTCATTTTATATAATTATGTGATGATAAAACTAATTAAATATTGATTTATTGTAATAAAATTGGACTGGGTTTTTGAGTAAGTTTTGAGCAAATCCGATCATACCACACCCTCACCTATATTTTTGTGAGTCTTACAAAATTTTCAGAAATTTTCCATTTATATATTATTTAAAATAATTAGCAAATAAATCAAGTTTTTGTTAAATAAAAATAATTTTTGGGTTTTTCACTAATTTTCCTCCAAAATTTTTTTTTATAATTAAAATATATTTAGTTTAAATTTTTTAAAATATTTTGGGGTCGAAAAGCTTCTGGTTGGATCTCATAGTCAACTAGGGTTATTTTGCAAAAACTATCTCAATAAATTCTCAAATGTTTTTTGAAATTATTATTAATTATTCTAAACATATTGGTATCTTAAAAATAATTTTTAGATACTTTTAACTATTTTATCTATTATTAAAAATTATTAAAAATCTAAACTAAGCAGTACTCACTAATATGAACATAATCGGAGGAATTAGACTTTTGAGATTTTCATTCAATTCTCCAAAAATAAATATGAAATACTTAGAAAAATAGTCCAATAAGTAAAGTAGGGGTGTTACACATATTGTGATTAAAAGCTCAGAGAGAGAGAGAGAGAGAGAAGGAAAAGAGGGGTTGGGTTGCCTGGTGACAAACACAAATCTGTTTTGAAAAGTTTTTTTAAATTGGTTGCATGAGAACCGATTTAAAAAATCACTTTTAAATTAGTTCTACTTGTATCTAATTTCTTTTTAAATCAGTTCCTATGCAACTAATTTAAAAAGTTTTTCACTTATTTATAAAACAGTACCGCATTTTTTCCTTTTAAATTGGTTCTATTTACAACTAATTTTAAAAGTGACTTTTTAATCGGTTACAAGTAGAACTGATTTAAAAAGTGATTTTTTAAATTGGTTCTCATACAACTAATTTAAAAAAAAATTCACTTATTTACAAAAAATGCTACCGCATTTTTGTTTAAATTAGGCCCCAAAAAAGGTTTTAAATTCTTGTAATGTGCATTTTGTAGTAGTAACTCCAAATAACTTCATCCAATTATTCGGGTACAGATTTTTTGGCCAATTTGGACCATCCAAGTGGTTACAATATGACTATGTTAGATTCATCTCCTCCTTTAGTAGCCTTGTTCATTAAGGACGACGCTAGAGGTTACTGGCTTCCACGTCTTGTCGCGCTGTAGTTGTTTTGTTTTACTCTTTCAATATCAAAAGAAAAAAAAAAAAGTGGGACCACGCGGAAGTTGGTAACAACGACCTTACGCACAGTTCTTCGGTCCAACCATAAAGTAGCGTAATCTATCAGAAAAAGAAGACTCTGCCTGGAAATTGTACACGAAGACAACCGCTATAAATATTAATTCTACTTGAAGACAATCGCCATAAATATGCAGTTCTGGAGTCAAAGTTCAAGAACCTGAGCTAGTTTTGCTTGAATACTTGCCTTCTCAATTTCCCCATTAGCTTCCAAACCAAGTTAAAAAAAATAGGGTTTTGGATTTGGTCTGTGGTCCCCACACCCCAAATTCAACCTCAAATTGGTTGTCGCTACCTTCTCAGAAAATGTTCACACGCGCTTAATTCGTTCTTTATTATCCCACTAGACTCATTCTCTCTTTTGTTTCTTCTACGTAATTACACTTTTAGCATTAAAAAATGAAAAAGTAAAAAACTCAGCGAAACAACATGGAAAATCATGCAAGTAAAAAAATGGAAACATGTATAAAAGGTCCTCCATTCGTCCACGGCTCCAACCATTATTTACCAACTACAACTCATCATATAGGTTAGCTCTTTAGGTTTGTTTTGGCCCTCTACAGTTTGTGATAAATTATTCCCCAAGTTTTGGAATATTTGGATTGTCTAGATGCCTGTTTATGGGGCATCATCATCATTGAACCTAACTAGGCTTATTGGGTTGCTTGGTTTGGGAGAAAAGGAAGCACCCATTTCTGATCACACCAACACTTTGCTTCAGTTCATATTGTTGCTAGCAATAGTAATTGGAATCGGGTGGCTATTGAATCGGCTGGCAGAGGACGGAGAAAGCTATCCCAATGCCAATGAGGTTGATGAGCTGGGGGAAATGGATCACATCAGTGATGAATTAGACTATTTTTTTGAGTCCCAGCAGGGGGGGCAGGAGCACCCTAATGGTGAATTAGACCATTATTTTGATGGGGGTGATCATCCCCGGGCCGCGGCGGCCGGCGACGATGCTGGTGGGAGACACGGTGGTTGCGCCTTCTGTGGAAATTTTAGCACCACAAGGTGTTCTCGCTGCAAGGCTGCTAGATATTGGTAAGTACAATGAAATTGTTAATTATATTGTATTTTGGATAAGACTTGGCTGTAGTTTTTAACTGCTTTTTGTGTTTTTTTTTTTTTTAATACAATGACAATAATAGGATTTCAACGAAGAATTTCATGTAAACTACATAAATTTTTATTACTAATCTGATCTGAGTAGGTTGTTTTATTGTTATTCTTTCATAAAAATGAGTTTCACCTAAGTATTTAATAGCGACTTAAATGACGACTTAATTAGAAAATATCATAAAAATACCTAAAACTGTTCTTTCATTTTTAAGGTTTTAAACTCAACACCACGTCACATGATCCAGTGGCAATATCTTGGTTGCTAATTTAGCTATGGTAAAGTACGAGGTATATATATTTAGCAGGTAAAATATGTGGTGATAGCACGATAATTATTTATGAGGAAACAGGTCATGCATTGACAGTGTAAAATATCCAATCACAAACTATCATTTATTGTAAGTTTGTTAGCTTTTGTAATAAATACTTTAAAAATCATAACAATGGTAATTTCTGACTAGTTGACAGTGTAAAATTTTTTACACTGATAGTACATGACCATTTTAAACTCATAATTTATTAGCGGTCAACATTTGAAATTTTAACAATACATGTACATGTATTGCTCAAAAGAATAATATATGATGAAGTGAGAAGAAAGTGATAGAAAGAAAAGAGAAAAAATTATATTTGTGATAATTAATATAGCTAGAAAGAAAGAGAAATATGGAAGTGTAAAGTGGGTGTGTAAAAATTGGAGTCCAAAGAAATGGTCATATTTAGCGGAAATTGGCCCACAACACAGCCAAGACAACAACTACGGTTTAAAAATCTTTGTTTTTTCTATGCAAATTGAACCGAGAAAACAAAAAAAAAATGGTTAATAAATGAAGGTTTTTTATGAATTGATATCTGAAGTGCAAACTTTTTGGATGTTTTTGTTAGCTCAATGAAATGCCAAATTGAACATTGGAGGTCAGGGCATAAACATGAATGTTCTGAATCGGAGCCTGCAGCAGATGACGCAAGACCAACTCATGATCACGGACCCTCCAAGCTTGTCGAGAAGTCTGAAATGGTAAGGTTTCTATCATAATTTAATGTCAACGCCTCTGTTTGGTTTACTAGGTCCATA
Organism: Spatholobus suberectus; assembly: GCA_004329165.1. Classification (NCBI taxonomy): domain Eukaryota; kingdom Viridiplantae; phylum Streptophyta; class Magnoliopsida; order Fabales; family Fabaceae; genus Spatholobus; species Spatholobus suberectus. The sequence continues at coordinate 26,798,191 of CM014730.1, forward strand.
AATTGTTATATATGCATGCAAGTTGAATTCACAAGTCACAACTAGTTAGCAACTAGCTTATAAACAGCCATGCCTTATGGGTCTAGTAATTAATGAAAACAAAGGGATGAAAGGGGGAAACAACGATAGATTAATAACCAGTATAGGATCTTATTAAAAGAAATAGGGAATTATAAATTTCACCATATTTTATTTTGAATTAATGTTGGCCAACTTGACGTGTTTATATAAAGATTTATAGTAGAAGAAATGGAGAATTGGAACTACGTGAAAAAAAAAATGAACAAGGGAAACAATGAGGTTGGAACAAAAGGTTTAGAATTAGTTAATAGTGGAGATATATCAAGAGTGTGAAAGCTTGAAAGGAACTAATTTAACTATACATTCATGAAAATTATATTTAAGTCAATTAATTTGACTACTGTATATCTTCTTACTTTCACAATTGTCAAATTCGAACCCAGGTTTAAATGATTTGAGACATAACAAACCCTCAAGCCAGGAAAGGAATTGACCAATATAAGCCGATGTCATCATCTTACTTTCACATTCTCACAATTAGAAGAATCAATTTTTACAAATACAAGACTAAACTTTCTTATAATATTATTCAATAGAATAAAATCAGCAAGTGGTTGTTCCGAGTGGTACTGAGTTCGAGTCTCTTAAACATACATTTAGTTAGAGATTTAAATCTTGACTGGTACGTATGAAAAAATACATTGTTAGGAGGAGAAAGCAACTCACTTATGAGTGGCAACAAATTTCTCAAAGGAGATTAAAAATCTTGATAACCGTCCGAGATACTATTTTGCAATCATATGTGCCCCAAAAAAAAAGCTTTTATATAGAATTTGAGTTTTATCAATTCAACGATTGAATTATGTCTATCTATCTATCTCTTTTATTAATCGTATCAAATTTTATCAAAGTTAAGATTATAATAAAATATTTCTTATTTATGTATATTTCAAAATATACATAATGTTAATGTTGATGCAATGAATTACTAAATAAGTTTAGATCAATGAAAATTTTGATAAATATGATCTATACAATCACTACTGGAAAAAATACATTTAACGATGTCATTTTACATTGGTTATATGAGAGGCGATGTTAAAAATGCATGGTGGTATTTTTACAATTTAGGGCAACTTTTTTACATCGATTCTAATTTGAACTGATGTAAAAAAGCCTTTTTACATTGTTTATAATTATAACCAATGTAAAAAGAGGTTTTTTACATTGGTTCAAATTAGAACCGATGTAAAATGGCTTTTAAAACCTGCAACTCAGATTCATTCCACCCACGCACCCTCGAAACCTTGTCTTTTTCTTCCTTGCAAACCCACTCTACAACCCAACCTCACTCTCTTTTGCGCCCTCCAAACCTCGTCTTCTTCTTCTTCCATGACGCCATTGCGTTGTGCCAATGCCACTGTGCTCTTGCTGCCATTGTCGCCACTACTACAAGTATGAATCTCTCACGCATTTCCTTTTCTTCTCTCCTTCTTCCCCACCCTTCCTCAACTCTTCTTCTTTTCACGTGATTTGCTTTCCCAAGTTTGCACGCATGGTCTTGATTCTTGGTGGTTTTGTTTCTTTTTACTGCTTTGGTGGTGGTGATGCTAGGAATTGAATGTTTGTAGAGATTGGGTTCGTTCATTGATGCGATTTGTTTCTTAGATCTAGGTTTTTCGATGTTGGAGGCAGGCAGGCGATGTTGCGCATCGCGGTTTTTAGATCTTTTTTTTTTCTTATATGTGGTTGCATTTCTCAGATTTGATTGTTTTGATAGAGATATGCTCCTAGTAGTTGTCTGAATAAAGACGAAGGGTGTGAGCCAAAGATGTTGAAAACACTTTCTACATCGATTTTGCTAGTTTGATGGAAAAAGCTCCTGCAATTAATTTACAACAGTGGGATCTACATTGGTTTTACAACCAATCTAAAAGGCCCAATTTAACTGATGTTAAGGATCCATTTGATTTGTTAAAAAGTATGGTACTGGACAACACAAAAATAATTGTTTCATGTTTATTTTGAAAAATGATCATGGGACAACACAACTCAAGTCATGATGGAGCGGACAAAAAATCAATTTTTTGTTACTTAACAAACCATGGAACAATTTTTTCTCCCAAGTACAAAATACTTATAAGACAAAAATATCCCACCATCGTCGTCACCATCGCCACCACTATTGTCGGTGCCACCACCAGAGTCATCAATACCGCCACCAACATCGTTGTTTCTGCCCCCACCAACGTTATCGCCTTCACCACCATTGCGTTGCCACCACCTTCATCACCGCCATCACTGCCTCCTCTCTCTCACCCCCCCCCCCCCCCCCCCAACACCCCTATTGCCGCCACCACCACTATTGTCGTATTAAGATAATTAATATTAAAAATGGTATTACAGTAAATTTTACACTATTTTGCGTGTATTGTCTATTTTCCACCAAACAATGTATAGGATAAAAAGTTATCCTGTAACTTAAGTGTTTGTTTTGTATTGTTCTCCTTATACTGTATCTTAGTGCATATCAAACGCACTCTAAATGTCTATGCTACAGTCAATAAAAACTTTTGATTCAATGATATACTTTGTAAAAGAATTATCTCCGAAAAATTATTAAATAGTGCAACGATAATTTTGAGTGTGCGAGGAACAAATGTAAACCAAAATCTTACATAAATATTTAAAATTAAAACATAAAATATATGTAAATTTTCATTGGGTCTGGTGACCTTTGTAATTGTTAATCTTAACTATTATGTATGGTTGTAGGATTGAAATTTACTTATCTCACGGATAAAAATAAACCTTATCATAATTTTTGTTTCATAAAATATCCTCCCATCCAATAGGTGGGAGACTAATATCTTGGATGGGATCGACTAATGTCTAATCATATGGTTAAACATTAACGTGAAAAATCTCTCAACATTATTTTTTGAATTTATTAAGCATGTGTTGTTAGTTTAGAAGTGTTTACATTGTCAATTAAATTAACAATAATTTTTTGTATGACTTTTAAAGTAGTTATTATAAAAGTTAATACACTTAACATATATAACAGTGTGATTAAATAATAGTACAAAATGGTGCATGTATTATTTATTCATATTTTTTCTATACACGTGAATCTTTAACTTCAACCCAGGACTGCACGCTTTTCATTTGGATAAACATGAAATCTCACTTAATACATATATTAGTAACTCTAAAATAGAAAATAATTAGAGTGGGTTAACTATTAATTAACCGATTGTCCACGGGGATAAGCACCTTTGTCACCCACAGATCGAGCCTCTCAACCCAAAGCATCCAAAGTCCACCGTCCACAAACGAAGCTCTCAGCTTTAGGAAAGGGTCAAATTAATGTGAGAAGTCGTCACTCAAAGGGCATGGGCCATTTTTATATTTCAGGTTGGCTCTTAGGTTTAAGTTTTAGAAATGGGCAACTTGGCCACGAAATCCAGCACGTCGATCTTATGATCTCACAAAAATTATTTTTTGAGTGTAGTCTGTGATCGTATCAATGTGCAAAAACCGCACCTGTCAGTTTGCAATCTATATGATTTTGACAAAAAACCCCAGTCCAACCTTGGTCACTGTACTGTGGTACGTGAACCTATTAAGAGTTTTAGAAACATTTGTATATGATAAACATTGTAATTAAATATTAAATAATTCTAATCCTCTTACAAAATTTTACTACCAATCCTCCTCTTTATTAGATAAAAAAGTATTAAATGTTTTTTAATCTCAAGACATTAAATACAATTGCTTTTTCTTTTAATAATTTATATTAAATATGGTCTCGAATTTAAGTCTTATAAATGGAAAAAATGTAATTAAGAGAAGAAATCCTACTAGAAGTAGCTAGTCAGGTTCCCAGCAAAGATTAATCATCGTAAAACCAGTAGATGCTTTGCACAAAAAATGTGTGATAACAAAAAAATATCATAAATTTTACTGCAAAATTTATTAAAATAAATTAAAAAATGCATATAAAACTATAAATTAGTTGCATAAATCTAAATAAATTCTGTAAAAGATTTTCTAAACCCCTTCTAGTAATTTTGATTGTTATACTTAAGATGGGATGAAAAAAGTTGCCATCTATTTGGGGTTTTTTATTAATTAAAAAAGTTACTGATCTTATTATTTTTTTGTTGAGCGTTTACTGCATGTTAATGGTTTTTGGAGGCTTAATTAGTCCAATGAGTGTAGGCCTGGGAATTGGATCAATGAGTAAACGGGCCGATACATTTAAGGACGCACCCTTAATTTAACTTAGATTTAGTTAAGAAACATTTATAGAAGACGAAATAAAATAAAATAAAATGAATTAAAATTTCACAATAAGTAAACATCAATTTATATATCTCATTTTGAAGAAATTAGATGAGAGAATTTCTAAAATGTTTATATAAATAAATTGATCTTAACTTATGAGAGAAGTTTAATTTATTTCATCTCTTTATTTTTTTTTTCCTATAAAATACTTATTGAAAAGTTTATCTAAGTTGGATTTTAAGCATATCAATCTATATAAATAATGGACCCAAAAAATTCATGTTTGATTTTTTTTTATATTTTTAAAATTAATCACCAACTAATTAAATATATAATAGATAATTTATCAACTGTTTTTATTATGTTCTTTCAATCTTCTGTTTCAATCTTCTTCTTCTTTTTTTAAAATGATTAGATGAAAGACAGTTTACACATATGATTATTTGGAAAAAAAAAAAAAACCATTTGATATGTAAATGGTTTTAACTAGAGTTGTTCCGTAGATGGGTTGAGAGAAGTTATATTTATCTTTTATTTGACTCTAAATTTTGACCCTACAATTATTTATATAAAAATCGTTCCTAAACACGAAGAAACCAAATTGTGTATAAGTCTAATTAATTAATACCAGGTTTAAATAGGATGAGTTCAGGTTGAGTCGAATCGAGACATTCAATAAAAAATATGATATAAGTACTATTAGTTATTTCACTTAAATTTCAAAATGTAAGTAAATGAATAACTTAATTTGACTTAAAAATGACGAAAATATTACCTTATAAGTCTAGCAATGTCGACAAAAAAAGATGTGAACGAGGGAGAGGGAGGTGAGTGGAGAAGAAAAGAAAAGTGGTTTAAAAAAAAAAAAAATCCTAAATCAGGTTTGCTCTCGTTTTTTTTGGTACGTAAGTTTGCTTTCCTTTATAAATGAATAAAGTTCAAATTAATAAGTATTGCTATGTTAGAGAAAAGTAATTCAAAAAATATATACTAGGCATGAATGAAGTTTCGTGACCCGAATATCGATGGTATGGACCTGGCATATTCCTTAGTGGGAAGCAAGAAATTAGTGTGTGTTTAAATTGGTGGTGAAACCATAGTGGATCATGGTGAGTTGGGTCAAATTTGGTTTGACTTAAATTTAAGATGTTTGGTTATTCAAGTAAAAACACTTTTAATTAAAAAAATCATGGTGAAGTTGAAACAAGAAGAAATTGCTTCTATTTCATTCAAAATAAATTTTGAATGTGTTTTTTCTAATTTACCCTCACACTTATACTCACATGCATAAGCTTATTCAATTAGTGATGCCTAATCCAACTAGTTTTTAATTTGTTATGTTTGATAATTATATTGTAACAATGATAATTAGTTGCATGCCCTTTTTTTAGGCATATGCAACTTTTCTAAAGTGAAGATAACCAGAACATAAGAACTGTTAGTTTATTAAATGATCTTATATGTAAATTAATTAATTAAATTAATGGTAGATGCATTTATGGTTGAATCAGATACATGCATAGAAAGGGATGGGTAGTTGGACATTCTTATTTTAAATTAATTTGAAAGATATACTGTGTTTTACATTATGTTTCTTAGTTGTATTTTTTAATTTAGATACCTTTGTGTTTGATGCATATGCTGATTTAATATTTTTGTTATCTATTTCATTCAATTTTAATGTTTTTATAAGGGTTATGGGTTCTATTTCAAAAGTTAACATAATATACATATATTTTCTTAATTTAATAATTAACATGAAGTGAAAAAATTACTATAAGTTTATTTATTTTTAATTTGTTAATATATATATATATATATATATATATATATATATATATATTAAAATAGTAATTATAATAGAAAAGAAGTATACATATACCCATTTTAGCAATTACACACTCAATCAATTTTGATTCAAAGTATTCAAACAACATTTTCTTAAAAAATCACTTTTTTAATATTTGTTATCCAAACAAAAATCACGTTACTTCAAAATTAATTTTAATCTAAAATCAATTCTATAAAATCACGTTAATCTAAAATCAATTCCATCACCACCAATCCAAACACACACTTAATCTTTCAAGGTACTCATATATATTAAGGGGTCAATCTCTGTTCCATTCATATGGACTTGGAGATCAAAGCCTACAATTTGGAGCATTCGTAATTAATACTTTACTTTTGTTTGAGAAGCACGATCAGTCCCAACCTGAAGGGCTTGATCGGGTTGGGCTGAGAGGAAAGCTTTTAACTTTCAAATTCATCTTGAGTTGAATTTCTCCCCACCATTTGAAATAAAAAAAATTATAGATTAAGTGCAAATTGGAAGTTGATTCCATATATGTCCATTTAATCTTTGGCTTAGAAATTGTCACTGCTAATAAGAGTTGTGACAGGAGAGTACCTCTAATGGGTCCCATGGTGATGATGGAGTGAAGAGGAGTTCAGAATCAGATGTGGGGGTGGATATCTCCAGAGGCAATAATGTTAACAACTTCCATGGTTGTGAAGTATGTGGTAGCCCAAGTACCACAAGATGTTCAAGATGCAAAGCCGTCAAATACTGGCTAGTCTCACAAACTTCCCTATTTTTACTTGTTATAATGTCAAATACTAGTCTATTAGGATTTCGTGGAGTCAGAATTTTCACTCATTCACGCAGTAAAATCGGAACTATTGGTTGAAATTCCGACAGCTCATATTTAAACAGACCATCAATTTGGTCTTTTAAATATTAGTCTCTATCCTAAATAATCTTTAAACTAATGAAATTATATAAATAATTCTTAAAATATTAGAAATCATATTAAATAGTCCTTCAAGTATTGAAAAAATTTCATATTAGTCTCTCACTAAAGACTAAATTGATAGATATTTAATACTTTATAGACTATTTATATAATTTCATTAGTTTAAGGACCGAGAGAGGATGATACTTTAAGAACTACATATTTTATCTGGGTATATTAGACATAAAACGCGCATTCGAGATTTATCTTCATCAAATGATTTCGAGTCCTGACTTCTGAACGCGTGAAAAATCCTAATGCACCGAATCCGGTTCCATGTTTTAGCTTGGAATTAGCTTCATGAGGATTATCTTTTTTTATTTCTTTTTTCAGCTCAGTAAAGTGCTTGATTATGGACTGGAAATGGCATAAAGATCACTGCATTGCAAGGGACGTGAATTCAGCTTCAATAGAAAGACCCCATAGAGATGTAAATTTACTCCCTGAAGCCAACATGAAGGTATAATGTACTCGGAAAACAAAAATGACGGAGAACGATTTATGAAGCTAAGAATTTGTTTGGGAAGAAAAATATGGGATATTGTAGTGGAGTTGATTATGAAAATGCTTAATTGATGTTTTACATTGTTTGAAGTTATTAAGAATGTCAAACCCTGAATTGCATACAGAGAAGTGCTAGTAATGTACTTTCAAACAATTTTTTTTTAACACATTCTTATTTATTTATTAAAATTTATTGGAAACTATGCAATAATGAATAGAATTCAATGAATAAGAAGTTGAACTCACAAAATTTTGTTAAATTTAGTCAATAATAAAGAATGTATTCGACAGTGTGTTATTAGAGTTTCTCTTGTATATATACATCAAACGACAATGAAATGTTTGAAATTTTGAATGGATGATTTTGTATAGGAAAAGAAAGGATAGGTAATTTTTAATTTAAAGAAAATATTTCTTTTATCTGAGAATTTTTTAAAATCAGAAATCATGTGACGTTCAAATAATCATTTTTATAAATGTTTTATAACTTCTTAAATTTTAAAAAGAAAATTTACCCTTCCGTCCTCCAATTTCACTCTCCATCCAACATACCTATGGTTGATGGTATTTTAGCTACTTTCCTCGCAGGTTGGAGTGCTCAAGAATTCAAATCAAGAGGAAGAGAATATTCATTCATCTGGTCCCCTTTCTTTGGAGTTTCATCCGGGTTTCTATAATTCTATCCCTTTCTTTTAAAATGATTTTCCTTTACTTGCTTAGAATTTTATTAGAAATATTTTCCATATTGGTAAATTACACTGTATGTACAATTCCAATACTTCATTAATTGTTAGTTGTATTCTGTCTTTATTTGGCTGCTGAAGAAGGAACCGCAAGTTTCCAGTCTCCAATTGAAGTATCACAGGTACCATTGACATAATTTGGGCACAATAGCAATATAATTTCTTACACTTTCAGACACTTTTCTCCTATAAGATGAAATTTATGTGAATTCTACTAAATATGTAACTCTCATTCTCTATTTAGTGGGTTTCTAAACTAGAGAAACCCACATGAATCCACTAGGGTCAGCCTAGTGGTGGGGTTAAGTAGTTTGCACAAGGTGTTAGGTTCGAACCTTATTGCCGTCATTGTACACCAAAAAAGAAACCCACATGAATTCCAACCAACCAAGTCCTCTGCAGCTGGTTGCGATTTGGCAAGTTTCAGTCGTATTTTTGAACCTTGGACCTTGTATTGCATGATTTTATGATTAGTATCCATAGCTAGGATCATTGTTGTATAAATACACTTACAAGCACTCATTTGAACACTTTTGGCAAGATAATTGAGGAGAATTAAACTCTTGAAATAGTGTATCAATTTGAATCTTATCAGAGGAAGGCCTCTGATGCTTTGTGGCAAATCCGCACTAGGTTATTAGGAGAGTGTGTTGGAAAGAAAGTGGTAGCGAGTGTCTCCCATGATAAATAATTAGTTGTGACAAAAATGTATGTTATATAATGAAGGATCCTACCAAGGAAGCACACGTGCATGGAATCGAATGGGTGAGATACCTTGAGGCCGAAGTAGCAAAGTCTAGGTAAATTTTTTTATTCATTCTTGATGTCTAGTGTGGTTTGCTTGTATAAAAACATCAAACTAAGTAGTTTCTTTTTGTTGGTTATTGTAAGGAATGAGATTTTATTACTTCAGTCAGAACGTGATGAATGGAGGAATCTAGCAAATTTTGCTAGAGAAAAATTTCAAAGCCTCAAGAAGGAATCTAACTACCAGGTAATTAATAGGTGATGAATCCCATAATAATTGAAGACTGTCCAAGCAATTGAGACATTTTAGGACAACATCTCCTTCTTTTGTCCTTTTACAGTTGTCTGCGTTGAAGAATGAAAAGGAATCAAAATCAGATGCTGAAAAGAAAGCTTGCAATGTGATTCATAGTTTACATGAAAGGCTAAACCACTTGCAGGTTTTGGATTCGACTAATTGGGTTTCCAGTAGTTGATAGTTGTGCAATTTTTTCGGTATCAACCTATTTGAGTTAATTTAACAACCACACAGAATGCAGTGCAAGAAAGCATTACAGAGAAGAGAAAGCTAGAAGAACATGTACAAATTTTAGAGGTTTGTTTTCTTTCCTTATTTTTTGTATTGACTTCTATTTTTATTTTTTCAATGGACACAATAGATATAATTTCTTATGTATTCTTGGTGATGCTTTCCAAAGAATCAGAATTTCACAATCCACACAGTAAAGGTTCACATTTACTGAGGTGAAACTCTAATTTTGATGGGATAACACCACCAAAAACACTTAAGGAACTACATCTCTGTTTCATTCTTTTTCAATTGCCTTATCTGTAGGTTTCATTGACTGATGAATGAAAGTTACATGCCTTTCCATTTTTTTAGACATATTGCTCATTGGTTATTGTTTATGTATAGAGTGAATGTGCTGAGCTGAAGAAAGAACTGCAAGAAGAGCATAAACGCGGTCAACGTCTTACAGCGGAATATGACAAGAGTCATGAGGCTGCACAAATAGCCAGGAGAAAATTTGAAGCAGTAAGACAAGAGTTACAAGAAGAGCGAGAACATACCCAACTACTTAAGGAGAATTTTCGTAGAGATGTTATATTTGCTGAATCTAGAGCTGCCTTTGCTGAGGTACTTATTGACATCTCAATTATTCTACTGGTTGGTTCCAAATTAATACTTCTTATTTAGGTGAAAATTTTCTGAATCTTATAGTTTTTACTCTTGGTTTGATCTCAGGCAAAACTCAGTGATCTTTATAGGAAAATCAGAATGTCAGATTATAAGGTGAATATCTTTTCAGCTTTGCATTATGTGTGTTTCTTTGCCTTTTTGGCTTACCTGTGACACACCTTAGCATAGCCTGTCTTGACATAAAGGAGGTGTTTTACTCAAGCATCTTTATTCAATCCAAGAAATGTTGGATACTTTTGTAATATGCTCTAGTTAGGTACGTTGATAAAAGATCATATTTGGCATCTTACATTCCCCCTGCACCCCATTAGAGTACACATGATGTTTCCAAAACAAATAGGAATCCTATATTCCAAGATATGAAGCATAATATATTGATTGCCTATTTTCCCCATTCATCCCGAATGCATAGAAGTATAAGGTGTTTGTCAAGTGATAACCAAAATGGGGATCTTGAATACCTATGCATCTTATGCCTTGGTGTACAAGGAACTCAAGAATCCAAGGTGTAATTCAACAAGTGACATTAATATGGTGTATTATTAATCTTAATGGAAATGTGATGCAATAAAGACCAAATGTAGACACAAGAGAAATCACTAGACTCCTATCCATCCCAATGGTACATAGGTGATACGAATTCTAGTGAAAGAAGCTCATGTCCTCTATAAATTGGATATATACAACTCTCTTTTCCTTAAGGTTTGATAGGAAAGGTAGCTTAAGGAGTGATGAAAAAATTACTCAAGGCCTTTTGGAAAAATGTATGAAAGAGGATTGAACCCAAATTAATGTTTGTTCTGAGTAAAAATAGTGACTGATGAACTTGAGCATTTTTTGATAATTTTCATATTTCATTTATACATTTGAAACACTGTCTTTTCTTTCTTCTATTCAGGTTGCTTTTGTGAAAGATAATTTTTCAGTTTTCTTCTAAAATAAACTGACTAGGTAGAATGTAACTTCATTTTGAAGAGGTAAAAGGAAGCCTACACAACCGGCTGGTGATATATTTGTGACTACTTAAGGTGACCACCTATAATGGTCACTCAAGTGGACAATATAAACAGATAGTTTTCATGCAGTTCTATTTCCAAACATAATATTGGATCAGTAATTTCCACAAGAACCTGTATTACATTTCATATCTTACAACGTTGTTGAACCATGTATTCAAAAGTATCTTTGTTTCTCTAAATTCTACATGAATGTAACTGAGTTTGCATTAAGATTGACATCAATAAGATCAAGTAACTACCTGGAAATTGGTTTAGAGGTTGGCTACAGGATTAGAGAGGGAAAAGATAAAAAAATGTCTTCTCAATGTAGCATGCCTATCTTAAACTCTTCTAACCCTGCATTTCTAAGCCTGAAGTCAATTCTTATTAAATGTAGATCTGTTCTATATGCGTGAACAATGAAATAGACTTGGCCTTTGGATGTGGGCACATGGTGAGTCAGCTCTCTCTCTCTCTTTTTAATATTATTTTACAGATGATGACTATCAAGCAATTCTTCTGCAGACTTGTAGGGACTGCGGATCAAAATTATCAAAGTGTCCTATATGCCGTGAGCAGATCACAAACCATATTAGGCTGTTTCCTGGTTGACTATGTTTGGATGCTCATATATTATTTTCTGTGGGCTCCAAATAGTACATATAATCCTGTAACAAAGTTTTTCGCTACTGTTACACACATTCCTCTTCATACCTCTTTTATAGTTCTAAATGTGCAGTCTCAGGTTACTCATACCTTGCTCTAGTATTACATACTTATTATGTACTCTTGAAGCCAGCATATGTACAGTAAAATTATTCAGCTACACAGTTTGTTGACTTGAATTGCAAAGTACCACATACCATTGGAAAATAGGCAACAAAAGTCATCTAAGCCTCTCATGGCTAATGCAGTGTCTGTTATATGGTGTCACATGGCAGATGGGCTGTTTTATCTCAGATCCTTGCATCAGTTGCACTCATCAAGTCCCTCACTCTGTCTTCTTTTATCCCAGACAGAAAGGAACAGGTATATAATGATGTCATCAACTGACCCCTGAATGTAAACAGTGCAAACATCTGGTTGTCTTCAATACCTATGTATTCCACATTTCCACTGTAAGAATTCTTGATAGACTATATGAATTGTCCATCTGAACAATATATAGTCTCTAGTCTGCAGAGTTTTCTGTGCTTCATAAATTTACTTTCTTTCTGCTTCCCCTCTATTGCCACTATTTTCATTCTTAACTATCGTTTAGAACATAGACTTGTAAAGACTGTGATAGTGTCACTTAGCTGAACTATTAAAATTCTTTGCTGTTAGTGCTTGGACCATCAATTGATTTCTGCCTTAACTAGTAAGGAAAGAAGAAATAGAAAAGGTTACTTCCAGTTATGTAATCCATGCTCAAGGGTGAAAAGAAAAGAAAGAGGTACAGAGAATGTGTATCCAGGTTATCTGATTGCCTTATGATCACAAATGTTAAGCAATTGTCTAAAGCTTTTCACAGGCAAAAACAACAAGAAACATCTACTTTACTGGATTGAAGAAGTATCTATGACCTATGTTGAATGTTTAAAAATGAAAAGTAGGCATGGATTGTAATGGTCTTATTTGCTTCATGCCTCTATGAAGTAGTTGTTCCAGTATGTACCTGTACATATGATTTTTATATATTTTTCTGTACTGTGTTTCTGGATATGTACAACACTGTTTTGGGTTGTGGACCAAAAAAAAAAATTCCTTATCTATTATATATAATAAAGGAATTATCTAGCATTTCTTCGTGTGAATTTTGAATTTATCATGTACATTTTGACTTTATCATTTGGCAACTACTGACACTTATACTAATTGTATCATTAATATTTCTAAAATTTTTAAGATCATTACTAATGGTATTTATTATTTTTTACCTCTTTAGTAAATAGTTATATTTCTATTGTTTTCTTTCTTTTCACCACATTACCCATTATATATATATATATATATATATATTATATTTTTATTTTTATTTTTATTTATTTATTTATTTATTTTTTCTTTGCCTATCTTTCCTTTTCTTTACAAATATATACATTTCAAAAAAAAATGTGAATTCTAAAATTTATTTATAATTACATTGCACTTTAGCAATCAGTCACTAATAATTATATTTATCTATTCATATAATAATAGTAAATTTAAATTTAAATAATTAAAAAATGATTTAAGAACTTATATGATATTTGCCTTATATTAAAGTCACAAAAAAATCCTAATACTTCTTTTGTTCATTTTCATTAAATATATAAATCAGATGTATTAATTTTTTTTTCCAATATTTATGGCAATATTTTTTAGAAAAAAAAATTCAAGTTAAATAATAAAACAATAAAAAGTATATGTATATGTGATGAATGTTTTAAAAATATCATAATTGATAAATAATTAGTATAAGTTTTTATTATAATATAACATTATAAATTTTACTATCTTCAATTTTATTCTTACAAAGTCTAATAAAAAAAATATTTTTTTTTTGGAAGAGTAATGAAAAAAATATTTAGATATTATTTATTCAATTCAATTTCGCAATGTTTGATTAATAATATATTATAATTTTATAAGTCAATTTTTTTACAAATACATACAAGATACTATGTTGAATTGAAATCCTATATAATATTTACCACCATAACCGATGACAGTGAAACTATAAGCTCGTATAAAGGTCCAACCCATAACTCCTCCAAGCTCCTCTAGCATATTTAGACCCAACATGTAGGCGAGGATTATGCCTCTTGTTTACTACCCAATTACGGTAGTGAGATCCCTAATGTTAGAATCGCAGTAAGTGTACCAGTCATGCAAGTAATAAAATGAAAAGTAAGAGTTATTGTCTCCACAAGGATTGTGGTCAAATAACAATGCAACCAAGTAAGTACCTGCAAAATCAAGAATTAAAGAAAAAATTAGAGATTTTTGGATTTTTCTTTAGATGAATGAAAATAGACAGCAGAGTATGCAATCTAAAGTTATTTGGGGAATTAATGAATAAAAATAGTTAGGTGTCAAAATCCCCGATGATTTTCTCCTAATGTAATTTTTTCCCCTTCCAAAACCATTCATGTTAGACAATATACCTTCAATTTCTCTAAGTTAATTTAACCCCTCCTTAGGTGATAAACCCTTTGCTCCTAATCCCTCACCCTAATCCCTTAGGCGAGCAAAACTTAGTCCCAAGCTTCAAGAAAGGGAAATTAACGCAAAGGCATACAATCTCTTCCTATTCCTAAGTTCAAGAATTATATGTTATTAAATTAGAATGATTTAAGCCCCAATTTCCTAATTGTAAGGTTTAAATTACAAGACAATTTCAAATGGATATCATTCACAAAAACAACATTAAGAATAAATTTAACAATAGAATTGCATTAACATAAAAAGAATTCAGAAGGAAAACCAATTACATTAAGTTCCTATCACGGTTCATCCTAACCAAAATGGGCTTAGAAACTCATGGAGTTGCCCATGAGTTGCCCAAAACAAAACAAAGATGGAAGGAAAAGTATAAAAAAGCCATGAAAATTGAAGAAATAGAACCTGAGTTCCTAAGATTCAAAGCTAAAGGTTGAGTCTTCCAATTCTTCCTCACTTTTGATCCTTAAAATAGTCGAAGAATGCCCCATAGAGAGACTTGTCCTCTTTTTAGATTGATTCTGGACCGGTTTGGACCCTTTTTCTTCGTAGTGGGCCCATGGAAAATGCCTCACAAAGCTTGAACACACTGGGCGACATGTGGGCCCACTAGGTGCGAACTGTAACACCCCTAATTTTGTATATTAAATTATTCTATATTTATTTTTGGAAAACTGGATAGAAATATCAAAAATTTAATTCCTACGATTATGTTTGTATTAACAAATAGTACTGACTTTATATTTTTTAAAATAATTTTTAGGGAATGGAGTTCAGAAATTTGTAACATGACCATTTTGTCCCTAAAAACCCAAATAATAGAATTAATAAACAAAAATAGTTAGAAGTGTTGAAAATTATTTTTAAGTCATCAATGTACTTAGAATAATTAATAATAATTTTATAATTTTTTTGAAAATTTATTAAGATAATTTTGTAAAATGACAAAAATACCCTTGATTGATTATGGGAATCAACCAAAGACTTTTTTATCTCAAAATATTTTGAAAATCTTATACTAGGTATCTTTCACTATAAAAATTTTATTTTTCAATTTTTCAGTTGAAAGAAAAATAGCGAAAAAATATAACAATCCTATTTCAATTTTTCAATTGTTTTTCTAATATTTGACAATGTAATTCTGAAAAATTAGGAAGGAATATCAAAACTTTGATTCCTACCATTATGCTTAGAATGTTAAGATCTATTTAATTGTGATTTTTAATAATTTTTTCGAGCCGAAGCCCAAAGAAATTAAAAAATAATAGAATTAATAAACAAAAATAGTTAGAAGTGTTTAAAAATTGTTTTTAAGTCATCAATGTACTTAGGATAATTAATAATAATTTTATAATTTTTTTTAAAATTTATTAAGATAATTTTTGTAAAATGACAAAAATATTCCTAATTGATTATGGGAATCAACCAAAAACTTTTTGACCTCAAAATATTTTGAAAATTTTATACTAGGTATATTTCATTATAAAAATTTTATTTTTCAATTTTTCAATTGAAATAAAAATAGCGAAAAATATAACAATCCTATTTCAATTTTTCAATTGTTTTTCTAATATTTAACAATGTAATTCTGAAAAATCGGGAAGGAATATCAAAACTTTGACCCCAACCATTATGCTTAGAATTCTAAGAGCTATTTAATTGTGATTTTTAATAATTTTTTCGAGTCGGAGCCCGAAAAAATTAAAAAATAATAATTTTGTCCTTATTTCTCAACATTAATGGTTGACATGAGAAAAAAAATTTAATTGAAATTAAAATGTCAATTTGAACTTGAAATCATGTCATATATATATTAAAATATAATTGTAGAAATTTTCTAGGAATTTTCTGATTTTTGTGTAAAATAACCAAAATGTCCTTTAGTATCTATTAAGCTTAGCTAGTATTGGTTTGTCATCTAGAAAGAGTGAAAATGGTAATTTTAGTTTATTTATGGGTAAAATATTTAATTTTATAATTTTCATAAAAATTTTGGGATTTATTGAATTAAAATGGATTTTTATGAATTTTCTAGCTTAAAAATACAAAATAAATACATATAATTCGAAATAAATTAATAAAAATTAAAATTTATTATTAAAAATTTATTTTTTATGAAAAATAATGTATTTTCCGTTTTTACATTAAAATGAATTATTTTGATATTAAAAGCTAATTTTTTAAGTTTAGGCAATTTATCGGTACTAGTTAATTCACCTACAAATAAAATTTGCATTGATGAGCTTGAGAACAGCTCATGTAGCACGTCCCCAAGCCTAGGAGGGGTGATTCACCATCGTAAATGGTGTATGTGTCCCTAAATTGAATTAAAAATAAATAAAAATTGAATTTATGACATAATGCATACATAATGGATAATGTAATTTTGTGGACACCTAAGCTTGTTCCTCCTCTATAAATACCCATGCTTCTTGGACATTTTTCACACATCATCCATTCTCTAAAGTTGGCCAAAACCCACATTGAGAGTTTCTCTCTCTAGAAATTTTTCTTATTTAGTTTTTATGTTAAAATTTTGCTAGTTTTTAACTAGTAAAATTTCTCCTCTTAGAAGCTTCGCACTAACAATTCCATCATCTTTATCAACCACCTTAGGCTTAAGTTTTATTATTGTTGTTATATTGTTTGATGGCGTCTATCTTTTAATGTATTTTTAGTCTTTCTATATTTTATATCTGTCATATATTATCAAACCATGATGTACAGTTCTACGATATATATGCATATGCAGTCTTTTTCTTTCATCTTTTACTACTATTTCCAAATTCTGTTTAATTTTAGAATTTTTTTGTGGCAAGAATTGGAAAAATTCTACTCATAATAATTAAATAACTAAATTAATAAGAACTATGATTAATAAGAATAGGTGTTACACGAACCTGCACAAGGTGGGCTTGACGAGTTCACGCTGGGCATCGTTCGTCAACGCTAGGCAGCCAAGAGCGCCGCTAAGTGGTAGCGTGGTTGCGCATTTCTGTACCGGGCATAGTGCATGCATGCTGAGCAGGCCCAACTCTTGGGTGCTCCCATTCTTCAATTATTGACCAAACAATGATGTATTTGGTGTCTTCTTAAGTCTTGTTCGTCCTAACACAATGTTCTGAGTATTTTGAGTTTGAAAAAATCTGATTCTTTCATCTTTGGCCCATCATATACTTCCTGCTTATTCTTTAACCTTCACGAACCCAAATAATTAGGACAAAAATGTGAAATTTTCAATAAAAATCAATGAATGTATGTATCCCACAAAATCCTTCATTATTAGGCTACTTTCATGCAAATAATCTATAAATTAATGCAAAAATCGAGTAAAACAAATCTACAAATCTACTTTAGTTGTAGATTTATCACCTAAGCAATGACCTTTGTAACACCCCTATTTTTACATATCAAATTATTTTCATAATTATTCTATATTTATTTTTGGAGAACTAAATGAAAATCTCAAAAATTTAATTACTACAGTTATGTAGTACTTAGTTTAGCTTTTTAATAAAGTTTTGGGGAACTGAGCTCAAAATGGGTAAAATAACCGTTTTGCCCCTAAAAAGTCAGATAACAGAATAAAAAAAATTAGTTAGAAGTGTTTAAAAATTAGTTTTAAGTTATCAATATACTTAAAATAATTAATAATAATTTTACAAATTTTTCAGGAATTTATTAAGACAGTTTTTGTGAAATGACCAAAATACCCCCTAATTGACTACGGGAGTAGCCCAGAGACTTTTTGACTTCAAAATATTTTGAAAATTTTATACTAAGTATCTTTCATTATAAAAATTTTATTTTGAAAGAAAAATAGTGAAAAATATAATAATCTTATTTCAATTTTTTCAACCGTTTTTCTAATATTTGACAATGTAATTATGAAAAATCGAGAAGAAATTTCAAAATTTTGATCCCCACCATTATGCTTAAAATTTCAAGAGTTATTTAATAGTGATTTTTAATAATTTTTTCGAGCCGGAGCCTTGAGAAATTAGAAAATGACAATTTTGTCCTTATTTTTCAACATTAAGGGCTGACATGAGAAAAAGATTCAATTGACATTAAAATGTCATTTGACCTTAGAATCATGTCATATATATTAAAATATAATTTTGAAAATTTTCAGGAATTTTTATGTAAAATGACCACAATGCTTCTAAGTGTCTGACAAGCCATCCAAACATGGTGAAAATGGTAATTTCAGTTTATTTATAGGTGAAATATTTTATTTTAGAATTTACATAAAAATTTTGGTATTTATTGAATTAAAATGGATTTTTTATGAATTTCTAGCTTAATATAAAATAAATACATATAATTTGAAATAAATTAATAAAAATTAAAATTTATTATTAGAAATTTATTTTTGATGAAAAATAATGTATTTGTCCAGTTTTGCATTAAAATGAATTATTTTGATATTAAAAGTTAATTTTTCAAGTTTAGGCGTTTTTATCGATACTGGTTAATTCACCTACAGATAAAATTTACACTGATGAACTTGAGGAAAGCTCATATAGCACATCCCCAAGCCTAGGAGGGGTGATTCACCACCCTAAATGGTGTATGTGTCCCTAAATTAGATTAAAAATAAATAAAAATTGGATTTATGACATAATGCATACATAATGGATGATGTAATTTTGTGGACACCTAACCCCTTCTCCTCCTTTATAAATAGCCATGGTTTTAGACCATTTTTCAGCACCTCTCCCTCTCTCAAGCCACCAAATTCTTAGAGAGCTTCTTTCTCTAGAAAGAATTTTCTTTAACTTTGCTTTTATGCTAAAATTTTACTAGTTTTCCAACAACTAGTAAAGTTATCTTCCTAGGAGCTTTGCATCAACAATTTCATCCTCTTCATCAACCACCTTAGAGGTAATGGGGGGAGTGAGGTTGGTTCTAGATTATTGTCACTTTGCATGTTAGTAAGAAGGGTTTTCCCTTAAACTCGTTTAGGCTCAAGTTTTATTATTGTTATTATTGTTTGATGTTAAACTTTAATTTTTGTTAAGTTGATACTCTGCTTAAATTTAGATTATCAAATTATAATTACTAAGTTGTTACTCTGCTCAATTTTAGATTATTAAATTATAGTTGCTAAGCTATTACTCTGCTCAATTTTAGAAATTTAAAATGTATTTATTTAGTTGTTATTCTACCAAAATTTTAGTAATTAAATTGTAATTACTATGTCGTTATTCTGCTAAAATTTTATATGATTATTAAATTGTTATTTTGTTAAAATTTTGGTATTGTGCAATTTCTGCAAAATAGGTAAAAATATTGATTGTGCTGGTACTCAAATTAAATGAGGCCAAGGAAACCTTTGTTTGAAAAGTTAGGAAGTGATAAATTAGTGAGTAATGTAAAGCAAATGACATGTAGTGGCATGACACCTTGCTAAGGAAACTATAGTTTGGTACACTATAGGATGAAAGGCAAAGACCCATGGTTAGGTCTAGAGAGTATAGTATCAAATGGTGAGCATCCTAATGGCCAAGGTAACGCTCTTGAGTCGGGACAATTACTTAACTAACTTGATAATCCTAACAACTGCTCAGCATCACCGGGATTAGCAAGAGTATACCTCTATAAATGGATATCTTAAATTGTTATTTTGTTCATCAATGATAACGAGGACTGTACCATGTGATGATGTTGAAAGAGGTATATGTACTCTCAGTCACTTCTCAGGTTCTATTAAGAACTATTACCCACTAATGGAAAGTATGGATCCATACCGAGTCAAGGATAGTATAACATAAAATAAACTTTAGGTTCCCCTTTTATTATCAAATATGTTTTATCTGTATTATGTGGTAGAATTCCTACCATACATGTAAAAATGATATTAGAACAAAGCACCTCACTCCATTATTTTTCATTTTATGCATGATTGATCGCGGTTAATGAAGACCCGACTATTGATGAGGACCTATAGGGTTAGTCTAATGTTTGTTATTTTATGAGATAGGGGTAGACAGACACTGCTCTGACTAAGATCTTTTTGATGTACTAGGAATAAGTAGTAAAAATTTTGATGTATATTTTGATCTCCCTGTATTTCAGTAATTTTTTTGATTATGAAATCATGATGTACAGTTTTATGATGAATACATACAGATTTTATTTTTTTTACTACCATTTTCAAATTTTGTTAAATTTACAAATTTTCTATTATTAAAAGCGAAGAAAAATTTTACTCGTATTTTAAATAAGTAAATAAGTATGGGTTATGTTCAATGTAAATGAGTGTCACAACCTTCGCGGCAAGATGCACTCCTAAAAGTCGAAAGAGGACTAAGGGGTAAGGCGAGGCTCCATCCATTTGCTTTTACAACAACGAATCATTGTGATCATCACAGTCATGCACACACAAACACGTAAGCAAGTATAAGTTACCCAAAGGAGAACAATCATAGCAAAATACAACAAGTAGCTAAAACTGATAGTATATTTGAGCATAAAGTCATTTAAAGCATATAAGCATACCACAACAAGTCATTATGTTTAAATCAACATATTTCACCTCATTAATCATAGCAACCAAAATGCAGATGCGAACAACTATAAACCTTCTCCATGGAGAACAACTTGAGCAATCAATTAGCCGTATTCCTTAATCATGGTGTTATTAATACAAAACTCTACCAGGGTTAAAAGGTGGCACATGCCAAAACCATTTAGGAAATATCGATCCTAAT
Organism: Spatholobus suberectus; assembly: GCA_004329165.1. Lineage (NCBI taxonomy): Eukaryota > Viridiplantae > Streptophyta > Magnoliopsida > Fabales > Fabaceae > Spatholobus > Spatholobus suberectus. The sequence continues at coordinate 26,819,389 of CM014730.1, forward strand.
AATGGAAGCCAGTGCACTGGTCAGGATATTCGTATGGAGGTATCTTTCACCACGACAAGGGGGCATGCAAGACTCTAGTCTTTTGTGGAATCGCACCATCCTCATATCCTCAAGCTTTCACGCCCGGCTCTGCACCCGATAATTCCCTTGACACTTTTAATGTCAAATTGCTTGACTTAAATGTGTGTGTGCATGACAATCATGATTTTCCAACAACATAGACAATGATGGCATTCATATCAACAATCTACGCATCATCGCACTGGATAAGTTTTAGATCACCATTTTAAATATCTCAATGTGTCATCAAGTCCATACATCATCAACACCATATACAAGAATCCATCATGAGACTCCCATCAATTCCATTTAATAAAACTTTTATCAATTCTTATTTAATAATTATAAACTATTAATCCTTATTTTTAAACTTAAATTAGTTATAAATTTTAAATTAAAAACACCATTATTAAAACTTAGGTCAAAGATTTTCATAAAACCTAGTTTTATAACTTATAAAGTCATTCTTTAAAATAAAATACCTTTTAAAAATTTTTAAAACAAAAAAAGATTTATTCTTTTGAAGATTATATTCAGTTTTTACATAAAAACGTTCATAAAAGAGTTTCAAGTAGTGTTTTAAAAACCAGCTCGAATTGGTCGGTCGAACCAATTGGATTAAGACCCAATGGTGCAACCAGTCTGATCCAATGATTGGATCGGATATGCCATCGACCCAATATGAACTAGTGTGACTCAGAGGGTTTTGCGGTTGAATTGGTGAACTAGCAGGTTGAACCGGTGGTGACCCAAATCGGTTCAGAGAATATTTTTTTTTAAATGTGAACAACTTTGTTTTAACTTAACTATTGAAAAAAAAAATAGAAACCCCAACTTATAATATATTTTATGTATCTAAAAATATTTATTTACTATGAATTTTAATTATAAAAAAATAAAGATTCATATGTGAAATGATAATAATCACCACAATCGTAAATTCAAATGCACATATGTGTACAACATAAATCTCTCTTGTGTTGACCTGAATGCGTAACTTTCATTCATTTGCTCTTGTTTGTTTGACCTGAATATGTAACCTTCAGTCCTTTCTTCCTTCATCCTCATCTCAAATACCATTGTTGATTTTTTATTTATTTTTGGGCTACACATCGCCATTGAAATTTAATTTAATAAATTTTATAGGTATTATATGTCATGAATATTTTCAATTTTTTTAATAGATACTGGGTCATGCGGTTCAATCAGTGACCCTCTGGTTCAACTATTGACATGGTGACCTAATGCCCTAACCGAGTCGAAGACCAGTTCGAGTTTTAAAACATTTCAAGTATCAAAACACACCATTTCCATAAAACTAGAAAAAGATTCTAAAACTTTGAATCAAAATGAAAACAAGGTGTTTTCCAGATTCGATGACTTTGTTTTGTCATCAAAATTGAACAACTAAATGATTTTTGCTAAATTCATAACTTGTTAAAAAGGAAATTTTGACTATTTTCTAAATTATCCATGATCATCTTAAGCAAAAATCTACGAAAAATTTAAACAAAAATTCATAAAAAAATATGCAAAAATAACAAATCATCAAGGTCAAATTAAGCTGCTAAAAAACCAATGAAACTAGTTTTCAATTTTCCTTTCCAATGTAGAACATTTATCAGAAAAGTAAATTATTTTACAAAATTAAATTCAAAAGTTTCCCAAATTGACCAAGCTCATTAAAAACAAAGGTCTACACAATTTATAGTGATTTTTGAAAATTAACAGTTGCAAAAAACTCTTTTTGTCAAAATAATGCACAACCACTAACTTCGAAGAACATGTAAAATAGTAAACGATTTTTATTTGATATAAATCTTAGATGGTTGGAAATCTGGTTAAGGCTATTTTCTATAGTAAATTTTCTTCATTAAAATCTACAAAAATTCTAAATAAATAAGAAAAACAGAGAGGTCAGACTGCATTGCCTTGAAGGACAATTCATTTCTCTTCCCTTTTTAACCATTAAGGAAATGCATTTTGGGTAAAAACCTTTACCACTAGTTAAATGTTTGAATCTGGCTTCCAAAATGTCTAAGTTTTCTTAAATCCAATGTGTTTTTTATTTTTAATGAGTTATGTACTAAAATTGTCCCAGACACACTTTTAGTCAAAAAACAACACAATAGGCTTAACTTTCAAAATTCATATAAGATTGAAAACTTAATAAAAATAAACATGTGCTTTATGATTTTAAAGATTTGGAAATCTACATTTTGGAAATGCAAACATAAAATCCAAACAAGGTACAAAAATTCTAGAAACATTGAAACGTTGGTACTACTCATTAGCATTTTCTTGAGAGCATAGCCTAACTTGTGTAGGGCTTAACTCTCTCATTTTTGGGTGTTTAATCACATTCCATGTGTCCTTTATGAAGGTTTTTGAACCTACTTTCATTTCCAAGTGGAATCAACTCAATACAATAACCACAACTCGAGATATGAATAAAACATATGAACATGTCAGTGCTGGAAAACAGACAGCAAGGCAACCAAAAAATGCATACTTCACCAAATCAACATGTTTCACAAAGATTCAAGTATTTCAAGCCACCAATGAAAAATTCTACACATTAAACACTTCATAACAGTAGCATTGTCAACACATAGCAAGCAAAGGGATAGTTTTCCTAACTTCCAAAGATTAGGTAACTAGAGCTTTTAGGAAGAAGATGACAAGGTTGAAGCTTCTCCTTGATCTTTGACATGATTAAACACCAACAACATCCACCCATGGACCATCCAAGACACCAAACAATCTTATGTCAGTTTTTAAATAAGGAAGACAAGGAAGATCAAGAGGGAGAGAAGATGTTTTGAAAGGAAAAATAAGGTAAGAAGAAGGAGGAACAAGGAGATGAAAAGGACTTAACAAACCACAAGCCTTTTTTCTCTTTCTCTCCACACACACACTCTTCCATGCTTAGAGAAATTTTAGAAATGAGAATGGAGAAGGTTTGAGAGATCCACAATCATGGCCTTTTAAAGAGAGGGGGGGGGGGGGGGAGAATTTGAAATATCAACAAGGTCCTTACTTAAGTAGGAAAAGGAGGGGCAAAATGGTAAAAGGCAAAATCAACTCCTTAACGATGAAGGAGTTAAAAAAATAAAAAATAAAAAACAACAACCTAGCTTCTTGGAAAAGCCAAGAGTGGATTGCCAAAGGAGGGACAAGGCACCAAAAGTTGATTTTTATAGTGATAGGTAAGTGTACTTAGTGTAGATTAGTTTGTCAAATTAAAGATACTTTAGGTGTACTTTTAGTTAGGCACTTAGTTGGATTAGAACTAGGCTGATTTGATTATGAAACTAATTGGTCTCTTTGGCTTAGTTGGTTTGGGTATGTATTTTAAGGAGAAGAGAGGAAAATTTCAAATTCCAACACTGGTAGAGAAAACATAGTTAAAAACCAGGGATTTATTGAATAAGATTTACGGTTTTTTGATATCCAAACCAATTAAGAAAATTTAATTGAAATTAGAATTTTAATGAGTTTATGACTCACTAAAATAGCTTAGGGTTTTATTGAATCATCTTTGTAATAGTCAGGTAGTTAGTTCTTTTTTTCTGACAAATTTGTTGATAATCGGTCATGGATGGTAATAGAATAAAACCTTGTGTTTTAATATTTCAATAAGAAAAGCTACCAAATCAATTAGAACCTAATTATAATTAATTTAAAGTTAATTAATATTTAATCCCATGATCCTATACCGTTCATCAACTTCCACAAATAAATCTCTACTTAGTAGGTATCAACATAGTCTAGATTCCCGTAGGAATCTTTGTAGAAACTCAAACAAGAACAAACATGTGTTTTGATTATTTATTTTTAATTGGAAATTAAATTTAAGTCCTCTTCTCAATTTTTCAATCACCAATTCATGGATCAACATACTACAGATCTTACATTGCCAGCCTTCACAATGTATTTCTATACTGTCGGTATTCGAACAAACTCAATTCCTGCAGAAACTTTACAAAAATTTATACAGCAAACAACTACTTATTCTTTTAATTATTCAACTACATTTAAATTTAATTATCTCTTTTCAATTTGTCCAACCACTTATTCACAAATTATAAAAAGATTGGTCTTATAATCTCCATATTTTACAAACATCCAACATTTAGGAATTGCAAAAAAAATAAAAAAATGCTCATTCTCAAGTTGAAACCACAACCACACAAGTGTGGACAAGTAATTATAAAATATTTATACCACCTAATGCATCTAGTATGACTAGTAGAAAGCTATTACATGTAAAGTTCTTAAGGGAACTTGAGTGTACAAACACTAATATACCGTATTGTTGTTTTTGTAGATAACAATTTTCAATTAACAATATCATTTTAATGATAACTTATATTTTCATACTTAATATTGTTTGCAAAAATTTTGAGCACTGTTTAACTAAATTAATTAATAAACTAAATTATTTTAATTGAATAGTTAATCAATGAAAAAATTTAATATTGATTTGAATTATAATAATACTAAGATTGGTCATTCGATTTTTATTTGTTTTTAGTGCAAAATTTTAAAATAATTCATCATTTGATTTGTATGTATGTATGTAAGTAAGTATTAGACATAAAATATTAACATTTTAAAATTAATATTAAAAATTTAAATAATGTTAACTCTTTTTGGGACCAAAATTTGTATATTAAAAAAATATTTTAATTAGTATATTAAATTTAATATATTAATTATTATATTAATATATTATTATTAGCATTCTAATTTAATATACTAGTTAATAGGGGTGTTCACGGGTCGAGTTGGGTTGGGTTTGACCAAATCCAATACACGAATTGATCAAAATAAATTGAGTTAGGTTAGATTGAATTTGTGTAATTTTTTATCAAATCTGAACTGAACCAACCCGATCAATAACGGGTTGGTTTGGGTTGGATTCATGGATATCCGTTCTTATTTAGTGACATATTAAATACACTTTTATAAAAAAAGAAAGAATTATAAAAACTAAATTATTTTTTTAAAAATAAAAAAATATAATAAATGTTGCATTTTTCACTACGCGTGAATGATGGGCTTTACTATGTAAGCCAAGGTCCAATAGCCACATTCGCTGTTTTCATTGGATTGACTTGCTAGTCGATATACACATATCTATGTTTGTATATTACAATTAAAAGGAGTCAATTCAATATTGAAACACTCACTATTCATAATTTTTTTAAATTAAAAATACATATAAATAATAAATTTAAAAATTATTCATGTTAAGGGGTTGGGTTCAAGGGTTTAAAAATCAAACCTGTTACCCAACCCATACATGAATGGGTTTGAATGGGTTGGGTTGGGTGCTACCCGAACATCTACAAAATCCAAACCAAAGTATTTGGGTTGGTTTAGGTTGGTTTGGTTTACTGGTATCTGTACCCGTGAACACCCCTACTAGTTAATTAGTATAAACTAATTAAGTACTAATTTCATATATTAATTAGTATATTAAATTACTATATTAATAATAATATATTAACATACTAATTTACTGTATTGAAGTTGATATATTCTTACTAAGGATGGCAAAAATACCCATGCCTGCGGATATTTGCGAATAAAATCCGTCACAGGTAGAAAATTGGTATTTTAAATGGGTGCCCGCAAATATTCTAAACGAGTATATCCATTACTCGTTTATTAACTGGGGCGGGTACGGGTATCATGGTACCCATACTCGCATATACCCGCTACCAGCAATTATATATTTACTTAAATATCCTTACATATTAATATAGATAAAATTACATAAATTTATTCAAAATTTTCAAAAAGATTGTTCATTACAAGAGAAATCTTAAACAATTATATTACAAGAGAAAAGGAACATAAATTTGTGAGCATTTAAACTATATTTTTTTAGAAAAAATTGTTAGAATAATTAAAATTTATGTTCAAAGTGATTATTTTAAACAATAATTCTTTAATTTATAAATTTAAATTTATAAATTCAAAGTAATATTTGCAGCACCCTACAATTGTCCATAACACACAAAATAATTTGTTATTTTTTTTATTTGTTATTTTTTAAAATATTGGCGGATATCCACAGATACCCACACGAGTAATTGGGCGGGTACGGGTACGAATTTTATCCAGCAGGACGGGTAGTGAGTTACTACTACCCGTGCCCACCCCGTCCCATTGACATCCCTAATTCTCACTACAAAGATACACTGCACTTAAATTAAAATACTAACTCTATAATAGAATGTATACAAGCATCACAGATATTGTACATTCAAAATTTTAGAAAATAATTATAGAGTTAAGAAAACTATTAATTAGAAATTTTCACAGCATCATATATATGATTTTTTTGAATTCTCCTTTATTCTCTCTTTAAAGCAAGGGACTAAATATGTATTATCCTGTGTGATATCGGCTCAAATCTACAAATTAAAATAAAATCGATAGCTTGAACATAATCAATCAGAGCAATCCATAGTCAAACCAGAATCAACTTATAGAACATGGCTAGGGTGGTCCAGGGAATGAAGTGGTTTATGGTGGTCAAATTTGTGATGACCATTGGATATATTAATATATTATTTAAGGGTTCAGATGGGTTTTATGTAACTTTTGGTACTAGTTTTTTTGGAATTTTATTTTTATATAGAATATTGTATTTTACAAATTTCTCCTTTTAAAAATGAAATTATTGTTAAATTAAAAATGTATTTTATAGATTTGGCCCTATTGTGAAAAGTAAAGTTAATGTGGCCAGTTTACCATCGTTGTTCGAGGGAAGATGGAAGATGAGGCTTCGTTGCGGGGGTGAAGTGAGAAGAAAGAAGACGACGACGCTATGAAAGGAGAATTGGAAGATATCAGCATATAAAGAAAACAGAACGATACAGTTTCGTGCATTAAGTAGGGAGTGGGTTGGTCAGCCCCAGTCCGCCACAAAGCATCATGTCGATCATGGATATTGTGCTTAACCTGTTTTGAAGGACAAACCAACTTTCTCCATCGTCGATTAGTAAGAGACGTTGCGAGTTGCTCCGATTAGGTATCCTTTTTCTTGACAACATTTTATAGTGGTGGTTGTAATTACTTGAACTAAGGTGGAAAAGTGTTAATACAGATGTTTAAGATGGAATTTGTGTAATTATTTGAACTAAGTTGAAGGATTGGGAAAAGATGTGTTGATGGGGGGTTTGGTCATCTCGGTATAGTGATTAGGTGAAAGAATACTTGTGACTGTAGTTGATTAATTGAAACAATTGTGAAAGTGCTTGTGAAAAATTTACTTGGGTTGTCTGAGATTATAAATTATTTGTGAAGTTGTTCACTGCATATTTCGAACATGTATTGTGAATGGGAGGAAAATGTTTGGGTCAGCCTATGACAGTGGAACGAACAATATATTGAATGAATGTCACTTAAATGAAATTCAACTCTCTTTGTAATTATATCCATGGTGTTTTGACATGGAAGAGAGAAAAGGTTGTTGAGTTGAATTTCCCTTATTTGTTGTGATTGATATTGTTTTGTTGTGTTTTTATCCCTGTATGTTGATAAGTTTTGACAGTATATTTATTTTCTGTGGTGTTGCAGGAAGGTGGTGTTAATATTAAGAGGCTACATTAAGGTGAAGGTGCAGAAATTTTACCACGTCGTATATTTGTAACATGGATGATGTTGATCTTGGTGAAGGTTATTGTTGATGCCTTGCGTCAAGCATAAGTGGCAGTTTTGGAGGGTAATGCCATAATTGAAAATGTAGATTGTTTTGTTGTGGTCATGCCATGAGGAGCATGAATGACATTTGTTGATCATGTTGGTTGTAACACCCTCATTTTAGACTTATGTTTAATTCATAATATCTGTGAAATTACCAAGGAATTAAGCAATTGACAGATAGTCTTAATTCCTCTATACTGAGGGTTGACATATGGAAAATGACTAAACGACTGTGAATTGTCATTTTTAACTTAGAAATATGTCATACATATTAAAATATAATTTTATAAATTTTCTAGGAATTTTCTGAGATTCTTGTGGAAAATGACAAAATTACCCTCCATTGACTGCTAAAACTATAGCCAGTATAAGTGAAATATGTAAAAGAGACAAAATGAACATTCTCAGTTCATTTTTGGGTTAGATATTTAATTTTATAATTTTCATAAAAAATTTAGAATTTTTTTGAGTTAAAATGAAATTTCTATGAATTTTTAACTCGAAAATATTGAATAAATACTCAAAAATTCGAATTTAATTACTAAATATTAATTTTAAATTTTGGTAATTATTTTTAATCAATAATTAAGGTGCTCACCAAATTCCAAATAAAAATTCATTCAATTGCTATAAAAACGAAATTTACAAGTTTAAAGACGTTTTATCGAAATCGGTCGATTCCTCTGCAAAGAAAATAAAACGCAAAGACCTGGGGAAGCAGAGACCTATGGCACATTGATCAAAGACTCTGCAGACCCATCCCTCTCTTTTCCCCACATGTCATAAAAAGAAAACTTAAAAAGGAAAAAGAGAAAAGCAAAGTTACTTTCTTGCCCCCTTTTTCTAGCCACCTATTCCTCTATTTAAGCTAGCCCTTGGGACAGCTTCTTCACCTCCCTTTTCTGCCCAAGGAGCACGTCCAGCACCTCCTTTCTCTCCCTAATTCCATTTTTAAAAGCTTGCTTACACAAAAAACCTCCATTCTCTCCTCCTTCCATCCCCCATTGAAGCCACCATCCACCACCACCTTGTTTGGAGTTCTAAGGCACCTTGTTTTCTCCTCTTCTCCAACCAACAGTTAAGGTACATGGGGGGAGTGGGGTGTTCTTAAATTTATTACTTTCATGTAGATGATTTATGGGTGGGTTTGGCCCTCAAACCCTTAGTATGTTGTTGTTTTACTACTCTATTCTTATTTCTCTTCTTGTTGTTATTTATAGTTCTCTTTTGTGTAGTTGTTCTATTTATTTTCTGTTGCTCTCATGGCTGGAAGTGTTGTTTAAAATTGTTATTGACATCTTAATTTTGGCTTATATGGCTACATTACCCTAAAATGACCAAAGTTTGGTTGAAGGACTCTAAAACCTCTAAAGCATACCCTTAAAATTGTAACCTCCCTTCAACTTGGTAAGAAACAGAAAAGAGAAGATTTTTATAACATGTAAATACTTTTGAAACCTTGATCTAGTCCTTCCAAAGGGGACTCATGAAAATGGTCACTTTCTTAAGACAAGAATGAAACTTTACTCATCACCAAAGACCCTAGAACATCAAGGACTTTTGAAACTAGAACCAGAACTCAACTGACCATTAAAAGTTGACATTTTTATCTCCCTTCAAGTCACGGTTTTAAATGAAGAGAAAGGATTATTATTTTAGTTTTTGACCTACCTAATAACTCTAAAATTTTATTTTGGTCATTAAAGATCCACAATTTAGTGAAAAAAGCGATTTTTGTAGAGAAGTATCTAAGTCCCAGCGAGCTGACTTCGATTTCCGTCTGAACAACTGACATTGTTTTCGTGATAGCTTGGGCTACACTCAATAACTTTAAGTGATTTTTTTTTTATGAAAATTAGACAAAATTATGTTCGAAATGGACACAAGAATCATTAAAAAAGGTTAAGAAACGACGAAGCTACACTTTTCAAAAGTTGGGGTTACTTTTCAGAAAACGGTAACTGGCAGTGTTCACTCAAAAGCTATTTTTGAACTTTATAGTGCTATTCAATTGATTTTTCTTGAAAAAATATAAAGTAAACTCCCTAAGATTTACTGGGATATATATTTTTCCTACTTTAGTCATTGTTTACTATTTTTACCAAATTTTACATTGAAGTCATACGCGCTGTTTCTAACTCGAGACGTCTTTCTCAATGGTATATTTTGAAAAATCATCATAAATCGACTAGGCCTTAGTTTTTGGAGTTCTTGGACTTTTTGAAAATTTTTCTAATCTACTTTCTGGAAATAACCTCCTTGTTTACAAAAAAATTAAATAGGGATACGAAAATACCAAGGGAGTGTTACTGGTGCTCCAATAAGGGCCTCCTGACCTCTCTGCCTTGTTATTTTCTTATCTATTTTTATATATTTTTGTTTGGGATTATCTTTAATGATTTAGAAAATAGACAAAAACATCTTTCCAACAAGATATAGATCATGGCAAACAAAAATCATTAGCCCACTCAAATTAAATTTCAAATCCAAACTTAAAAACTGTGCTTTCTGGAATTCCGTTTTTTGAACCAAAAAAATGAAAGAACATGTTTCTAGTCACTAACCCCTTATTTTCTATACTTAGGACTTAAAATGAATCTTTTTGTTTAAAGTTAAACAAAATTCCCTTTTTAGGAATAAACCCTCTCTGTTTTTATATAATTTAAATAGACTTTTTCTTAACTAAGACATAAAGTCTTATTTTGAATCATGAAATAAGTGAATAGTTCTACTAAATTCTTTTAGAATCACGATTAATTACTACTAATTAAATTCATTAAATAGATTAATGGTGACATCTAATATTGTTAAGTAATTCGATGTATAAAGACATACGGATAGTCATATACTAAGTATTAATTAAGTTAAACCTTTCATTAAACACCTAAGTTCCTAATTAAGAATTTAAATGATTATATCAAATCACTATTAGCTAATTTAGGGCCTCCTAAGTAAGCTTAAACCTTTAAATTAGGCATTAAGATAATGGAGATGAATCAATGCTAATCTTCTAGTGTCCTATTCGTTGTTTTATTTTATCAAATATATACTTAGAATCCCCCTACATTATACTACAATAAGAATCTCTACATTAAGAGGCAGAGATGTTGAGGAGAGACGGTGCTGGTACTCAGGTGAACTGAGACCAGAGAAACCTTTGTTCACATTGAGAAGGTCAAGAAAGGACAATAGTAGAATCATAAAGTAGTGTGATGCGAGGGACATGCTAGGGCATGGCACCCCGCATGGGAAGTTACAGTTGGTACGCTGAGGAATGAAAGGCAGGGGCCCACTTACAGAGGTCTTGGGGGTAAGGCGTCGAGTGGTGAAGGTCCTAATGACTGAGGTAGCGCTTTCAAGTCAGGATATTCATCTGACCAAGCTTGGCAATCCCGACAACTGCACAGCATTCCAAGATTGGTGCGAGAGTATTCCTCTGTGTGGACGGTGAATGTCCTGAGCTATTGCTTTGTTCCTCGATGACGACGAGGATTGTACCATGTTGAGTAGAGGTATATGTACTCCTAGTCATTTTCCGGTTCTGTTAAGGACCATGTTGGGAGTATGGATCCATACAGTGTCAAGGGTAGATGTTACAACTTAGACAAACCCTAGGTTCCCCTTTTGTGGTCAACTGTGTCTTGTCGGTATAGGACGGTAGGATACCTTACCATCTATTTGAAAGTAATTTTGAGAACAAATTGCCTCACTCCTATGCACTTTTCTTTTATGCATGATCGTTGTGGTTGATACTTGAAGATGGCGGCCTTCCCCGTCTGTTGAATATACACGTTGACTTTGACGCTGCGGGGACATGGAGTTACGACGAGGAGGCAGACTATTTGACTCACCGCGGCTTTGTCTCTATCACATTCATGTCCCCTATCCCAAGAGCGTTCATGCCTCCTATGACCTGGACTTTCCTGATCTTGGTATCGTTCTCACCACCGCCACATTTTCATTATGCGCCTCCACCACCCCCGGCTCCACCAGCAGATGCAAAGATCCCTATTGTAGCGCCATATATACAGGCGTATCCACCACTACTAGCTGAGCACCTTATGGATGATGTACATCCCCCTCAGGAGGGATCACCCATGGAGGTGGTACTGGCCGAGTCTCCTATGGACTCTTTTGTGGCCAACGATTGGTCCACCCTCTCCTCCTCCTCCTCTGGACCTGAGGTACCCCACGAGGTGCCTAATGGCCATGCACGCCACAGAGAGGACACAGACTTCGAGGAGACGCAGTCAGACGAGGATTAGTAGACCCTATCCAGTGATTCTTCTTTTGATACAGGGGTTGGGAGTATATCTCTAGACATTGCTCTGGTTAGGATAGTGGGTAGCTAGTGTCTGTTCATGTACTTTTGAGATTTCCCTGTATTTTTTTTTTATTTCAATTGTATTCCGCTATGATGTATTCAGCTGTATTGCACTTCAAAAGCTAAAATGTATATGATCCTGATTATATGACATATATCGTTTTCTCATCTTTTACTCTTATTTCCAAATTTTGTTTTATTTACGATTTCCTTACTTTTGAAAGTTTCGTAAGACGATCGCGTGTGATATAAAAAGTGAAAAAATTTCTCGTACTTTTCTTAATCTAAAATCAAAATAACTAAATAAATAATTAAATAAACATGGGTTATGTTCAATGTGAACGAGTGTCACATTAGTCATTGGTCATTGTTCATTTAGTGCAATGCGAGCATGAACGACATTACTGGCTTCGGTATTGAACTTACAGGTTTCAAAGCCATATAATCTAAAAATGCCATGAGAAAAATATACCTAAAAAAGACATATATTGAACTTATTAGGGGTGTAAATGACCCAGATTAGGTTGGGGTTTAGGCATGTTTAAGACCCAACCCAATAAAAAATAGTTAGGTTGGGGTTGGGTCGGGTTTGTATTTTTTTTTTCGAAGCAACCCGATACAACCTAACCCCGACCTTTAATCGGGTTGAGTCGGGTCGAGTTATCAGGTTAACCAATTAAAATATTAGTATAATTTTTATTTAAAAAAACAAAAAATTCAAAAAAGAAAGAAAAAGAAAATACTTAATTAGTTGAACTTATTCAACACATGTTCAATTTAAAATACAAGTTTAACTACACAAATTCAACATTAAAAAAAATACAATATATGTGAATATTATAATATTTTTATTTTTTTATTAAAAAAATAATAGATCGGGTTAGGTCGAGTTGATAATGCATCAACCTGTGACCCAATCCAATCTTAATTGGATCAACCAAGATTGAACCTAATCCAACCAAATGACTTGACCTAGCCCACTAAAATGTAGTTGGGTTGGATTGGTTTAGTTTGGTTCATGGGTCAATCGTGACCCGCTTATACTTTTAGAACTTATCTTTCTATTAGTGATATAATCTTAAAAAAAATTGGCTTTTAAATTATACATTTCATTTTTATTATTTTCTTGGTAAGGAGGACCTCAAGTCCTTTATCGATCACAATGGATTCAATGATAACAATCATATACATTATTTGAACCTAAAAAAAATGAAATAAATGATATCGTGTAATTTATTTTGGGTTTAAATTATTTGTTGAAACCAATTTCAAATTTTAATAAAATTAATCCATGATATTAGTTGAAACCCATTTCTAATCAGTTAACATCTCATGCTATAAATATTACCAATATGTCTAACTATCCACATCCATTTAAAAGTGGTGCTTATGCCATTCATTAGAACTCCAATACACTTAAACTAAAATAGAATCAAATTAAATAAATGAAAGCCTAGAGATTGGTCAAGCCATAGCACAACACTACAGCCACAGAAAATTATGCAGATTGATCCAAACAATGACTACTGGCACAAAGGAAAATATGTAGAAAATAACATTATATTTGAGCACACATGCCACAAAGGAACATTATATTTGAGTATAGATGCTACAAAGAAATATACACCAACAACATAAGTGGTGCTTAAATCCAACAAGCACAGATATATTGGTCCAAAGTCCAAACAATGACTATTGCCACAAAGGAATATACACCAAAAAATTACATTGACTTTAGTGATATTAAATCCAATATACACCAAAAAGTTACATCACCAAATAATTATAATACTTCCCTTAAACAACTTCAATTCTTTGAATATAGATATAAAAACACTTGAATCTCGCACTAAACAATTTATCTATAACTAAGGAAAGCCATTCCTTGAATAAAAAAGAAAATGAAAAAGTAAAAGCCATCCAGGTCTCATTGAAAATCACGGCACAAGTGTTATTGAAAATCACGGCCTCAGACAAACTGATTTAGAGGCATCCAGATGGTTAAGGTGGCAAGTTCCAAGAAGAAATTCAGGGAGCTCTTCACGTGTGTTTGCCTGAATAAGATGAAATACATAAATTATCATGAGTATAGAATAACAAATTCATTCAGAAGGCAAATGGCATTGCCATTATCGGAGACTCTTCCACAAGATCATTGATATATAATTTCAGCAATATTTAGCCTGCGAATTAATTGAAAGGAAAGAAAAAGAACAAATCACTTTACCTGTATTAAAAAAGCCATCTCAATAACCAGATGGTTGAGGTACCCAAGGACAAGACTCACAACACCTCTAGCAACAGTTGATGTTCCAATATTAACCCTAAGCTGAAATGAATGCCACGATTTCCAGACAAGAATTATATGAAAGATGGTTGGCAGCTAAATGTTTGATGCATCATGTATATCTAGAGTCCAATTCTTTCATAACTCTCATGGCTAATTCTCCTAAGCTTGTATATATTTTCCACATACCACACCAAGGTGTCAACTCAAATAGCAAGCGCGATATAGTTAATACTAATTATCTTTGTTTTCCTAACAAGTTGCTATTCCACTGATAGTCATGCAAAAATTACCTCCAAATAGTTCGTTCCCTAGAAATAATAGTGCTTGACCAACTAGGCACGCCTTCTTTCCTGCATTCTGCTTTATTTTCCATGAACTCTGCAATATTTAAAATCTAATGACACACTGGGATTCCTCAAACAAAGGATCAAAAACTCGCTACCTGCTGCACGAGGAACAGTTTCATCTATCTTTGACATCAAACTGGACACTTTTGAACTACTTTCAAATTATTTCGTTGAACATAAGCAGTCACAGACAATGCATAAAAACAAAGCTTAAACCCATATAACCACAAACGAACACTGTTACAATAAATAAATAAAAAACAAAACAGCCTCATCACAGTCATATGACAAAGATGTTAAGAAAAGAATTGGAATTAAGTCACACAGCAAATATGCTAAACCTACAATGCTTACACCACTGAAGAAAGTTTCAAGGAACTTACACCACATAGGGCCACAAGAAGCAAAACGAACACACAAATGACTACACACTTTAAACACCCAACAACAACAAACTACAAACAAACCTGAGAATGTGTGTGAATGCATCCACGATTCAACGTCAACAGCATCGACAACACTAAACTTAATAAAGACGGCCTTCAACGGAGTCCGTCGGGGCAAAAATCTTGAGACAAACCCTCGTCGTGCCAATTTAGCTTTTCATTAAAGGGTCTGCATTCAACTACTACTATTGAAGGCAAAAAAGTCAGTTTCAGTAAGGGCAAAACCGTGATTCAAAGATTTAACAAAAAAAGCTGACGTGTAAAAAACAAAAAATATTGACAAAACCTATGTTAGCAGGTCACAAAAACTAGTCCACCGTAGGCCACTTCTTACATTGGTCCACCGGAGTCATCGTCTCAACTTATATTCGGCGTAGTATGGTAAGTAATACACTCGTGACACACTCGATACAAAGTAAAAAATATGTCCTAACAAGTGTCGGAGGATTGCAGGGATCGTAGGGAGGGGCAGGAGATAGTTACATGAACTTTTAAACAATTTTTAATTAGGTTTCTATTCTATAAAAATTTATAATTGAGTTTTTAATTTTTTTTAATTAGGTTCTTGAACTTAAATTGATGTGAATATTCTGTTAATTTGGAGGAAATATTCCTTGATAAGAACTCAATTAAAAAAAATAATATAAGGATCTAATTAAAAATTATGTAAAAGTTCAAGGACCCACTCATTTAAACTTATTTTTATTTTTTTATCTTGATTTTATCTTTGTTTTATTTTAGAAAAAAGCGAAAATTATAGAAAGGGACAGAGTGCATATTTCAATATTCAAATGCTGTCGCATTATTATTATGTGATTAAATTGCATTTTTTGTCCTCCTACAATTCTCAATCCGTGATTTTGTTCTCCCTATTTTTAATTCCTCAATTTTAGTCCTCCAATTTTTAAAAATCTTGAATTTTAGATTCGCCTTTTTTAATTTTTCAATTTTAATCCCCAAACTTTAAAAATCTTCATTTTTGATCTAACCATTAAATGTTCATCTATTAACTGTTAATATCTCAACGTTGACTATGACGAGACATTAGTCTTTAAATATTATCTATCACATATTCAGTCTAATGCCACATCATAGTTAATGTTGAAACATTAACAATCAACAGATGAACATTTAACAGTTAGATCAAAATTATAGATTTTTATTTTTTTTGGGGGGGGAGGGTGTACTAAAATCACAAACTTAAAAATAGGTGCAAGATATTTACTAGTTTTGTTGATGACTAATTTCTGCTAAAAAAATTGGCTAACCACTTTTAATGAGGTATTTTCTCTCAAGCACATTTTTTTCATCCACAAGACTCAAACCCAAGACCTTCCTGGACTAACATAATATTAGTAAATTAAATATTAAATTATTGAATAGGCCCCTTAACTTTTAGGTAATTTTTAATTAGATTCCTGTATTTTTTTTTTAATTGAGTCTTTAATCTTTTAATTTTTTTTAATTTGATCTCTAGGACAAACGACAATCAAATGAAAATTAAAAAAATTAAGAAATTAATTACAAATTTTTATAATATAGGAACCTATTTAAAAATTATCTAAAAGTTAAGCGAATAATGTATTATCTCTTTAAATAATCATGTTGTAGGTTTTTAACTTGGACTATCGTGAGAAAGAAATTTCCACCTTTGGATATATTATTTTTTAATTAAACATTGAGATTATTTCTTGTTTCTTTTTTTTTCTCAATTTACCCCTCTGCCCCAAATCACGAAAAATTATTAGGTGGTCCTGGACCACCATGATTCCAATTAATCTTCACATGATATGTAATTAAGTGTAATTAATTCTTTCTCGTAAAATATAAAATTTGAATGTATGTTGTATACATATTGGTTGAGACCATGGACACTTAGTAGTCCTGGATTACCTAATAATTTTTCCCACACCACCCAACCCCCCCCCCGCGCAATTCCCCTTCTCCCTTCAAAACCCTAAGTCCCCATTTGTGTTCGATGCTGCAATTGTAAAAAGCAAAGTGTGGCGAGTTGTGAGGCTTCACGAATTGTGAGGCGTGGGAAGGAGCTCTGCTCTTGCGGCGGCACCAAACACGCAAGCTTTGGCCATGACGGTGTGTTGGTAAATCGCGAAGTTTTGCAACGCGATAGGAGCGGTGGCCGATGACGAGCAAGGAAGAGAGTTCAGAAGCAACACAGAGGCAATTCGCCTTTCCGATTCGGTCTGGCGGCAGGGTCCAATCCGAAACTTCTTTTGGCTATGACCTGTTTGTTTGTGCAAAGGAAACCTGGAGCTGCATTTTCTTCTTTCTGATTGCCTTTTGTTGCCTGAAATGGAATATTTTTGCCAGTAGTTTACGGTCTCTATGGAAGCCGCTTGTGGTTTAACAGTGGTTCTCCATGAAGTTGCTTATGATTAATAGAGGTTCTCCGTGGAAGCCGTGTGTTTGAACTTTTCAAAAGCGAACGCTAGTTTTGGGAGGGACGGTGGTTGCAGTGTAAGTGTCACCGTAGTAAGGTGCTTGCAGTGAAGGTGTAGTCGTCGGCTTCGGGGTCGGGGTCGCCGTCACGACGGAAGTTGTGCAATCTTGATCGAGGGAGAAGGAGATTAGGACAAATTTGGGAAAGACAGAAAAAAAAGAAAAAGAAAAAGAAAAAAAATCTAAACCCTCCATTTTAAAATTATTAAATCTAACAGTGAAAATCTAGTTTCCTAGGAGACTTGGCTGGGTCTTCCACCTAGAATAAGCCTTCTAACTTGTCCAGTTGTTGCCGGGTCTTCCACCTAGAATGGCTGGGTCTTCCACCTAGAATAAGCCTTCTAACTTGTCCAATTGTTGCCTAGAAACACTGATTTCTGTTCAACGACTCTTTCAGATTTATTCCACTTCCAACTACCATTGTTGTCTTTTTATAAGCTTTTGACTCTATTAACTTCAGTATCAATTTTTTTATAACAAGCAGGAGAACATCTTGTGAATAGATCTTGGTGATGAGCTTCTAGAATAATTTAATAGACTTTGTTAGGTCAAAGTTTTTGATCGAGCTTTCTTATCAAACATTTTATTGAAGTTCATAAAAAAAGGGTAATTTATGCTAACCTCTTTGTGGTTACTAATAAGTAATAACTAGTTTGATATACAATAAGATACAAGCACAAGACAAACACTTTAAGTTACAGACAACTTTTATCTTGTATATTGTTTGGTAGATAATGGATAATATAAGAGAAATAATACAAATTTTACTGTAATACCTCTTTTAATATTAATTATCTTAATAAAATTCATATTAATTATCTTAAGACGATGACAATAGTGGTGACGATGGTGATAACAATGGTAGTGGTGACAACAGTAGTGGCGATGGTGGTGGTGGTGGTAATTATGGCAATGAAGGTGATGACAATGGTTGTGGTGGTGGCGATGATGACGGTGGTAGTGACGGTCATGGCAATGATACTAGTGATGACAATGGTGGGGGTAGTAATGGTGGCGATGACAATAGTGGGTATTATATTTGTTCGAGTTTTTTGTGTTTGAGATAAAAAGTTATCCCATGGTTTATCGAGTAACAAATTATTGAGCTTCTATCCTAATTATCTTCGTTTGGTGTGTGTTGTCCCATTATCTTTTTAAAATCAAATGTGAAATAACTATATTTGTGCTATCTAATACTATGCTTTGTAACAAATCAAACA
This sequence comes from Spatholobus suberectus, assembly GCA_004329165.1. Lineage (NCBI taxonomy): Eukaryota > Viridiplantae > Streptophyta > Magnoliopsida > Fabales > Fabaceae > Spatholobus > Spatholobus suberectus. The sequence continues at coordinate 26,838,258 of CM014730.1, forward strand.
AACCCACACTTTTTTTATTGAAAATTTATACTTATTTTGCTCTTTGCTCCTTTTTTATTTTATTATATTTAAAAGTACTTTTTTGCTATATAAAATTTAGGAGGAAGGGATAGTACCCCAGTCCAAGGTAGACAAAATCTCTAGGCTCAAAGAGCACTTATAGAGATACTTATATTTATCTCACTCCAAAGAGACTAGTGGAGGCTCAAATATTTATTGTAATACATATTTTTTTAATTATTTTTATTAATCACCAATAGCAAATTACAAACCATGAATTCATTAGCATAAGTAACATTTTTCAATGGAAAATCTAATCAACATCCATACTTTTCAAGGACTTTTTAATCAAATTCCATCTTTTAGGACCAAAATGATTGCCCCCTATCTTTCTAGAATGAAAATGATGTTTACTTTTACATAGACCAACCACTACTAGAAGTTCTTCAATTAGCGATTAATTTAGAGGTCGGAAATATTCAGTCATTATAGAGACTGATTTAGAGACTAGTTTAGAGATTGAAAAAGTTAGTCTCTAAATTGATCAGTCTTGAAAATTAGTTTCTAAAACCAATTTCTAAATCAATTTCTAAAATTAGTGACTAACAGTTCAGAGACTTACTAAAATTGGTTTCCAATTTGATCACTAATTGATTTAATGATCATTTTTCTCACTTTAACAATTGAATTTTTGATCACAACATTTTTCCTTATAGTAAACTATGATTTTTTTTCATATATACTCTAATTTTTACACCTACCTTCCATCCTTCATAATTACTTTTTTTCTTTTTTTCATTACATTATCTATTATATTTATTATTTTTTTTCTATTTCTTCTCCCCATCTTTGTCTTCTCACTTGTAGCATATACATCTTAGGAAGGCCAATGCAGTTTATACAATGACTAGTTATTGACAACTGCATAATGCTTTTTGTAGTGCTCATTTTTCCAATTAGAAAAATTCTAGGAATTTTTTTCCAATTAAAGTCACTTATACCCAATGAGTGTGTCTTAATTAGCAACACATGCTGAGATTATGAGGAGGACTTGTGTTTGATTTCCCCAAAATACATCCTTGGAAAGGAGCGGGAAGCTTTAAATGTGACTAAGTTCCGGACCGAAGATTAGTTTTATAACTAGTTCAAAGGGCTAAAACTTGTGAGGATATCTCGGTGTCCCAACAGAGAGTCAAAAGTCCTATGTACAATGATTTAAAAAAAAAAGTCACAATTACTAGAGACAAATGTCACGACCCTCCAAGGGTAGAAACAACAAATCTATAAAAAGTCATGCATATTTAATTTAATTCTTGATTGTTTGTTTACCCTGGCAAACATTAATCTTGACAATTTTCAATTCTTTATAAATTATTTTAACACTAAAATTTTACACCTAGACCACTTTTGGTCGATGAATTAATTTTCTTAGAGACAAAAACATTATTATAGTCCATTAATATTGACTCATTGACATGATAACTAGATGTAGGACACACAAAATTTTGGGTGTAAAAAAGCATAACTATTAAAGTAATACCACAAGAAGTAGAAGTATGTACTAATTTTCTCTCTAGAGCATGCCTTTTGATGATACCTTTTTGCATTCTACGGAGGAGAAAGATTTGAAGGAACGCAACACAAAAAATGTTAAGATATTGGTCACAAATGGTGCGCCTTCTTCCTTTTCGGTGGAGCATGAGAAGTCCTATTTCGTTTCTATTAATACTTCCTATAAGGACAAAGTGGTGGGTATGGAAAATACCCCCTTGGACCTAACTAACGACTTTGCTGTGAATCCCCTAGATATAGTTAGTGTTGTGATAGAAGAAATCTCCCCTTTCCTCAATTTAGAAGAAAAGGAAGATGACCTTACTACCTTACTCAACTTGAGACCCAATATTGAGGTCACTACCAAGAAATATGAACTATGGTGTCGACCATGGAAGTTCTCGCTCATCGTTAAACTGCTAAGGAAAAAGGTGAGTCTCTGTTACCTCTCCAACAAACTTCAAAAATTGTGGGCAAGAACAGGCACGCTTCATACTTTGGATATGAATGAAGACATTTTCCTGGTTCACTTTTTTGAAGAAGAACACTATAAGTTCACCTTCTTTGAAGAACCCTGGCTTTTACTGGACCACTATTTCTTAGTCTAGAGATGGAGACCGTTTTTCAATCTGCTGCTTGGTTTTTATCCTCATGCTCCTTGTGGAACTTTACAATAGGGAATTCCTTTGGCAGGTATGATCACTTATTGGTACCTTGCTTAGAGTTGATGAACACATATCCATCCATTCCCACGACAAGTTCACCCGGATATGCTAAAACTCAATCAACGATGAAAATTGGTTCCTTCTTTCGCTATCTTGGGTCATGAATTCAAATTTGAATATAAGGGCTTATACCTCATTTGTTTTAGGTATGGTAAATATGGTCACCATATTGACCAATGCTAAGAGATTGTTCTTTAGATTCCCACCTCCAATCCCATTATTGTATTAGAAGAAGCTCCATCGACTGTTATGGTGGGGATGATAGTTGAGTCAGGAAACGCCAACCCTAATCAGAATGACATTGAGTAGGAATTAGTGAATGATGTGGCAGTGCAAAATGATAAAAATCTGTTTGGCCCTTGGATGTTGGCCAAGAAAGTTGCCAAGTGTCGCACAAATCCTACAAAATCAGCGAAAGTGAGCAAAAAGACAAAAAAAGAGAGATAAAGCCCTTGTAAGTTGATTTGGACAAGGCAATAGGCTATAGGTTTTCATCATTGGATGGGGATGTGGAGGTGGTGGAGTAAAGTTTGTCCTCTAACGTGCTCAACCCTAACGTAAATACTCAACACTTAGTGGACGATGATACTTGTGCATGCACGTCCAAGCTTTTATCAAATCGTGCTACATCCCACCATGCAAGCAAGATGCCAAAAAGAGACAAACCTACCCAGACCAAACCCATCCAAAATTCCAAAGTCTAACCACCAAAAGCCCTTTCTACCCTAACATCGACACGTCACTCCAAGCCTACCACTACTCAATCACCCTCAACGTCTTCTAGCCCACCTTCTCAAAGGCTTCCTACTTCCATTACCTCCCATCCCCACTTAGCAATCCTCCATTAGTGAAGATACTTCTCACTTTGCCATAAAAATATATCAAAGTATGGCTGAAGCTAACCCTTATATGAAACCCTATGACCTTCCTAATACCCTTAAACCCCCAAATCTTCATGCTATTACTAGGAAAGTTTCTTTTTTTGGTACAAAGTTTCTTATGACTCTTGCAGGCTACAAAATGGTTGCAGCTAATGAGGATCCTCCTCCAAAAGATAGTTAGTCTCACTTCTTATCATTTCTTTTCTTTTTATGGATTCCATGAATTTTTGGGTTTGGACTCGTATAGGGGCAAGAAACCATCACTTTCCTAGTTTGGTTCGAGACATTTTTTGCATTCATGATCTCAATTTCATTGCTTTTTTAGAGCCTAGAATAAATGGTCGCAAACCTCAATATGTAATCAACAAGATTGGCCTTGACGAGGTAGTAATAGTTGAAGCCAGTGGCTCTTTTGGTGGGATATCGTATCTCTAGAAAACATCTCATGCCAATGTTCAACTTATCTCCCCTCCCATTTTTCACATCCATTTTTCTATTAATTCTAGGTCTGCCAATCCTTGGTTCTTAACCATTATTTATTCAAGCTCTCAACATGGTCTTTGTCATATTTTGTAGAATGAACTATGTCATTAGCGACAACCTCTTTGGGCCTTAGTGTGTTGCTGGGGATTTCAACACCATCCGTTTTTAGCACAAAAAGTTGGGTGGGGATCCATTCAATCTTAACCACAACTTGCCTTTATCTTGCCTTGATAGATGTAACCTCCTAGATATGGGCTTCAAAGGCCCACCCTTCACCTAGACTAAAGCCCCTTAAATGAATGTCTAGATAGAGTGGTGTACTCTATTTCCTTCTTCTTACATCATTCATCTAGCCTTACCCACTTCTAAGCATTGTGGCCTCTGGGTAAAACCTCAAGGGACGAATAACAGTAACCATAGTAACTACTTTAAATTTTTGGCCTCTTGGATGAATCACCCAGATTTTTAGTCCTAACTTACAAATGCTTGGCTCACCCTAGATTCCTAGAATAAGAACATTTCAAGACTTTCCTCTTCGTTGAAGGTTTGAAACTGTGATGTTTTTGGCAACATTCTTAGGAGGAAAAGAAGGATTTTGGCTAGGTTGGAGAATATTCGTAAGGAGCTTAGTATTTTGACATACTTCACCAAGAAGAGATTTATTGGTTCCAACTTACTAGAGCAAATGGTTAAATATGGGTGACTCTAACACTCTATATTTTCATCAATCTTTCATCTCTTGCAAACGTAAGAATAAGATTGATGTTCTCCAAGACTCCAACAATACTTGGATATATGATGATGAACAAATTCAAACCCTTGTGGTTAACTTTTACCGAGAGCTCTACTCCTCCACTGCTCATGATCCACAACTTTTTCAGTCTAAGCATTGCTTTCCCCTTTTACCTACTGAGGATCTTGACATTCTTAACATCGATGTATCTTATGATAAGATCAAGGGTGCTTTATTTGCCATGAGGAATCTCAAAGACCTAGGCCCGAATGGATACCACTCTATTTTCTTTAAAAGTCAATGGCATCAAGTTGGTCAATCTATAGTTGATTTTGTTCAAAAAGTGATCACAACGCCTCACCTAATCAACTTAGTCAATCAAACTTCGCTTACCCTTGTTCCAAAATGCAACGAGCCTTCAAAAATTTCCTAATTCAGGCCATATCCTTATGCAATGTCATCTACAAAGTGGTAACTAAAATTGTTGCTACAATGATTAAACATATTCTACCTTCCATTATTGCTTCTACTCAAAGTAGTTTCATTCTTGGTTATCATACGGTGGACAACGCAATCATACTTCACGAGCTTGTCCACTCCTTTAACCACCAAAGGGTAGCACTGGTTACATGATGCTTGTATTGAATCTAGAGAAGGCTTTTGTTTGCATGGAGTAGGACTTCACCATTTAAACCTTAAGCATGATAGGCCTCCCAACCTAGATGACCTATCTGTTATCCTACTACATGACCTCTTCTACCATAAGTATAACTTGGAATGGGCAAAATTCTACAAACTTTAATCCAACTAGAGGTCTCTAATAAGGAGACACCATATCTCTTTACATTTTTGTCCTTTGTCTTGAACGCCTTGCTCACATTATTCATGATTTTGTTGACAATGGACCTTGGTTACCTTTCACCTTTGGGTGACGTAATAGTGTCAGCATCTCTCATCTTTTCTTTGCTAATGACATCATTCTGATTGCTAAAGCTTCCACCTCCTAAGCTAAAGAGATCCAATGTGTGCTCAATACCTTCTATCTATCTTCAGGACAACAAATCAACAAGCAAAAATCAAAGATTTTATTTCTCAAAAAATGTCAACAATGTGATCACTAGCAACATTACAAATGCTCTTGATATCCCTATCACAGTTGCCATAGACACTTACCTTGGTTTCCCTGTTGTCTAGCAACACCTCTCTAAGTCCTCCTTCACTCCTTTAATTGATAAAATTTGCAAAAAGTTAACAGGTCAGAAATCTATAGCCCTTTCCTTGGCTAGCAAAATCACCCTAGCTCAATCTTCCCTCCTGAGCTTTCCTGGGTATATCATGCAAGCAATTTGCTTACCTATTTCTGTTTGTAATGAGATAGAAAAACTTTGTCGAGGTTTCATTTGGGGGAGCAATCCTAATCGTAGAAGTTGTCATTTGATCTCTTGGGATATTATTTGTAAGCCAAAAAACCAGAGGGGCTTGGCTTTCACAATATTTGCATGCTCAATCAATGTTTCATCTTAAAACTTGGGTAGCAACTGATATCTGAACCCTACAAACTTTAGGTTTGCATTCTCAAAGCTAAGTATGGATACGGCCTTAATCCTATCCCTAACATCAAGCCTCATAACAAACCATCGCATACTTGGAGAGCTATTACCAATCTCTGGCCAACCATTAATAATGCCATTGCTTGGCTAATTAACAATGGTAATTCTGCCAGGTTTTGGATCGAGAAATGCATCCCTAGCTGTGATAGCCTTTGTGTGATGTTTCTTGACTTTGTTCCCATTCACAAAAAAAACTTTCCCATTTCTGCTTACACCTTTGATGTAGGTTGGAGATGGGAAGCTATCCAACACCTCTCATTCTAGAGAAGGCCTTGATGACCTCCCTATTTGGAGACATTACAACGATGGTCTCTTTTCAATTAAAGTTGCTTACCATTTTTTTTATCTAACACTGACAACAACCTCAACACCTTGTAGCCCAATTTCTCCCTTGCTTGGAAATGGAAAAGGTCCTTGAAGGTTGAAAAACTTCCTATGGAAACTTTGGCATAAATGTTTGTTAAATAATGCTTAGAGAAAGTGACGCCACATGACCCACTTGGTTGTTTGTCATCTGTAACACCAGTGTTTTTCTAATAAATGATTTACTAATTTGAATAATAAAAAAGTGGAAATTAAATTTAACTATGTAATAAAAAAGTAATTAATGAAGTGTGGATATATGTTTGTTGTTTTATGTTGTGTTTTCTTGGAACCCCTAGATTGATTTGTGGGAGTTAAGAAAATGTTGTCTAAACCAAATGTCACTGTTGGTGGTATCTCTGTGTTTTAGTATCAAGTAATGATGTTGGGTCAGTTGTGGGCCTTAGAATATTAAAAAGTGAAAGTGGATCCCTAGTGACCCAAAACCCTTCTTGAAGCCTATAACCCCTTTTAAGATGCAAGACTCCTTTCCTTCCCTATTTTGCCACTAGACACCTTTAGACATTCTCAAACTCTTTCAAGGCATACAAGGCTCTCACCAAGTCTGAAGAATCAACTTCAAGACATACTTTGTTCCTTTGTCTTGTGAGGGGATGTGTTTCTCTTGCTTGAGGTTCTCCTTTTCTTATTCTCCTCTTCCATAAATTTAGATTTTTGGAAACTCTAAAAGGTAAAGGAATCTTACACTTGTTGATGGTTTGATCTATGAATGTTGTTATGTTGGAATCTTGCTTTTGGATTGGGCTAGGAACATGATTTGTATGGGTTGTGATGCAATCTTGGTGAAAAATGGGTTTGGTGATAAATCTGATGATTTTGATTTATATATAGTAAGTGAAGCAAAATGTGATGAATATACGCTTGGTTGTTACTAGATGATGTTGTTTTAAACTCTCTTGAGTCGTTTTGGGATGATGGGTGTCAAAAGTTTGGATTTTTGACTTTTTCGAAGAGAACCTTTGGTCCTAAACTTTGTTGAGCGATCCATGATGTTGTTGAGCGAGTGCTTTCAACCCTATTGTAGTTGGGATGAGTGGAGTGATCTGTTAAGCGAATGTTGAAATTGCTAAGCGAGTATTCATGTGAAATCTAAAAATTCTCCAAAAAGTGGTTCGCTGAATGAGTAAGTGATTTATTAAGCCAGTATTGGCATTCTAGAATGTCTGGAGTGGTTCACTGAGTGACAGTTAGCTTCGTTGAACGATTTCTTATTTTGAAATTTTGGAGCTATCTGTAGTAGGCCTCCTGCTAAGCGAGTAATGTGTTCGCTTAGCTAGATGACATTTTTTAATTATGTTACTCTCTAGAGTGGTTGGTTGTTGAGTGACGGTGATGCTCGCTGAGCGAGTCATGTTTTGGAAAAAATTGTAAAAGTCCTCGAAATGGATTTGCTAAGCGATCTTGGTTATTGCTGAGCAAGAGTCCCTAGAGACAGAAAGGGGTATTCGCTAAGCAACACTTAGGGTTGTTGAGTGAGAAATCTTCGTGGAGAAAAGTAGACTCTCTATAGGAAGGTCTTCACTAAGCAGGTATATGAGTCACTTAACGAGTTAGTTAAGTAGTTTGTTACACCTAATTGAGTTTTACTATGTGTTTCAAATGGTTTTAAAGGAGAAATCTTGACGTGAGTTTTGTTGTATATGTTGAGTATGTGGTTGAAGTAGAAGTTTCTTAAATAAGACCTCCACTTGTTTTAAATGGAAAATTGTTTTGAACTTCTAGTTGGGTATAGGCTGCTTGTATAGGGCCTTAGCTGTTGACCATGTATGGTGTTGAATTAAGCCGATATGAAGTTGTATAGTGGTCGTTGGCCATGTGTGCTGCTAAATTGAGCCCACATGGTGTTGTTATTGAACCTTGTTGACTTGTTGATGTTGAGGTGATGTTGCTCATATTGTACATGCCTTTCATGCATATGTTGATGGTTGAGATAGCTAATGATGGACCTCACGTCGTGGTGTGAGTAGGCATGTAAGTTGGTTGGCTGACTCGAGTAGACAACTTAGATAGGGCCTCTAACCTAGTGCTAGATAAGACGTAGGGGCAATTATCAATGGGCCTTTGAAGATGAGTGGATGGGTGATTCCGTCGAGGGCAAGGTAGTGCAAACCTTGAGTCGTAGTGAGCCACCACCCACATACACTCATCCTAACAAATCACATAATCCTATTCGTAGATCAAAGTTTGGCAATCCCTAAATGGCGAATGGCACATGTCATGTTGTTGTTCGTGCCATGTTAGGGATAAGAACTAACTGATTGCTCAATTGTTGAGAATCTCCTAGGAGTAGTGTCTAAATGCATAGCATGATTGTTGATGTAGTTGAGTTACATTGTAGTCATGCATAATGAATTTGATTATTAAATTCAAAGTAGGAGGAAGATGATATTTATTGTGGAGAGTGATGTATGCTTGTTCCCTAATTGATGAGTATGAACTTATCTATTGGTTATTTCATTGATTTCATGTTATGTTGTTTTTATGTAAGCTTAGCCTTGCTTTGTTGTTGTTGTTTGATTGTGATGATCACGTCATTGACGTCGAGCAGATGGTGAGGCTTTAGCGGATCCAATTACTCCGAGTTGATGGCGAAGTTGTTGGTTGGAGATGATGGAATGTGATGGAACACATTCTCCTTTTTGGATATTTCTTTTTGATAGTTGTTTTGTTTCGTTTTACATGATGTATAGTGGACTAACCATAGAGAGTGCATTTTTGTATTCCTTCCTTGGTTTTGTTGTTGATCCGTAGGTTTTAGGAAATCCATTGATTTGTATATTTAAGTAGTGTTATTGGTTGAGACAAATGAGTCTCATCTTTGATGTTTATATGTATATGTTCATACGCACATATGTGATGTTGGCTTGTAGAGGAATGATGATCGATGTGATATTCTTCAAAGTGGTAGAGCGAAAACAAATATATGATTTTGAAATACTTAAATATAAGATATTATATAAAACAAATTCTCTCTAAGAACTAAAGAGGTGGTGTTGTTCTGTAGTGGTAGTGGGTCGTTACATTTTGGTATCAAGGCTGGTCATGTCTTTTAATTGAGCTTATGGGAAATAGGTCCAATATGTTTTTGTTGTGTACTTCTAATGTGATATTGTGTGTTGATTATTTTGGCTATGTTGTTGTAGGGTGGATCCTTCCATGAGAAAAGCGATCATGGTTGGACGACTTATGATCGTGTTTTTTTCTATTACGATTGGTTTTGTAGGATCTCGATGAGTGTATCTAACACACCCTCACCTCTAGTTGACTTTTCTTAGCTCGCTAGAGCCATGGAAGCGATGGTTGCTACTGTGGCTCAACAACAAAATACTGTGGCCTAGCAACAGATTGCCATGGCTTAGCAGCATCAGACTATTATGGCACAACTGGAGTTATCCCGAGTCGCTGTTGAAGCCGCTTGTGCTGTCATACCTCTAGAGTTTTAGGGATCGGTAGAGTTCTACAAGAGTGACCCTCCGTAGTTTAAGGAAGATTTAGATCTAGATGAGGCTGGTATGTGGATATGAGAAATGGGGCAAATTTTCAGGGCTATTGCTTGTTTAGACGACCGAAAAGTCACTTTTGCCACGTACATGTTGGTTGGTGAAGCAGAATACTATGGTAAGGAGCCCAATAGTTGATGGAAGCCCATGGTGACGCTATCATATGGGATGGTTTTCCGGAGCACTTTCTGGAGAAATATTTTCTAGCAAGTGCCAAACATACAAAGGAGATGGAGTTCCTAAGGTTGTATCAAGGGAACATGACCATAAGTGACTATGTAAGCAAGTTCGAATACTTGACCTGATTTTACTCACAAACGACCACCGAAGAATGAAGATGTCCGCAAGTTCAAGGAGGCTTGAGGCATATGATGAAGAGGATGATAATCTCCTTGACTATCAGGGAGTTCTCCACACTTGTGGAGAAGTCCAAGATAGTGGAGCGATTGGAGTTTGACACCCGAGTGGTGAGGACTTACAGTAGTGGATCATTTGGATCCAAGAAGGATGGATAGCAGAAGAAGCCTTACAGTAGGTCACCGGGATAGTAGCAATTCTCTAAACCTCAACAGTAGTCACGCCCCAGACTAGATCATAGGAGGTTCAATGCTTCAATTGTGGAGAACCACATTATGCTAGTCAGTGCTTATTGAAAATCAGTGTTTGCTACAAATGTTAGAGGCCTGGTTACATTGCTAGGGAGTGTGGAGCCCAAATAAAGGGAAAGTCTACCGTGAATGCCACAAGAGCTGTGAAGCCAACAACAGTTGGTCTAGTCTTTTCTATGAGTGGAGCAGAAGCCTCTCGTTCTGATGACATAATATAGGCGAGTGTGAAATAGCTGGTAATCTCCTAACTGTACTATTTCATTCAGGCACCACGCATTCCTTCATTTCCTAAGAGTGTGAGAAAAAGTTACAGTTATCTACTTGTCCTTTGTCTTTGTCTTTGATTTGCTTGTTTCTACACCGACTACTACTCTGTAGCTACCTCTGTTGGTTGCTCTAACTGTTCGATTGTTGTTAGTGGATGTAGTTACAAGGTCAACTTGATTTTTTTTTCCTTTTTCTAAATTAGATATGATCTTAGGATGGATTGTAATGACCCACTATTGCTACTGAACAACATTACTATTTCTATCTTCTCATGTAAGCATAAGCGGATATGAGCATATATATATATATATATATATATATAAACACAAACAAATATACCCATCCTGAAAGATCTATCCATCTCTCCTTTAACTAATATATAAGTCTTTACAATGTATAAAGAACAAAAGAACCAAGGGGATAACACCAAAGACAATATACATAAAATATACATCAACAAGGGGAGACGGGTACAAAACACACTCCCTATGGTTGGTCACACTATACACCCCCATCAAAAGAATGAAACACGATATACAACAAAAGCAAAATGAATGTGTGACTCCTTGTGTCACACTACTCCGACTTGCAGCTCCCCCTTTAGCTCTGAGAAGCCAGGTCCACTAAAGCCTTGCCATCTGCTCCCACGCTATCGGACGTGATCATCATAGTCGTACCAACACAACAGCAGCAATAGAACAACCACAACAAAAGCACAAGGCAAGGGTAAGCTTACTAAACCAATGACGTAACATATATAATTGAAGAAATCATTCATAGTTCCCAACATTCACTCGCATATGTACAACATACAATTATATAGTAAGGAGTTCTTAACTTAGAACCCTATGATACAACAAGTCCACCATAACTATGTCAATGCATGATGACACGACTCTCAAGAGATTCACAACAATTCGAGTGATCAGCCAGGTCTCACCCCCTAACATGGCCCACTATCTACCATTTAGGGATTACCAAACTCTAATCTATGGATAAGATTTAATGGTGTGTCAGGATAAGTGTATATGGGTGGTGGCTCACCATGACTCAAGGTTTGCATTACCTTGACCTCTTGTGGAATTGCCCATCCACTCATCCCCAAAGGCGCATCTTTATGGCCCCACATCTTATCCAAGCACTAAGTTGGAGGTCCGTCTGAGCCACAGCTCTTGTCAACCAGCCAACTTACATGCCTACTTACACCACGGCTTGAGGCCCACATAACCTCAGCCAAGAACATATGCATGAAATGCATGTATCACACCATAACATCACCTCAACATCAACAAGTCAATATACAGGCAGCACACATCCATGTGGCTTACTCAGCACCACCTTTGGTCTGACAACTAGTATAAACTCCATGCAGGCCCAAATCTAGCCCCATGCATGATCAACAGGTAAGGTCCCTATCCAAGCAACCCATACCTCATGAGAAAATCTCACACAATAACTCTACTCACAACAAGTAGAGGTCCTATCTAAGCAACCTGCCACTCCAATTACATTCTCAATAATTCTCACATTAAACTCACACTAGGAGCCCTTCTCAACTATGTTTGATATAATTTAACCCTCAATTAGAACAGCATCAGCCTACCCAGCTCGCTCAACGGTCCATATGTTCGCTCAAGGAAGATCTTCCTTACAGAGGGCCTACTCTCCCCCATGAAGGTTCTCACTCAGCAACCATAAGTCTTACTTAGTGAACATCTTATCTCTAGAGTCTTTCGCTCAGCAACGACTGGGGTCGCTCAACAAATTCTTTCCAAGGATTTTCTCCAATCCCTATCGACAGCAATTTCACTTAGCGAGTCACCTACTCGCTTAGCGACTGGCTACTCCAAAAAGCAAGCCACAACCTACACCCACTCCTCGCTCAGCAAACATGTCACTTGCTCAGCAAAACACTTGCAACAAAAAGAAAAAACTCTCCAGGGTCCCAAATCGCTCAATGAGCCTAGTACTCGCTTAGTAAATCACTCCTAGGGATTCTGGAATGTCCATACTCGCTCGGTGAGCCTCATACTCACTCAGTGAACACTTTTCTAGAAAATTTCCAAGTTATCATGAACATTCGCTCAGCGAACTAAACTTTGCTCAGCGAATTCCTCCTGCACTTCAACCACCACTATAACTCAAGAACACTTGCTTAGTGACAGAATAGGTTGCTCAGTGAACCACAAACCCAATAGCCTTATTTCAGTCCTAGGGCATTCTTGCTCAGCCAGAGCCCTAGGCGCCGAGCGACTATCATATAACAGAGCTAGCAACTCTCATCAAAAAATCCAAAAATCCAAACTTTACACTTATCCACACCTCAAATCAACTCCACAAAGGTCAAATGACAACATATAACAGCCCACAACAGCATACTCAATAGATATAACAATCTATACGACATTCTAACAGAAATCAATCACGAAATTAATAAACCCATTCTCAACAACATTTCAACACAACTCAGTCAAATCACATATTCTAGCTCAATCCAAGGCAACATACACACACTACCACACTCATACAACAATCATTCAACACACGTAAGCTTCCCTTACCTCTCAGAGCTTCAAAATTGAATTTGGGGAAGAGGAGAATGTGAGAAAATGAGCTTTAGAGCCAACTTTCAAGGAATCTACCCTTCTTAACAAAGGGGATGGCAATCAAGGCTTGAAATCTTACTACACTCTTGGTGGGTTTGAGAGAGAATGAATGAATTTTTGTTTGGCACAGCTGAGAAAATGAAAGGGGAAGGGCTTTGGCTGTCTTTAAACTTCCTGGGCCTTACAAAGACTTTGGGCCCACTAAAGCCCATGGTCCATCTAACCATTCTCCAAGGCTCATAACTAGTGTCTCCCTTAATAATATAGATAAACACATCCAAGACTCTTACTTTGACTCAAGAACATTTTCCACAAGTTCCCTAAATTCAAAACGAAAATTCTAAGACAACAACATAAAACCATACCCACACAACAAATTATTTATTCGTTTTAATCACCGATATCATATTAATTTCCACTTTTTAGTTATTAAATCACTAAATCATACGTTAAGAAAAACACGACATTACATGGCTTCGTTATCTTCCAACCATATCTTGATTGATTGTTCCAGAAAACCCTTATCTTTCCTAATTTTGAAGATCTGGATTTATCACTGCCAACCAAGCACAAACTTATTTGTAAGAAGGAGCTTAAGGGTACATGATCTTGTCTTCTTAGAAGTCAAGAATGACCTAGACTTGAACTTTGTGGCAAGTAGTTAGGGAGTTTCCTGAAGTTTTTCTTGAGGATGTACTAGGCCTCCTCAGCAAAAGATTGAGTTTGTTATAATCTTGGTTCTAGGAATCAGGACTAGTGTTGATAGCTCCTTATAGGATGGCATTAGCGCAGTAGGCTGAGTTGAAGAAACAGGTGGAAGATTTGTTCGAGAAAAAGATGATTAGACTAAGTGTTTCTCCTTGGGGAGCACCAATGTTATAGGTGAAGAAGAAGGATAGTGGTTTAAGGTTATGTGTGGACTACCAGGAATTAAACAAGATCACCATTAAGAACAAGTATCTATTGTCAAGGATTGATGACTTGATGGATCAGTTGAGAGGAGCGATAATGTTCTCAAAGATAGACCTGAGGTCTAGATATCATCAAATACGAGTGAAGGACGAAGATATACTGAAGACGACTTTTCGAACTTGATATGGCATTATGAGTATGTGGTGATGCTGTTCGGAGTAACAAATGCCCTTGCCATACTTATGGATTATATGAATAGGATCTTCATCCTTTCTTGGACCAATTTGTTTTTGTGTTCATTGTCGACATTCTAGTCTATTCATGTTCTTATGAAGAGCATGAAGAGCACCTGAGGATACTGTTAGAGATTTTAAAGGAGAAACAGTTGTATGCCAAGATGTCTAAGTATGAGTTCTAATTGGATAAGGTGAAGTTTTTAAGGCATGTGATATCAGCTAATGGGATTGCGGTAGATCCTATGAAAGTGGAGATTGTGTTGTAGTGGGAGTATTCGAAGACAACTACTAAGATTAGAAGCATCATTGGGCTAGCTGGTTACTATCGGAGATTTATAGAAGGTTTTTCAAAGATAGTTGCGTCGTTGACCCAACTTACTTACAAGGATCAACCATTTGCTTAGACTAAAACGTGTGAGAATAGTTTTCGAGAGTTGAAGTAGAGGCTGACTACTTCTCCTATCTTAGTGTTGCCTGATCCTAGGGAACCCTTCGAGGTTTACTCTAATGCTTTCCATCAAGGATTAGGGTGTGTGTTGATGCAGGATAGAAAAGCTGTGGCTTATGCATCGAAACAGTTGAAGAATCATGAAAGAAATTATCCTACCCATGACTTAGAGTTGGCCGCTATGGTTTTTACCTTGAAGATATAGGGGCATTATCTGTATGGGCAAGGTTTGATGTGTTCAGTGATCACAAGAGCCTAAAGTATTTGTTTGTTTAGAAGGAGCTGAACATGAGACAAAGGTGGTGGATGGAGTTCCTAAAAGACTATGATGTCCAGTTGATGTAGCATCCTGGTAAGGTGAATGTAGTTGTGGATGCTCTAAGTAGGAAGACTATGCACACGTTAGCTTTAATGGTGAAGGAGTTGGAACTAGTGGTGAAGTTTAGGAATCTGAACTTGTATATAGAGATGTCACCTAATCGTATTAGTTATGGTATGATCATAGTAGCCAGTGGTTTCTAGAGATGGTTAAGGAAAAACAGTTAATGGATCCTAGTCTTCGCAAGACTAAGGAGTTGTTGGGTATAGACAAAGTAGAGGATTTTAGCTTATGAGAAGATGATATTTTGAGTTTCAAAGGTAAAGTGTGCATACTGCAAGACCTTGAGTTGAAAAAGCTTGTTTTGGATGAAGGTCACAAGAGTAAATTAAGTTTGCACCTAGGTACCACTAAGATGTATCAAGATTTGAAGAAGATGTTTTGGTGGTCTAGTATGAAGAGAATGTGGCAGAATATGTTCTAGTTTGTTTGACTTGCCAAAAGGGTAAGGTGGAACATTAAAGACCTAGTGATTTGTTGCAAATGATGGAGGTTCCCAAGTGGAAATTTTATAGTAAGCTTGCTTAGGATGACGAGAGGTTATGATGTTATTTGGGTCGTTGTTGATAGGTTAACAAAGTGTGGCTCACTTCTTACCTATTAACATCAAGTTTTTTTTGGAAAAGTTGATGCAGTTGTACATTAAGGAAATAGTAAGATTGCGTAGAGTGTCTTTAGTATTATCTCAGATAGAGATTTGAGGTTTACCTCAAGGTTTTGGTAGAGTTTGCATCAAGCGTTAGGTACATGGTGGTTTTGGTAGAGTCTGCATTAAGCGTTAGGTACATGGTTGAGGCTTAGTTCTATATATCACGTATAGACGGATGGGCAGTCTGAGAGGATGATTCAATCCTTGGAGGACCTTTTGCAAGCCTGTGTGTTGGACCATCTTGGTAGTTGGGATGAAATTCTACATTTGATGGAATTCACCTATAATAATAATTTCCCCGCGAGTATTGGGATGGCACCGTTTTAAGCTTTGTACGGTAAAAGGTGTAGGACACCTCTTTAATGGTATCAAGATGGTGAGAATATGTTGGTAGGCCCAGAAATGGTGTAACAGACAACGGATAAGGTAAAGAGAATTCAAGAAAGCATAAGAATTGCCCAAAGTCACCAGAAGTCGTACGCTAATAAGCATAGGAGACCACTTAAGTTTGAAGAGGCTGACCATGTCTTCTTGAGAGTCACACTAGTGACTGAGGTGGGTAGAACGATAAAATCCAGAAAACTCACTCTTAAGTTTATTGGTTCTTACTAAATCCTTTGTTGAGTCAGTTCCGTTGCTTACCAGATAGCCTTACCTCCTTCCGTGTCCAATATTCATAATGTTTTCCACGCGTCTTAATTGAGAAAGTATACTCATGACCCCACACATGTCATAGAGCCTAATTCGGTGCAGATTCGAGTGAACTTGACCTGTGAAGCTCTACTAGTGAGAATTGTGGATAGAAGGAAAAAACTGCTTAGAGGCAAGGACATTCAGTTGATTAGAGTGGTATAGAATGACGTGATTGGAGAGTCTACATGGGAGCTTAAGGAAGGGATGAAGGAGCAATATTCGAATCTTTTCCCATGTAAGAGAAATTTCAAGGACAAAATTTTTCTTATTGGAGAGGATTGTAACATTAGTGTTTTCCTATTGTGTGGTTTAGCGATTTGAATAATAAAAAAATAGAAATTAAATTTAACTATGCAATAAAAAGGTAATTAATAAGGTGTGGATGTTTATTATTTTATGTTGTGTTGTCTTGGAAACCTTGGTTTGATATGTGGGAGTTGAGAAAATGTTGCCTAAACCAAATGTCATTGTTGGTTGTATCTCTGTGTTTTAGTATCAAGTAGTGATGTTAGGTCAGTTTCGAGACTTAGAATATAAAAAAAGTGAAAGTGGATCCTTAGTGAGCTGCAAACCCTTCTTGAAGCCCATAACCCCTTTTTAAGGTGTAAGACTCTTTTCTTCCCCATTTTGTCACAAGACACCTATAGACACTCTCAAACTCTCTTAAGGCATACAAAGCTCTCTCCAAGTTTGAAGAATCAACTTCAAGATAGACTTTGTTCCTTTGTCTTGTGTGGGGATTGTATTTCTCTTGCTTGAGGTTCTCCCCTTCTTATTCTCCTCTTCCATAAATTTGAATTACTAGAAGCTTTAAAAGGTAAGGGAAGCTTACACTTATTGATGGTTTGATCTGTGAATGTTGTTATATTGAAATCTTGCTTTAGATTGAGCTGGAACGTGATTTGTATGGGTTGTAATGTAATCTTGATGAAAAATGGGTTTGGTGATAAATTTGATGATTCTGATTGATATATGGTAATGTGAAGCAAAAGTGTGATGAATATACACTCGGTTGTTACTAGATGATGTTGTTTTAAACTCTGTTGAGTCGTTTTGGGATGGTGGGTGTCAAAAGTTTGGATTTTTGGGTTTTTCAAAGAAAACCTCTGGTCCTAATGTTGAGCCGTTGCTAAGCGATGACGGTTTTTGTTGAGCAAGAATGCCTCTGGGAGTAGAGCAATGCCCTTGACCTTAAACTTCGTTGAGAAATCCATGATGTCGTTGAGTAAGTGCTCTCAACCCTGTTGTAGTTGGGATGCATGGAGTCATCCACTAAGCGAATGTTTAAATCGCTAAATGATTATTCATGTGAAATCTGGAAATTGTTCAGAAAGTGGTTCGCTGAGCGAGTAGGTGACTCGTTGAGTGAGTACTAGCATTCTAGAATGTTTAGAGTGGTTCGTTGAGCAATGATTAGCTTCGTTGAGCGATTTCTTATTTTGGAAAGTTTGGTGCTCTCTATAGTAGGCCTCTAACAAAGCAAGTAATGTGTTCGCTTAGCTAGATGAACGTTTTTGAATTATGTAGCTCTTTGGTGTGGTTGATCGTTCAGTGAGGGTGATGCTTACTAAGCGAGTCATGTTTTAGAAAAATTTGTGGAAGTTCTTGGAATGGATTTGCTAAGCGATCCCCGTTATCACTAAGCGAGAGTCCTTAGAGATAGAAATGGATATTCTCTAGAGTTGGGTATTCGCTAAGTCACACTTAGGGTCACTGAGCAATAAATCTTTGTGGAGAAAAGTAGACTCTCTGTAAGAAGGTCTTTGTTGAGTGGGTATATAAGTCGCTTAGCAAGTTAATTAGGCAGTTTGTTACACCAAGTTGAGTTTTAATCTGTGTTTCAAATGGTTTTAAATAAGAAATCTTGACGTGAGTTTTGTTGTATATGTTAAGTATATGGTTGAAGTGGAAGGTAGCTCAGATAGGACCTTCGCCTATTTTAGATGGAAAATTGTTTTGAACTTTTAATAGGGTATAAGCTGCTTTGATAGGGCCTTACCTGTTGAATTGAGCCTACATGGAGTTATATAGTGGTTGTTGGCCATGTGTGGTGCTGAATTAAGCCTTCATGGTGTTGTTGAACTTTGTTGACTTGTTGATGTTGAGGTGTGTTGTTGGTATTGTACATGCATTGCATGCATATGTTGGCGGCTAAGGTAGTTGACGATAGATCTCATGCTGTAGTGCGAGTAGGCACATAAGTTAGTTGGTTGACTAGAGCGGATGGCTCAAACAGGCCTCCAACCTAATATTGGATAAGATGTAGGGCAGTTATGGATAGGCCTTTGAGGATGAGTGGATAGGCAATTCTACAGGGGGCTAAGGTAGTGCAAACCTTGAGTCGCAGTGTGCCACCACCCACATACACTTATCCTGACAAATCACATAATCTTATCTGTAGATCAAAGTTTAACAATTCCTAAATGGCGAATGGCACATGCCATGTTGTTGTTCATGCCATGTTAAGGGATGAGACCTGGCTGATTGCTCGATTGTTAAAAATCTCCTAGGAGTAGTGTGTACATGCATAGCATAGTTGTCGATGTAGTTGAGTTGCATTATAATCATGCATAATGAATTTGATTATTGAATTCAAAGTAGAAGAGAAGGCTAATATTTACTATGGAGAATGATGTATGCTTGTTCCTGATTGATAAGTATGAACTTATCTGTTGGTTGTTTCATTGTTTTCATATGATGTTGTTTTTATGTAACCTTTGCCTTGTTGTTGTTGTGTTTGACAGTGATGATCATGTCGTTGATGTGGGAGTAGATGGTGAGGCTTCAGTGGATCTAGTTGCTTAGAGTTGATGACGAAGCTATTGGTTGGAGATGATGGAATGTGATGGATCACATCCTCCTTTTTGGATGTTTCTTTTGAATAGTTGTTTTGTTTCACTTTACATGATGTACATTGTAGCCAGCCATAGAAAGAGCGTTTTTGTATTCCCCCCCTTCGATTTTGTTGTTGATCTACAAGTTTTAGTAAATCCTTTGATTTGTATATTTGATTAGAGGTATTGGTTGAGACATATAGGTCTCATCTATGATGTTTATATATATATGTGCATTAGCTTGCAGAGGAATGATGATCAATGTGATGTTCTTTGAAGTGGTAGGGCAAAAAACAAATATGTGATTTCGAAATATTTAAACATAAAATATTTTATAAAATGAATTCTCTCTAAGAACTAAAGAGGTGGTGGTGTTCTATAGTGACAGTGGGTCGTTACATCCTCGTTGTCAACTGGCCCTCGAGACTGTCATGCATGCTCTTAGAGATTGTGACATAGTGAACTCCTTATGGTCTAGTGTCATCTATCCCCAAGACTGGGCCAAATTCTTTAGCCTAGGTTTACATAATTGGCTCTAACTAAACCTTACCTCAAATATTAGAAACATCATCGGTGGTGATTGGTCTCTTTTCTTTGGAGTAGCAACTTACTCCTTTTGGTCTGACCACAACAAACTCGTCTTTTCTTATATAAGTGATCTTTGGAATAATTTCTGGTTTCTTGTTTTGGGACAAGTGCATTCCATCTCCAAAGAGCTTCTTAAGCCATCTTCAAACTTCCTTTAATCCCACCAGTAGAAGCATCATGTGTCGTGGTCTCCTCCTCCTATGTTAACCTTCAAAGTTAATGTTGATGGGTCATATAGTTCTTCTACAGGCAATACAGCTTGTGGAAGTCTTATAAGAGACTCTCAAGGCTCTCTCCTTAAAGATTTTATGTTAACCTTGGGTCGTCTAGTAATGCTATGTGGGCTAAGCGTGATGGTATTCAACTAGCTCGGGAACTATCCCCCTAAAAGGCCATTTTTGAAATGGACTCCAAAATTGTTGTCAATATGATCAACAATGGACATGCTTACTCCCTCCAATTCCAACCCCTTCTCAGGGAAATTATATAACTCCTTAATTCTCAAGATTGGTCCACCTCTATTCGTCATGTCTTCAGGGAAGCAAACAGAGGCGCAAATTATCTAGCAAATTTGGGTCACAACAGTAGAATATCTATATCTACTATAGATCGTGTATCCCCTAACTTAGCTTTGATTCTATATGATGATGCGAGGGGATCCTTTCTGCTTTGTTTTGTTAGGCTATAGTCGTTTCTTTCTTTAGCCCAATTATCAAAGAGAAAAAAGTAATACCATGATCATATAATGAAATTTTAATTTGAAAACAAAAGAGGCTTATATAATGAACGCCAAAGTAATAGAATGTGTTTAGTAAATATTATTTCGTTAGATGCAGTAGCTTGTGCAAGTGGGTACGGTAAGGTAAGAACTTGGGGAAATCAAAGAGGTTTTAGCCAAAATGTGTGTCAAATAGTCGAAAAAGCAAGAAAACCTAGCTATAAGAGAGTGGCTTTTTTGTTTTTCTTTTTTTTGGCATTAGATAGCCCTTGAAGTTGTAGCCTGAAGAGCTTTTTTTTGGTGTACAATGGTCGCACTGAGGTTAGATCCTATGATCTCATCTATACTATCCTCTACTATTAGGCCAACCCTAGTGGGTTCAGCCTGAAGAGTTTTAGTTATTTATATATGAAGAAATAGGGCTACTATTCACACCATCTTTCTTATTCTTTGTATCACCTGTCAAATTTTTGTAATTTATTTGCACCACTCTTTTTTCTTTTCGTGCTGTCTGTCAAATTTTTGTAATTTTTTTTTAAAAAAACATCCTTTAGAGAAACTTGTTTTTTACACAACAAAAACTAGTTTCTGTTATGCAATCATACACAACAGAAATTAGTTTCTATCAAATCAACGACACATTAAAAAGAAAGTAAATTATGTTTTTGGTCCTTTTAAAATTTTCCAAATTCAATTTTAGTGCTCCAAAAAATTTGTCTTCCATCTCTCTAATTTAGAAATACACCACTTTTGGTCTTCAAAGTATATTTTATAGTGGTTTATAACTGCTATTAAAATGTTAATTATAATCACTTTGAGGACCAAAAGTGAAGTATTTTCAAATTAGAGGGACGAAATTTTGGAGAACTAAAATTGAATTTGGAAAATTTTAGAGAGACCAAAAACATAGTTTACCCTTAAAAAATAATGACAAATGGAACATTGCTAGAAAAGAAGCAATGAAAGTGTGAAAATTCACATGGAGAATGTAATGAAGGACAACGAATAACTATGCTTATAGAAGAGAAAATGAGAAGATGAGAGGAGTGTGAATATGTTTGAAGAGGATGAGGAAATGAAATTGAGAGAGGGTGAGGGGGTGTCGAGAAAGTGGAAGGAGGGGGAGGAAAAGGAAAAGGTAAGGGTAATTTAGGTATTTTAAAATTTTCAAAAAATTTATGGGGAAATAACAGCCCCCATGAAACAAATGCTTTTGGGAGACACACACACACACATATATTTGTGCTGTGTAGGATCCTCTATTACACACACACACACACACATATACGGGGCATTTCAAATGAGAAACCTCTTAAAATAAGAAATGAGAACTATTAATAGTAGCCATTGGATTACAATTAAAAATAATGAACGACTGAGATTAAAACTCAATTAAACACTTCTTATAAGACCATCATTGTCACTACCTTCACCACCGCCACCATTGTTGCTATTGCCACCGTCGCTGCCACCACCACCGTCGTTGCCACCACTGGCGCCTGGCTCGCTGCCACCACTGCCATCGTCACCACCACTGTTGTCGTCGCCCTCGCAGCTGCCACCACCACCACTGTCGTCGCCGCTACCACCATCACTGTCGTTCCTACCACCACCATCACCATCACCACCGCTGCCACCACCGTTGTCGTATGGTGGTGGCGGCGACAGTGGTGGTGGTGGTGATAGAGGTAGTGCCAATGGTGATTTCAAAAGAGTAATTAATTAGGTTTTAATCTTAGCTACAAATTTGTTTTAATTATAATCTAAGGAAAGTTCCCATTTTTTTAATTATAAAAGTTTTTCATTTAAAACGTTCATATATATATATATATATTTGTTTGTGCTATGTACGATCCTCTATTACCATAATTATTTACATATTCCCTCCCCCACATATATAGGATCCTCTTATCATAATTATTTACATATATAAGGGAATAATTATTTACCACACACACACATATATTTGTGCTGTGTAGGATCCTCTATTACCATAATTATTTACATATTTGAAGGAATAATTATTTACCAACTGTACCAGGTTTTTTTATTTTATTTTATAAATAGAGATGAATTGAAGCCTAAGATTGTGTTTAGTGAGAAATGTATAAAAGTGGTCATCCATGATCAACATAAATAGGGGTTGGATATATGAAGATATAAATTTTAAAAATATTATGGACCAAAAAAATTTTAAAATTATTAAATAAATATTAAAATAGTTTACTGATCAATTAAAATCAATAGATCATGGATGGTCCAAAACTCAGGTAAATCACCGCGTAATCATCCTCATGATCGAGGCCATTACGGCAAATCAGATGAGTTAACAAAACTTGAGTCAGGTCAACGGTTTCCCATTACTGAATTTATAGCTTTTAATTTTCTAGTTTTTCTCTGTTGACTTGTTCTCATTTAATCATCCTAGCAATTTATTTTTTCTCACGTTCCCTTAAAATAATGGGAGCAACTTTCACGGAAGAAGATAAAGAATTTCCACGAACATAAGGTCTAACTATACCAATATTAATAAATTAATATTAAATTAGATATTCTGAGGAACTATATAATCATCATACGCTCTTTTTTTTCCTTAACTTTCCTATTCCTATAATCTCAGAGTGGCAATAACTCATTCACTTACTGCATAGATGCTTGCTTATGGGGTACAGTTGAATCTTAATTGTGTTCTTATGTTCATATTGGTGATGATATTACCCTTCCTAGGCTTGTTTTTCTGGCTGGAAAACAAGGTATCCAATTCCAGCGAGGCCAATCATCACTCCAAACGGAAGGAACTGGTGCAGATCAGTGATGAAATAAACAGCCAATTCTACGAAGATGAGGAGAATACTAGTGCACACTATGCTTGCTCCTTATGTGGCAGATTAAGCAACATAGTCACAAGATGCTCACGCTGCAAAACTGATATATATTGGTAATAAAGTTTATGAATTTCATTCACCTTTTTTGCCATTCTGTTTTTCTGTGCATATACATATAATTGGGAGAATACAACAATAGTCTTTTGGCCAAAAGTTTTCTTGCAGCTTATAATTAAGACTGCGCCGAAACAAAATAAAAGATGAGATCGTCATTCAATTCCCATGTTGTGTACCATGACAGTCTTTTACTTAATTATCTTTTATATATATATATATATATACAGTTAAAAAATAACCTCCTAAAATTAAAGTAGACAACAAAATTATCTCATTTTAATTATATATAAATATTTCCTTTGTCTATATACATATACGTTTATTTTTTTTATTTTTCTTTTGGTGCCGCTTTCTCAACACATATTTAGATGTTTGAGATTTTTCTTTGTGATCAGAACTACTAGAGTTATTTTTTCTATCACATATATAGTTTTGAGGTTTCAATTTTTTGATTGGTTTTGATGGCTTTCAATATTGATTTTATCAGCTCAAATGCATGCCACGTTATGCACTGGACGTTTTGCCATAAATACGAATGCCTTGGGATAGAAGGGTCAGAAGATCAGTGGGAATCACCTTCTCATGCAACGCATTACCTTCCCATGGAGCCTGAAAACGTAATATTACTATTGTTTTGGAGCTTCAGCTTAATTAGTTTCTTTCCATATTGTCAAACGTTGACATGAATTACCACCTGATGCTTCTTGTTAGGCTTCAAGAAAAGTTCTATGATATACAAGTTGATATTATATTTTCTCAACAAGAATTCCATGTTGAGTTCTAACTTCTAAGAAAAGATTACAACTAAGTTGTTAATTGAATGTTATGCAACCTACCAAAAAAATATTACGAGGGAATGATTGGTTAATAATAAAATATAGATAAGATGTCACATTTTTATCTTTTGGTGTATTTAAGTTATTTATATATTTGAAAATTCAACATTAATTAATTGTGCAGGACAAGTACTCATTCAATGAAGTTGAGCAGAAAAGATATGAGGGAGATGTTTACTATATTGAAGGAGGAGAAAACAGTGTTGACTTCAGTGGTGAAACAGCAATGCCCCGACATGGCATTGTGAATGGCAACCATGGCTGTGCTGTGTGTGGTAATCCAAGCTCTAAAGTATGCTCAAGGTGCAAAGCTATAAAATATTGGTAAGTTTCGTATATTTTATCTAATTAACCTTGACCAAAGTCAACCTAACTAATCTTGTGAAGTCAATGCTTCATTTCTTGTTTTGATGATTTTTTTAGTTGATTATTTTATTCCTCTCATGACTTAATTAATACTATATCTATATATTTTTTTCCTACTCAAATATATAATATTAATGCCACCGTTTAATTGTTATTTGACAAATGTTAAATACAAAGTCTTCGGGCCTGTAACACTTATATATCTTGATACAAGTTATTTAGGACACTGACAAGTGTGAAGAAAATTCTTAAAAGCATATATACTCGTGTTTCACTTTTATAAAAATGATAATATTTGATTATTCTTTAATTAAACTCTTAAATTACTATTATTACTGCACTTTTATTTGGTGGGAGGTGGGGGAACTTATACTGTAAAGGGAAAAGTTTAAAAATATTAATGCTATATAAATTTTTTTAAAGGATAAATAAATAAAAAATCTAAAGCAACAAATGATGAAAACGGAAAGGAATATGTCAATGATTTAATTTTTTATTGACTTTTTTTTTGTTGCAGGAAAAAATGTATTTATTTATAATAAAAAAATTATGGCTTAAATATGTATTTAGTCCTTATAAAATGAGCGAGTTTTGATTTTAGTTCTTATAAATTTTTTTCTTTGATTTTCATCCTTCAAAACTTGATATTATTATTTTTAGTCCTTACTATTATGTAACACTTGTTAACTACTTTTGTGTTTAATGGAATGTCAAATAACTATCTCAGGTGGCACTCACTATAGTGTTTATGGTACCATGTCAACATGTAATACCTCTAAATTTTTTCTAGATTCCTAAAATAAATGTTATTTATCTAGTTTAAAATGAATGTTAGGGGACCAAAAATAGTTATTTTCAATTTTTGAGGGATGAAAATTAAGAAAAAATATTTTATAGGGACTAAAACTAAAATTCGCTTATTTTTTAAGGACCAAAAACAGTGATTTAAAATTTTTAAGAGATGAAAAACAAAGAAAAAAATTTATAGAGACCAAAATCAAAACTCGCTCATTTTATAGGAATTAAAAATATATTTAAGCCAAAAATTATTGACTTTTGATAATGTTAAAAATTGCAATTGTTTTCCATAATATATAATATAGATACATTTCCTAAAAAGAAATGTATTTAGTTATTCTTGTTAGTACGTCCAATTGTTTTTAAAATATACATATTGTGGGATTGAAGACCTTTTCCTTTCCACAAAACCGTTGAAAAGAAAAAAGAAAAACCTTTTTTATATTTAAAATTTAAATTGTTGCTTCTCTTTCTCTCCTAGTTAATAATCCTTGTATGGAAAAGGATATAAATCCTTTGCTTTTCCACATTTTAAAAATTAACTTATACTTTTTAACCATTACATTGGGTTATATATGCTTGTTTAAAGGCAAATTCTACGGGTGGTCCACCAATAGACCACCTCTCTAAACTGTTAAATATATAAATAAATAAAAACCAACGGTTAAGATTTGTTGATCTAATTAACAATCTCAACCCTTGATTATTTTTATTCATATATTTAACGGTTTAGAAAGGTGGTTTACCAATTGACCATTTGATATACTTCTTCACTGTAGAAGCCGCCTTGTTCAAAAGCAAATTATAAATTTGGTCCCAATATTTTGTATCATTATTTTTTAGTCTTTATATATAAAGCTTTTGTTTTACATGTCATTTGTTAAAATTATAGTGGCGTTATACCTAATTGAGTTTTCATTATCTTTATTGAAATGACATGATGTTATTTAAGAAAAAAATATTAGTCAACTTAATATAGTTTGACACTATTATAATATTATAGTAAATATTAGAGATCATTTCATAAATATTTTTGTTAATGTAACTAGGGATTAAAAAAATTGTTTTTTTTTAAGATCAAATATATATATATATATAAGGATAATTTTTAAATCTAACCTGTGTCATCAATGTGGCTCTTACAAGATATGAAACCTATGAAAAAGCCTTCACCATTTCTTACATCACATTGTTAATAAGTCTTTAAATAACATTACTTAAAATAATATTACGAAGTTTCGTAACTCTTAAGTATTGTTCATTTATCTTTGTATAGTTCTATAATTCATATCTCTTTAATTAGTTAATCAACTA
Organism: Spatholobus suberectus; assembly: GCA_004329165.1. Taxonomy (NCBI): domain Eukaryota; kingdom Viridiplantae; phylum Streptophyta; class Magnoliopsida; order Fabales; family Fabaceae; genus Spatholobus; species Spatholobus suberectus. The sequence continues at coordinate 26,865,319 of CM014730.1, forward strand.
CATTAGCTGTGTTTCGATATTTGACTTTCATTAAAAATCTCAAACCACGTCAAATGAATAAAACTAAGTTTATCATCATAACGTCACCTTCTTTTATTATTATTTTTTCCAGAAATGATGCAACAAAGTTACTTCTTTAAAATTAATAGATGCTCCATATTACTTGACTCATATAATTTACTTCTATGAATGACAACGTCATAGTGAAGATATAGATTTTTAATGGCAAAACTATATAAGTTGCTGTGACAATTATCCAAGCATGAACAGATGTCGTGAGCACAAGTGATGTCCAAGAACAATCACTTTCTTCAAAAATTTCGCGTCCCTAGCTAGAATATTATATTTTCTGTGAGCCAGTTTGTCCACTTTGCTTTTTAATTTAATTTTAATGCATTATTAGTCTAAAAAATTTTATATTGTTAATGCATAAAAAAATTTATATTGTCAATTAATTAAAAACTGTACTAATTATAATTTTTAAGATAATTATTATAAAAGTTAACAAATTTATCATACATGATAATTTTTATGAAATTAGATGACAATGTAGAAAACCTTAATATTATTAAGGTATTATAATTAAATATGTTGTTTTTAGAAATATTTATTTAATTATATGATATATTTAAAAAATTATAATAATTAGAAATTTTTTAAAAAGTAAAAACATCAAAAAAATATTTTAATTCTTTTGCTAGAAGTTAACAAATTTTTAAAAAATCTTAAAAATTCAAAAAAAAAAAAAAGAAGAACATATGCACACCACTCATTCAATAGTTCAATTTACATTCATAACTATGTATATTTTTTTGGTATTTACCTTCATCTTACGTCATGTCATCCATTCAAATTCTTACATGTTAGCACTACTATTTTGTGGTTTACTTCAGTTTCTGGTTTAATTTATTATGACCCAGCTTTAGTCAATCAAGGACCGAAGTGAATTACCGATGGTTAAGCAGTTGTTTTGTTGAACTTTAACGACCATCGTATTCGTCCAGTGCTAGTCAAGTACGGAATAAGAAAAAGAAAAAAACATAGGGATTACAGATATTAGGACAAATTAATTTGAAAACATGTTTTTATTTTTATTTTCTGTTTCTATTTCTTATTACAAAAAATACATTATTTTAAAAAAAAATTCTTGTGAAATTTTCGTGTAAAAAATAATAAAAATTTCTAGTTTTTAAATATTTTTTTTGTAATTTTAATTTTTAACATAAATATTATGTTTTTATAGATTAGAAAATTTTTATTAGTTTATAATATTTTCTGTCAGTAAGTAACTTTATAATAGAAAAACTAGAATATCTCTAACTTATAAAAAATATACGGTATCAAAATTATTTTTATAATGATTATTTTAAGAATTATATCTAAAATAATTTTTAATTATTTAATAATGTAAAAAGTTTTACAATATCAGTCTATCAAAATTAAATTCTTTTAAATTAATCACAATTCACACATTAATGGTTTTCTTGATTGATATATTTATAAATGTCCACAGCCATTTTCATTAACGCAACAATATTTGCTGGCCCACTATGATCGATATTTTCAAGTATAACTTTTTCCCCGAATTGTTGCGAAGCTTTAATGATAACCGAATGCCTGCTTGTGACACAATATTGACGACATATGGATAAAACACTAATGTTTGAAATCTGATTATTTCAGTCAATTTGTCGTTACAAATCGTTGTGCCACACATTTTAATCACATTCACATACATCGATATCCTTCCACGTAAGCATCCCAATCCCGAGATAGGACTACTAAATATCTATGGTTTCGGCTAATGTGTTTATAACACATATTTAACTTTTATAATTTACAAAAAAAAATTAATAATACTTGATTATGTGTTTTATACAAATTAATAAGAACCATGGTAGTTCACGACCACCTAATAATTTCTCTCAAATCCTACACACATATATACCAATAAACAAAGCATGCAGAATAATAGCTGTCAACTTTCGAGCGCCCACCCTAAGAAAAAAAGGGAAAATGAGAAACAAATTTCTGAGCGCCCCACTAGATTAAACCTCTTGCCATACAGATAGTGGATGCTAAATTTTGACTAAGAATTGTTGTCAACTACTTTTACATGTCAATTAACTGAAAAGAGTTTATTTGAGCAGACTTAATTATTATAGAATTTAATAGATATGTTTTGTTGGTATAAAATTTTTTATACTAATAATTAATTTTTTTTTTCTAACTTATAAGGTAATTATTATAAAAGTTAACAAATTTATCATATATATATATATATATATATCAATTTATAATTGAATGAAGGTGTAATAAATTTTACATTATCAATACTTGTATATTATTTATTCATTATATTTTTTTAAATTGAATGAGGGTGTAATAATATTTGTTATACCAGGTCTTTTTTAAGAAATTGTATCCCTTATTTTATTTTATGATTTACACGCTCAATTATCTATCTATCTATCTATCTATATATATATATATATATATATATATATATATATATATATATATATATATATATATATATGTTTTACATGCTCAATTAAAGTATTTCCTTTTTAAGAAGAAATCAAAACTATGCAGATACGAAATGGTGTCTTATTAGATTTCTATGGTGGGCTTACTTCACATGGCTTCAACATTTTTATGGTTATTCTTTTTCAGCTCACAAACGTGCCAACATTTCGATTGGAAATCAGGGCATAAGTTTCAATGTCTTGTTGAGAAGGCAAATTCAACTCAAGCAGCAATGGTCAATCAAGAAAGACCTGCTCATGGAAATGTAATTTTTCATTTCTTAATAAACATTAAAATGTGAAGGTCATATTCTTAGCAAATCCATGAACCAATGCTTCTTTAACCATTAATTTATTGAATTAGTTCAACATTAAGGATTGAAAAGCTAGCATTGGAAGTTTCTTTGCTTCATGTAATTATTAATTGGAAGTTTTCAATTTACAGAATGAATGTGCAAAGGCTAAGATAGAGCTACAAGAACAGAACAAGTGTGTCGAAAGACTTACACAGGAGCTTGATAAGACCACTCAATTTCCTGTGAGAGTAACTGAAGAGACAAGACAAAAGTTAGTCAACGATTTTAGTGAAATTGCAGCTGTTGAATCCAATGCTGCTGGTGCTGAGGTATTTGTTTGTGTCTGTGTTTGTGTTATTTTTTTCATACCACCCCTTAGTTGGATTATATTAGGAAACCTCCTATAGTCCTTTCACTAAACCATTGGTGGATGCATGTTAAATTGGTTCCACAGTTGGGAGTTGCACACTACAGAAACATATTAGGAGGTGTCATTTTGATTTGTTGTCATTAGATTTTTTCAACCATGGCACAGAATCTTTATGAAATGTTCCTCAACATGTAGCTAACAGGACTAGTGAGCAAGTTTTGTGAGAAGTTCAAGGTGGGGGCTGGACAGCTGGGTCAATAAAGAGGTGTTGTGATGAATATGGATAAATGCGTTAAAAGAGAATATGCATAATAAACTCAAGATCCATTGATTGCAGACCCTAATAAAGGGGAACTAAGATCTTAAAAAGGAATATTTATTGTAACAGATTGCCAATGGGGTAATCAAGGGAATTAGGACATTAACGAAGGCAGGTTGGTTCAGGCAGTGCATACCTCAAATAAGGTTTTGTATTCACGTCTTATATGTGGAATAAATCCTTGTTGGAAAAAATAACCCATGTTTCGGACTCAAATAGAATTGTCTTCGTAGATAGTACTTTTGGTTTAGACCAGAATAAAGGAATTAGAGCAATAGTACAGTTAGCTCTTCTGTTTTAAGAAATGTGCCTTATTCAAGATAGACTTAACCAATGACTTCCAGTTCTCTATCTTGGATTAAACCCCCCCACATTAAACTTGATCATCCAGAGAAAAAGTTCTCAAAACTAGATAAGAAACTGAATTTCCTATCAAAATTCTCTGTATTTTGTTTAGTTTGTTGATTCCTTTTTTTTATATATATTTTAAAAAGAATAAAAATATAATTCACCACTGTAAGTTGAATTCATTAATTATGTGACTAGATTATTCGATTTAATTTGGTCCAAATGTTACTTGAATAAGCATCAGTCCTCACGTATCATAGGGATCCATTCATGTTTCTGTTGGGGGAAAAAAATAATGACTATATAATAACTCTATTTGACCTTTGTGCCACTTACTTTAGTTGGATTTGGAGGTTTTCTGTTTTTCATTTCCAAATTCTTTTCAGGTGTCCCAGCCAATTAGTTTGAGCAGAAATCCAACCTTTACTAGACAGGTAACTGAGAAAATAAAAAGAATCTAGTAACATAATACTATCTGCTGTTTCCATGTTCAAGAAAAAAAAAATATATATATATATACTGTGAATCATGAACGATGTATTTCAAATATCTGATTCAAGAAATAACATATGATAGCTTTTAGTAACACATTTGTCACTATCTCCACATAAGAATTCATTATACCAGGATGATTACCCCCAGCTCTAACAGGTCTATCATATTCAAAAGAAAATTTTCTTAACATCTATGTTTAATGATGAATCACATGCCATTGGTTATAACAAATCTTAAAGATTTATAAATAGATATTAGATAGTTTTCAAAATAGATAGACCAAATGTTATTTTTTTCATGACTGGCTTACCCAAGAGAACTGAAGTGGCTTTTACAATGACGTAGGGTTGTTCAATTTGCCTAACCAATGAGAAGAACACGGCCTTTGGTTGTGGGCACATGGTAAACTCTACAAGACATAGTATATTTTTCCCCTTTCATTAACATGCAATGTTGATTTGTAAGTGATTCAAATGCAGACTTGTACAGAGTGTGGAACAAAAATTCGCAAGTGTCATATATGCCGAAAGAAGATCACCATTCGTGTCAATTTGTTTCCTGATTAATTGAAGGAAGAGTTAATAGGCATTTTCTAACAATGCCATTACTTGAGTGTTAATGTCGCCATTTTTTCGATTGAGTATGGAAAAATGGTCTTTCAATAGAATATTTAGTAAGTACTGGAAAATTGTATTTTAGTATATTATTTTGACTAATTGTCAAAATATGGTCTTTCAATTCATTTCACTTTGACAAGGCTATGATGGAAAATTTGAAGGTTTGAAGAATCAACACTGTAGAAGTTAAATGTTTGTAAGTTATGAATAGAGGAAAAGTTTAGAATGAATAGTTTCCCCTATGTTGTGCCTTGTGACACCCTTTACCCTGAAAACATTTATTAATTAATTGTTGCAAAAATAGAAAATTTTAATTTGCGAAATGATGAAAAATACAGGTTTTTTAATTCTTTTCATGCAGTGAAGAACATCACATCAACTATTCATCTCAATAAAGTCTCGTAAATTATCATAAATATTGTTCCATAATATCCATATAGTTTCTAAATAAAACCAACATAAAACGTAGTTTATAAAAACTTAAACACATCAATTGATAAATTTTAGCCACAATGTCACACCTATCAGAGCTATACAAGTCTCAACCAATAACTAAATAAACAATAAGTAAGGCCAGTGCCTTTCCTCTAAGGTCACTCCTATGGTTCTTGTGGAACTTCACCTATACACCAAATTTACATAGGAAAAAACACAAGGAAACAATAGGGATTGAGATACATCTCACATCATGCTCAAAGTATAGCAATAGAAATAGGTAGATCATGCACACACTTTATACAACAAAACATAATTCTCATTAGATAAGCACACCAATAACAGAATGCTCATGTAGATAATGTTCCTCGATTTCTACTCTATATGCATGCAATACCAACTCCAACTCAAGAAAGTAGTCTAGAAGTACATGCTAGCTATAAGGAAGCACCATCAGCATATTCATGCCTTCAACTTAGCACTCTAATACTAGATTGTTATTCTCTGGTGACTAGTTAGGGTTACCCAGCTTTTGAAGTATATCCCGACTCCATGGGATTAGCATGAGTCATTGGGGTTTCCATACCAAGTATAATTACCCCCAAAACAACCCTTCAGGGCCTCCACCATCCAAATTCACACATACTTTCTGCAAGCACAATCATTTTAAATGTTATGATACATGTCTCATACATACAATGCACATAAGTGTCCCCATGGACCCTTTATTTACACATAAATGAGTCCTCTTCTCACCTCTCACATGCTAGGTCCCTCACAGGCGAGATATTACCTGAGCCCATTCTCGCCTCTCACAGGCTAGGTCACTCGTCATAATGATATCAAGTCCTATTATACATCTCATTTTATATGATCACATGTTAAACCTATCATAGACATAACTCATACACAATTCATTCACAAAGCATATTCACATATATTCAACTAAGTCATACACCAATCCATCCCAATTCTATATTGTTGTCCTATTATAACAACTATCCATTTGGTATCTAAGGTTAGTGTATCGTTTCTTAAGTTTTTGGATATTATTTCCTTCATTTTTTATTACGTGTCTATGACCTTTGTAGATTGTAAACACTATATCTAGAGGTATAATAATCCAATCAAGTTGATCTTTATCTCATTTGAAAGATAAAATATTATCTACAAATTCTATGTTGACATCAAAATCTGGTTTAATCATTTACTATGCCGAAAATTAAGGAGAACACAAAATCGTTACTTAATCCTAACAGCTTGACCTTTGCTCACGAATTTGATCATATCTTGAGTTCTAGCCATTATTTTTGTTTGATTCCAATGCCATTAGTTAGGTAACATTTAGGGCTACAATTCTTATGTAGACTAGAAAGCCTAATTCGATCGTTTTCCTACTCATTTTTTCCTATTAAGTTGATGCATGCTATCAGGGAGGTAAGCACGCTCGTGCTTATCGAAGCAAGGGCATGCTTCCCTTGTTGATGGTGATTTCTAACCTATGCACAGCCTAAGCACGGACGTGCTTCATTGATCCACAAAATTTACAAAATAGAGACTTAAAACTAAGCATAGCCGTGCTTATTGAAGCATGGCCGTGATTAATTGCCTACAAGTCACAAAAATACAAATTTAGGACAGAAACACCTCAATTTCAAAAACCTATGAATCTTAATATGTCTAAATGATAGAAACCTATGTTAATCAACTAAAAATCATTAATTCCACATGATTTGATTCATCTAATTTCTACCCAACGTCAAGAACACACCAATTCAACTCACACAATTCAAACAAGTCCTACCATCAATCACACAATTTACATTACACGGGTACCAAGAAGATGAACATTAATCACAATGTAAAATCAATCGCAAGTTCAATCACTACTATAATCAATTCCAAAATTTGAAGAATTCATATGCGCTTTCACAAACAATTTACTTAACACATCATACAATTGGGGTCTAGGACTAACGCCTCCACTCATGACTATTGCTACACCCATAAGCAAGATAACTCACCTCCTTACCTTGAAGGAAGTGAATCCACAGCAAAAGGATAAAGATGGCTCGATGGCAAATCCTACAATCTCCCAATCACACTTGCAGTAGCTCATGCAAGGGTTCCTACAACAACTCTACAGTGACAACACAAGTTCCAAGGGAAAGCGTGAATGAGATAAGGAATTGTGCATTAGGTCTAAGAAACCTTATAAGTGCTCTTAAAGATAAGTTAGGCCGCAAAAGATAGAAGCCAAGGTCAAACTAACATCACCTTTAGAAACTTTTTTTTTTTTGAAAACATTTTAATTATAAAACTCCTTTTTAATATCCTTGTATTATTTTCCCAAAATACCATTTATTAAAATAACACACAACAAACATCATAGCCATATATTTACATACACATACATACAAGAAAAGAAATATCAGGGTTACATCCCTTGAATTAAGGCGAATGTTTGCTTAGTGACTTGTGGAAGGCAATGGTGAGATGGAAAACATAGAGATCCACATAAAGGGAATTTAAGTGTTAGTTTTTACTCCATACCTTGTAGAAGGCCACAGTAAGGTGGCAAACATAGAGATGTGATTTTTATCCACAATAATGGGATCTAACTAATGGTCATTATTGAATACTATTGATTGATGTGAAATGTTGTTGGATGACATGAATACATGCATGAGTCTTGAGGAACGCTTGGATAGGCATTGTGAAGGCTAATGGAGGTACCATTGTATCCTTGGGAATATGCGGATGTATGATTCCACGTGAGGCTAGGGCCTTTGTAAACCTTGTGTTGTGGTGCTGATTACCCATATATGTATATCTTGTGAGCCACAGTTGCTCTAAGATTAGGTCCGGTGTCACCTAATGGTTTTAGGCACATGTAGCCTTTTGCCCTGTATGGTGTGTGTTATTGATTTTACTATGTTTAAGGGACACGTCTAGATGATCGTTCAAAACTTGTTGGAAATCTCCATGGAATCGAGTTTGCATGCATTACACGACTATCATTATCATGGTTGACTGCGATGATGATCTATTATTCATTTGTTGTTGTTATTGGATTTATGTTATTAATTCCAAATTATGAATAGTTAAGAAACTTCTATTTTTATTGTCCTTAAGTTCATAAGCTTACCCTTGCTTGTATGATTTGCGTGTGTTTGACTATGATGATCGCAATTTAATGTGTGAGAGTAGATTTTCTCTCGTTTATTGCATGTCGTCGATTAGATTTGAGTATTAGGTGGGCATGATGATAAGGATTTGCCTAGATTGGTACATTTGGTTTTATGAGGACTCAAGACGGCTTGATTTCCTTGCTCAATCCAATGAGATCAGAGGCATTCTATTCGTCATGGTAAAGTTGAACAGAGCGCTTAATTTTGTGCATGTTATGGATATGTTCATGTGTGTTACCTTCTCTGAGGAGGTGGTGAGAGTAATGGCTCATTTGGATCGACTTTCTAAAGGGAGTCTTATCACGTACCCTTGACTTTGGGAGATTGATGCCACACAGTCGAGATCACCACCTAACGTGGTGGTAGTAGTGCTTTGTGTAACACCCCTATTTTTGCATATCAAATTATTTTCTTAATTATTCTGTATTTATTTTTGGAGAACTAGATGGAAATTTCAAAAATTTGATTACTATAGTTATGTAGTACCTAGTTTAGATTTTTAATAAATTTTTGGAGAACTGAGCTCAAAATGGGTAAAATGACCGTTTTGCCCTTAAAAAAATCAGATAACAGAATAAAAAAAAATATTAGTTAGAAGTGTTTACAAATTCTTTTTAAGTTATCAATATACTTACAATAATTAATAATAATTTTAGAAATTTTTCAAGAATTTATTAAGATAGTTTTTGTGAAATGACCAAAATACTCCTGATTGACTGCGGGAGCAGCCCAGAGACTTTTTGACTTAAAAATATATTGAAAATTTTATACTAAGTATGTTTTGTTATAAAAATTTTATTTTGAAAGAAAAATAGTGAAAAATATAATAATCCTATTTTAATTTTTTCAACTGTTTTTCTAATATTTGACAATGTAATTCTGAAAAATCAAGAAGGAATTTCAAAATTCTGATTTTGATCATTATGCTCAAAATTTCAAGAGCTATTTAATAGTGATTTTTAAAAATTTTCCTGAGCCAAAGCCCAGAGAAATTAGAAAATGACAATTTTGTCCTGTTTTTCAACATTAAGGGCTGACATGAGAAAAAGATTCAATTGATATTAAAATGTCACTTTGAGCTTGGAATCATATCATATGTATTAAAATATAATTTTGGAAATTTTTTGGAATTCTTGTGTAAAATGACCAAAATGCCCCTAGGTGTCTGATAAGCCAACCAATATTGGTTTGACATCCAAAAATGGTGAAAATGGAAATTTCAGTTTATTTATAGGTGAAATATTTAATTTTATAATTTTCATAAAAAATTTGGTATTTATTGAACTAAAATGGATTTTTTATGAATTTTCTAGCTTGAAAATACAAAATAAATACATATAATTCGAATTAAATTAATAAAAAATTAAATTTATTATTATAAATTTATTTTTGATGAAAAATAATGTATTTGTCCAGTCTTTCATTAAAATACATTATTTTAATATGAAAAGCTAATTTTTCACGTTTAAGTGTTTTTATCGATACTAGTTAATTCACCTACAGATAAAATTTACACTAAGGAGCTTGAGGACAGCTCATATAGCACGTCCCCAAGCTTAGGAGGGGTGATTCACCACCCTAAATGGTGTATGTGTCCCTAAATTAGATTAAAAATAAATAAAAATTAGATTTTTGACATAATGCTTACATAATGGCTTATGTAATTTTGTGGACACCTAACCCCTTCTCCTCCTTTATAAATAGCCATGGTTTTGGACCATTTTTCAGCACCTCTCCCTCTCTCTAGCCACCAAATTCTTAGAGAGCTTCTCTCTCTAGAAAAAAATTTCTTTTACTTTGCTTTTATGCTAAAATTTTACTAGTTTTCCAACAACTAGTAAAGTTCTCTTCCTAGGAGCTTTGCATCAACAATTCCATCTCTTCATCAACCACCTTAGAGGTGATGGGGGGAGTGGGGTTGGCTCTAAATTATTGTCACTTTGCATACTGGTAGGAAGGGTTTTCCCTAAACCCATTTAGGCTTAAGTTTTATTATTATTATTATTGTTATATTATTTGATGTTAAACTTTAATTTTTGCTAAGTTGTTACTCTGCCCAAATTTAGATTATTAAATTATAATTGCTAAGTTATTACTTTGCTCAAATTTAAATTATTAAATTATAATTACTAAGTTGTTACGCTACTTAATTTTAGAAAATTTAAATGCACTTGCTAAGCTGTTACTCTAGTTCAATTTTAGAAAATTAAAATGCACTTGCTAAGCTGTCACTCTGCTCAAATTTAGAAAATTAAAATGTATTTATTTAATTGTTATTCTACCAAAATTTTAGTAATTAAACTATAATTACTATGTCATTATTCTGTTTTGATATTGTGCAATTTCTGCAATATAAGATAGAAATGTTGATTGCACTAGTACTCAAATTAATTGAGACCAAAGAAACCTCTGTTTGAGATGTTAGGAAGTGATAAATTAGTGAGTAATGTAAAGCAAGTGACATGTAGTATCATGACACCCTACTAGGGAAGCTATGGTTTGGTACACTATGGGATGAAAGGCAGGGACCCATGGTTAGGTCTAGAGGATATGGTATCAAGTGGTGATAGTCCTAATGGCCAAGGTAGCACTCTTGAGTCGGGACAATAACTTAACCAACTTGATAACCCTAACAACTGCTTAGCATCACCAGGATTGACGAGAGCATACCTCTATGAATGGATATCCTAAATTATTATTTTGTTCCTCAATAATGATGAGGACTGTACCATGTGATGGTGTTGAGAAAGGTATATGTACTCCCAGTCACTTTTCAAGTTCTGTTAAGAAGTATTACCCACCAATAGAAAGTATAGATCTATATCAAGTCAAGAATTATATAACGTAGAATAAACTTTAGGTTTTTCTCTTATTGTCAACTATGTTTTATCTGTATTGTGTGGTAGAATTCCTACCATACATGTAAAAGTGATATTATAACAAATCGCCTCACTCCATTACTTTACTCGCATAATTAAATAAGTAAATAAGTATGAGTTATGTTCAATGTGAATGGGTGTCACATTTACGCTGGCTACTTTTAGAATTGACGGCTTTCCCCACAAACCAACACAAGACTTTTCCCAAGAGGTCACCTATCCCATAATTGCTCCAAGTCAAGCACGCTTAACTGTGGAGTTCTTAAGTGATAGGCTACCGAAAAGCAGATGCATCTTGTTGGTATAAGTAACACTTATTAATTCCTTTAAGCTATCCTCAACTGTACAGTCCCATGCCTGCACAGCCTCTGGATCCCTCTCATTCTGGTGTGTATTCGATTCATTCATGTGTCCCTTCCACTGGAAGCCTGCCAGAGTTGCTCCTTATCTGTGCCTCATCTTTTTTTTTTTTGTACCGCGATCACTTCCTGTCCTCGTCAACGCCTGGTATGTTACACTTTGGTTCTTAGGGCCTAAGAGATATAAGATGATTGCTTTACATAATGTCATGTTAGTTTGACTAGCTCATAGGATCTGATATATGTATCCTCATCCCTTTTCAATGTACATATTGAGATGCGTACACCATATGTACACATACACTTCCACGTTTATTTTGGGTAGGACATTAGATGTATGGTATGAGATCTTTTGTTTGTATGCTAGTATTATTTTAAAGTATTTAATTCTATATATATGTAAGGCGCATGACTTTGGTTATGTATGGATGACTATATGTGATGCATATATATTTCAGTAGTTACCTTTTCATGTTGACTTCTAAACTAAAAGAAAATGTATGTTACTAATGGCTAATTTCTAGAATATGAAAAAGTTATACACATTTTTATAAAAGAAAATTAATAGAGTTTTCAAGCTAAAATTTTAAATAATTTCACGCCTAAGTAGCCTAGTTGTCATTGTAGTAATTGTGGGTCGTTACACACACACACACACACACACACATTAGGTTTAAAAAAAATAAAAATTGAATATATTTAAACTATTTTTCCCTATATCACATAATGATGATCAATTTAGTGACTGTTATTTTTAAATTTGGATAAAAAAATTGGTTACTAAAGTAGTCTCTATATTGTCCTCTAAAATTGACACTTATAATTGGTATATAAAATATAAAATCAGTCTCTAAAATTGACATTTAAAATCAGTTTCCAAAGTAAGTCTCCAAATTAGTCTTGAAAATTAATCTTTAAAATAGGTTTCTAAAATTAGCTACTAACAATTTAGAGAATAACTAAAATTGGTTTCCAATTCAATCACTAATTGATTTAATAACTAATTTTCTCACTTTAACACCCAAATTTTCAATCTCTAAACATTTATTCTTATAATAAATCATATTTTTTCATATATATACTCTAAAGTTTACACTCATCTTCCATCCTTCATAATCTTTTTTTTTTTCATTATATTATCCATTATATTTATTATTTTTTCTGTTTTTCTCCTAATCTATCTCTTTTCGCTTGCAGCATATACATCCCAAGGAAGCCAATGCATCTATAACTTCAACAAGTCAAGATGTTGCATCACTTGCTTTTTCACTATTCACAAGATTTTTTTTTTAATTTCAAATTGGGTTAATTACAGCTAATATATTGCTTTTTTTTATAAGTTAGTTGGTCAAGAAAGACTCATATGTGACTCAAAATTACATGGATCATGTACATTTTCATCAACTTTTGAAAGCCTTTGTGAATTTTCTCCGTCTACATATTGTAAACTGTAAACACCACCCCCACCCCCCCCCCCCCCCGCGGCCTTTTGCTCTCTCATCCCATTTTCGATTTACTTCTTCCTCTTTTTTATGAAATCTCTCAGCCCTCCTCCTTCTGACGACCGAAAAAGGATTCAAAGCCATTATTCAATGGCCAAACACTATTCATGGTTGGGAATTTTGGGCTGTACCCATGGTTTTTCACTACTCTACTGAACTGAAATATGAAAGTGAGATGTTTTCTACTAATTCTCCATATTTCTTTTGATAAAGTGCTAATTCTCCATCTTTTTCTTCCCATTCATTGTTGATTCCAACCGTAAGATGTTTACTCCAAATATGCTGATTCCAACCATAAGATGTTTTCCCCAAATATTTATTGCTATCTAACGAAGTAAATAGCGGGAGCTCATGTGTTGTAAGTGGACATGAAATATGAACCTGATTCCATTGCAATTCTGGCCAAACTAAACTCTATTATATGCTTTCTTAAGATGATGAACAATTGATTTGGTAAGATTTTGAATTTGTAATTTGGAGCCTAATTTCCATACCCCCCCGTTTAAATTTTGTGATGTTATCTTACTAGTATTTGATAGTTTCCTTTGTTATCTTTTGTTATGTCAATTTCATAAGCCTCAGAGCTGTGGCATTTACTGATAACCAACCCAAGGAAATCCACCATCAAAAATTGATTTGTTGAAACCATATTGATTTCTTGCATGTGTTTGCTAACGAACACAACAAGCTTTAACACTAGAGTAGATAAATGAGGCATTCTATGTCGACATAAAGGCTAACAAAGATGTTTTTGACAAATCTAATGAAAAACCCAAAATTAACTATAATGGGAAACGTTTCTCTAGCAAGGTTGCTTTCATTCATGCATATATCTAAGCATTCATATATTTTGATGTTCCTTTAGAAAATAACTTATTCTTCTTCTGTTGTTTGATTTTGGTCTCTATAGTCAAAGTAAGGTCTTAAGGAAAAATTGAGCTTCTTCAATTGATACGAAAGCTTCCTGAAGGCATCAACATTATTGACCTAAGGATGTTTACCCCAATGCGGTGGAAGATTTGTAGGTAAAATGACTTTTTTTAAGTCTCTAGCAAACAATGAACATTTCTTGACATTGATTTTTAGTGGCATTAGTTGTTTTATTCATAGATACATATCTGTTCATATTTCTTATAGACTGGACTCCTATTTGCATAATGTAGTTTGGAGAAAAATGAACAAACATTAGTGGGTTTTAAAAATATATTTTGGGATTTTCTCTTAACACTTTCCATTATAGCATTAAAGTACTAAGGAAGTAAAATCATTTTTTAATTAGCCATTACAAAATCTTGTTGTTTAAGGTGTTGCTAGCTTGAATATAGTTCAAATTTTCCGACTATTTTCTCACGTATTGGATTTGGATTTATGTTAACATAGGAAAAGTTTTAAATGTTCTAATTATAGTAGTTCAATCTAAAGAAGTATCCCTCCTAATAGTAAAAAAAAGCCATTGAAATTTTCCTCCTTCACTTTTTTACATTTTTTTTGTCTTTTCTTTTCTATTTTTTTTAAAGACATTCTATTTGCTTATTTTCTTATTGGGGTTTACATGATATTAAATACCAAAATATGTAAATAAGAATTCAACTATTAGATGAAGTTGATCTAAATTCTAATTGTTGGATATATTTTATGATAATAATTGTATAAAACTTTAAAGTTGTATATCCTTAGTCTAGCTTTTAATATTTATTCATGCTATATTTTGGCACATTCACTCACATGGATGCCCAAGTTGCTATTTTTACAACATTAAGTATGAATTCTTAAAAATGAGAGCTTTTAATATGAAGTTAATGCTCTATCTAGAAATGCAAGTGCACCTTTTATTTGAGCATTATGATGTCCAAGAAAATGAGGAAGTGAAAGTGGAAATGAATATATTACAAGAATGTCAACCGTGCTTTATCTTAGTTGGATTCAATACTTACCGAGCTTCAAAATTGATAAACCTGACTCCTATGGGCCACTTCCTTGACAAGGTTGAACCTTATTGCAACAATTAGAAATGCAATGTTCTTCCTCAAACTGCTCATATTTTGGTTATCTTTGACACATCTTTTAACTTTTATCCATTTAGTTCTACTTGATACTTACATATATAGCTAACACCATGTGATTCAGAATAAGGTTTATCTTCTAATCATTGTATATTATTATTTTACTTTTTGGTTTGTTTGTCACAGACCTAATAAACATTTTTCTCTTATCCCTTTTTTACACATGAAAGTTCTTAGTCTCATGTTCTTATTCCCTTTTTCCTTTCTTTATTTAAACATTATTTTCATTTTAATTATGTACAACTCCATCTATTGAATATTTAATGCCTATGTATCTGCATTTGGTAGTATTTTTTTTCTTTATACTTTCACCACAAATATATAGTGAGTAGTACTTTACATCATTATTGTTTTCATCTTGATTTTGGTTTACAACCTTAATTATTCATGAATGATTGTCATTGCTTTATCTTAGGAGTTTGAGAAGTTATTGTGTATATGCAAGACTATTTTGTATGGCTTAGCATAAACATTTTCACATCTTTAGTTTATTATTATTATTACTATACAATATCTTTGTCATGTAAATTTCACTAGCCTTGAACTTAGAACATTATTGAATCCCAATAGATTTAGACACTTTATTCTTTGTTCAACTCTATCTTATCTCTCTCTTTCTCTTTGATGTATCTTTCTTTCTTATTACCTTCACTCACTATATTACTGTTAGGGTCATCGCAATCTTAATTGAATATAATTATCGGAGATGATATATAAAGAAGATGGAAGTATAGCTAAAGAAATCTGCCATAACTTTTGATAATGTAATTTCGATTTTATCGAACTACCATATTCGAGTAGATTTTATGGTTTGCATGAGGACTAGTAATGTTTGACAGGGAGTTTAAGTATAATTTGAGAAGACTTTAATGCATGTGGGAAAAAACCCAAGCCATGTTCAAAAAGAGGTCTTGTCTAGATCAAAGTCACATTCAAAAAGAGGTTCATGTTGAAGTTAAAAGCAGTTTTTGATAGAAGACAGTTTCAGACAAGTGGGAAAATCTTATTTAGATTCATTTATGTACTATACATGCGTCAATTTCGTATAGATTTGATCGTTAGATAGGTTTTCTATAAATAAGTAATAACGTTGCCATTTTTTCTTTGGTTCTGACATTTGCACAAACTGTGTATACCACACATGCTGCACCAATGGCTATCGGTTCCAAAGAAAACATGTATGTTCTAACCCATCTTTTATTTTAATGCATTATGCTTTTTTCATCTCTAATTACACTATCTATGACCCTTTCTTCTATCGATAACTCCTTCGTATTTTAATTTCAATCTATCTATAACCCTTTCTTCTGTCTATGACTCATTTTTTTGTTTATAGCCCTTTCTAACAATATTTACATGACTTAACGTATGTTTTGAATCATACATTAGTATAAATTAAAAGTGAACTCGAAATTAATGTTCAATTCAAGTAAAAATACAATTATGATTTGAATCTATTATGCAAAGTTACTACTTGATATCTTGATTAGAATCGAAATAATAATGTTAAATTATTGATCGAAATGTTCTCAAGTTGAAAGTTTAAAACTGCTAGTTCGAATAAAAGAATCTAAATTAGATTTTAGATTCTAAGTCCCATTTTAAATATTTTTATTTGTTAGTTAAAATCTTTGTGAGAAGTTATCTATTGAGAGAAATGAAGTGATTTTGATTTCTCAAAACAAATTTCCACCATCAAAGTTACTGAATTATTCAGCATTAGATTAAGCCAGGCTCACAGGACAGGAAACAGTTACTCAAGTTGTTGGCATATGAAACAGTGGAGTAAAGGTTTTCACTACTACAAAAAAAGGCTTTAACATCACCGATTAGACAGCACTTTAACCTAAAAGTGCTGTTATAGGTGTGAGGGGCACATTAAACAACACTTGTTACTAAGAGTGCTGTTATAGAGTGGACCTTAGACAACACTTATAATAACGAGTGCTGTCAAGATAAGAATAAAAAAATAAGATATCAAATGCTATTCAGAAAAAGTATATTACACAGCACTTCTTAAAAAAAAATAATACATGCTGTTAAAATTTTAAAATAAATTACTTTTACATCGTGAGCATTAATTGAACCTAGCTCTTCCTTCGCATTGAGCTTTAGCTTGAGACGTAAACCAACTCCCTCCCAACGTAACAGTTCGTCAGTTCCCATTCAGCCAGTGAAAAACCCCATACTTGTTCCAGTTCTTCCACGCTACCCCTCTTTCTCTTGCACAATTCCGCTTCGTAGAAATTCCCGTTCGCATAGGAAATTTTGGTTCGTCATCTATCTACAGGCTGAACCTGGCCCCTTTCTCATCGCAAGACATCCAATATCCATATATTCTGCCAGGTATGCGTTTCGATTTACCTTTCTTGAAGTGAAAATTGCATTCAATGTATATGAGGGTTTGGGGTCTCTCTTGGACCTTGCAACACTTATTTATGAAGATCAAGCATAATTTCTTTCGTCTATCAAGAAGATATGCCACGAAAAAACAGTTTTTCTTTTTTAATTTATTTGTCAATTGGGTTCTGCTACCATATTTTTCTTTGTTCTGATAATAGATGAGAATGTTGGACATAGTTGTTCCATATCATTCTACCTTATCGCGAAGTATTTCTTTACCTTTTAAAACTCATAATAATTCAGACTTTTGGAGTGATGAGATGCTTGCAGGTTTAATATGGTGGTTGCTGATAAATAAATTACTCAAATGAGAAAGTCAAATTTTAATAAAAGAAAATTCACTGTATTAGTTTCACTGCATCATTGTAACACTGTAGTTATCATTCAAACATTTATTTAACGAAGAATCCTTCCACCAAAGATGGGTGGTTCGTTTCCTATAAGGGCACTTGGTAAAAATCCTAGTTAGCAATAAGGCATAAAACAATTCTCACTCTTAATTATGGGTTAGAATAATTGTTTGAGGAAGAAAATATTTCCTGAAGATGGCATTATCAAACGTAGCAGTTTCATTCTTGTTTCCATATAGGCATTAATGCCTTCCCCTGTTCCAGAGTCCCATAGATTTTTCTTATAAATCGATTAACAAATATTCCCCTATAAGGGCTTAGAACAATGGTCTGTTAATGTCTGATTGAGGCTATTGAATATCATATTTGACTAACCTGAAGTTGGAAATTATGAGTTTGTTCAAAGCTGTAGGTTCTTAGTGCCTCTTGCTACAGAACTTTTTTTATTTTTTTAATAATTACCAATTACAATAATATGAAGATAGCCTTCATAATTATGTTAGTGAATCTCTTTCAGCCCAAAATTTTACTGATTCATTACTGTTGTGTAGTGCTTTAGAAAAGACTAATGCATTGCTCAATTTAGATAACTCTCTGGTTCCAAAATATGTATTGGCATAGCCCTTTTAGTTCTGCATGTTTGTTGAATAAAGCAAATCGTTTAACTCAGCTAAGATATTTTAGGTAATTTCTATATCTAACTTAGTGTAGAAGAGGCAATAGTAAACTACTATACTGAATAGAGGAATGCCTCAACCACTCTTTCCCCTTGTCTCTACTTTTTTACATTTGTGAACCAAGCAATGAAGTTTTACAGGCACCACTCGTACCTCAGAAAGGTCATGCTGCTCCCACTTTGTCCGCATCTGTCTGCATGGTGTAAGGGGATACTCTTCTCGCATTGGTTCAGGGACTCATGATCACACATTAAGAGATAACACCTCCTCTCTTGGACCCTTTCTTCATTCTTATATTATTGACTCTTTCCTTTTTCTCTAGTTCTCAGCATTCACCCCACACACGGTAACAAAGACCCAACCTTGCACTCCCACCATGGAAACCCCCTTCAAGCCGCCTTGAGCCGCCTTGAGTTGCTGCCAATAAACTTCAAACACTAGTCTCTTCATATTATTGAGAGGTTCTTTCACACAGCTGAACACTACACACACCCCACTGTTTTTCTCAATTTTTCTCTTATATAACATTCACTGCAATTGCTCTCCATCACTTAATTAACTCATTGTTTCCACGACAAATAGAGACTTTGATTCTTCACATTTCTCTCACCGTGGACACATTACACCAACATGAATACACACTTACCTTCTGCCTTTATAAACACCTTCCATTTTCTCTTTCACAAAATCATGAACACATCGCCAACACGTGTTATTGCACCAGCTTCCACAACTAGCCGAGAGCACCAAATTACACATACCTCACCTCCGCCAACCTGCAACACTAGCACCTCCCTGAACTACACACACTCATTTTATCACCAAAGCACCGCACATCCATAACCTCATCTCACTATTGAGTCTCCCACCTCAACTTGTGACTTCACTTCCATACACCTTGCCAAGACACACAAGCGCAGACCACTCATAGCACCAACACATACAGAACTCACACGCACTAGCACTGTTTCACGGTTTCACTCTTTCACCTGCACACATTTCCTCTCACCACGAGCACACACAAACTTTCAAGCTCATACCACGGACAACACATGAACCAACCACAAAACTACAAACAAACCAATCCTCGTACCATGTACGCATCATCTAGTTCTTCAAACCGAAAGTATTGAACCCATTATGCATCATAGTATCTCACAAAACTGAGCCTAACCGCCATACCCAAGACCTTGGCAAACTCCATTTTTTTTTCCTATTCAATGTCGCTGCCCTGTCCCTCTCAGAGTATGAATTTTCTTTCTCTGGCCTGTTCTTATTTCTTTTTTATTTTTATTTTCTCTTGGGCTGTTATGTTGTGTAGGGACTATTAAATGCATCTACGTGTTGTTTATTCCGGTCACTGGTGTTCCATTCAACCAATTCTAATTTGTTAGCCTTATTCACTTTATCTAGTTGTTTATTTTATTTATTCTTTTACGATGCTGAAGGTCAATTTTATGTCATCAATTAAAGTAGAATCGAATTTAATTTCAAGGTTAGATGTATGCACGTTGGTCTTAGACAAATAATAATAATAAAAAAGGATTCCTTCTTTAGTTTTAATAAATTTGTAAACAATATTAATGAATTTGCTAAATAACTACTTTTTTAGGAATCATTGGGTGTTAATTGTCATCAATGCCACATCAGAGACAATATATTATTTGGATTCCTTGCATGGTGATCCAAAACATAAATGACAAATGAAAGATACATTTGACAAGTAAGTTAAATGCATTTATTTTCAATATAATAAGCATGAGATATGTTGAATATAATGATTTGAATAAATATATTTTATTTTATTAGAGCTTTATGCATTTATCGTGCTGGTAAGGGAACTAGGCTGCCAAAAGTTAGATCAAACAAAATCGCTTGGATCTCTATACAGGTACAAATGTCTTCTACTTTAATCACTTGCCCAAATTTAGATGAAATAAAACCCATTACCCAAAACAAGGATAATGTATCATTCCATTAATCTTTCATTTTGGCTTGTATAATGCCCTCGTCAGACCAATACAATTTACTGCAGGTTATTATGTTATGAGATTCATGAAAGAAATTCTTTTACAAAATGCAAATATCATCCCAGATACAGTATGTAAATTTAGTTATAATTTCATTTATCACATTCTTAATTTGGACATCATTCAATATTATTTAATTTTAACTTATTTTTATTCTAATTTTTTATTTTGTAGTACTTCCCTAACTATAAGTGTGCTACTTACTCTCATGATTAACTAGCTGAAGTTAAGGAAGATTGGTGTCATCATATGGTCCAGAATTATGGTTTAGTATAGTTTCCTATTTGGAATTCTTATGACTCAAACATATTTGATTTGTATCTTTTTCAACTTAGATGTTGAGCAATAAAAATTGCATAATTATTCTCTATATGACTTAATTATATATTGTGTACAGGGCTTTGATTATGAATTATAAGACTAGTGTGAAGTTTTGTTTTGGTTGGTTGCAATTCTATTAATATTACAGGTGTATTGAAATTTTGGACTGTCCATATTACAAGGGAAACTCTGCCAAAATTTCGGTAAAAATTTCATTGATCAATGAAACTTGAGTGAGTGGTTTTTTTTTTTTTAATTTATGTTGTATAAGGCAATGGAAATGATGATATGTGAGTGGTTCATTGTTTTCAACTATGCAAAGGGTGCAAAATTAAAAGAAAAAATAGATATGTTGACTTATAACTTAGATAACAAAGAACATTTGTTGATTGGTTGTTAAACTATGCACATGGTCTAATTAAGGTAATTGTCAAATAAAAGTAATTTCATTTTATTTTCTCTTGAAATTAAATGTTATTAGCAGTTTATTGAAGCAGTCTGAACATTGAATGAACTCGTTTACATATTAAATGCAGGAAGAAACAACAAAATGAATTGAAAATTAAAAAAAAAAAAACTAACATGGACAGCGTTTGTTTGAGACACAAGTGCTGTTAAACGTAACCCTCCGTTAATAACACGGGAAAGATAGCATGTCAAAGTGCTATTAAAGACCTTATTTAAGTGTTGTTACAGGTCTTTTTTGTTGTAGTGTTTCCAATACTAGGATTAGCTTTCTTTTTAATATCACTCAAATTCCTTGAGGTTAGATTAACTTGTAGTTAAAGATATCATTCAATATTTTGCTCTTGATGATAGCAAAAGAAGAAAAGCCAATCATTACACAAGTAATTCCAAAATTTTTATTATAGGGGTTATGATATGGAATAAAAAGCTACAAGAGCTTAGGGTATTGCCACACTCAAGTATTGGGGGGGACTCTATATTTTTCTAAGTTTGTATTAAGCTTCAAGGGTGTAATTGACAATTAGTGATACAAGTATGATTATAATTGTGCATTCTTATATTATTATTATTTTTAATGAGAGCAGGGGGATTGACATGATTATTTAGACAAACTTTTGTAACTATCATATCTTTGACCCTTGGCACCTAATATTGTCTAGACTCTTAACTACATAATGAGTAATGCAGGATTGTTTCTCTTTAGTGGTAATGAATTTAATGTATTCAAAGTAGAGGAGTAAGCCAATATGAAAGCTGAAGATGGTAATTCTCGGATTAACATAGTAAGGCTATCATGAATTAAAAAGTTTGGTCAATTTAGAAGAACTAAATAAACACTTGACCAAATGAAAGGCAATCTCATAAGATTACAACATAGACCAAATTTAGGAAAATAGAAGGCTAAACAAAAGCCACAAAGAAGGCTGCTAAATTAAATGACCACACTATAGGTGAAACTATGCCTCTACATAATTCATTAAGCTAAGGAAAAATTCCTTCAAATAACAGCTATAAAGAGCAAAAAGAAGTCCTTATTTGCTTTGAAGGTTGTAATCCTCTTTGCCAAGACAAAAAACACACCCAACCAAATGCTTGTAATCCTTCAACAAATTGAAATTAGTGCACTAAGTTTGAATGAAGTTTTATTTTTGGACAGTTGTGTATTGGGCACACACACATCACCAAAATCACCAGCATGTGAGAAAATATTGTTATTGAATCAAGTAGAGTTCTCATAGTAAACAAGAGGGACTTAATAACACTAACAACTTGACATCCTGTAAACAAAAAAGGGATTCTACTTAGCTTTATTCCTTTATCCAATGTACACACCATAGGCCGAAAAGGGAAGAAAAGGAATAAAACAAACTATCTGTCTTTGATTGAAAGAACATCTAGGATAATAAGTTAATATTTTCATTTTTATTTTTCATAAAATATAAGTTAAATATTTTGAATAATTTTAAGAAAATAAAAATATGTTATTTAAGTGGAAGAATGCACTATTGAATTTTAATTATAATTGTTCTGGTTAAGTCTAATCAGCTAATAGTCGATCTGGGTGACTTTAGCAAAGCATTCTAAAAATTTCAGTCTGTCCTCTGTTTCCTATCCCCTTCCAAATATATCTTCCACTCCTCTCTTAGTCGCTATCTTTTAGCTTCCTTCTTGAAAATCGACATTGACAAGATCCACGTTATTCGTCACTCCCCTTATTCCTCCTAACTACTCTAAACTGATAAGAGAATTGGGGTAGACCTCAGTCTCTAATTGACTATATTGTCTTATTACCCCGTTACCAGGATAAGGTTATTTTTATCCCGAGCTCAATATTCATAGGTCAGTATTTGACCTATGAGGGTACACAGCCTCTCACCCTCAAGCCTAAGAGGTGATGAGGTTCATATTATAAACTCACCAAAAATTCAATCTCAACCTATAAGTCGGTATTTGACCTATAAGGGTACATAGACCCTCAGCCTCAAGCCTAAGAGACAATGAGGTTTATATTATGAACTCACCGAAAATTCGAACTAAACCTATAAATTGGTATTTGACTTATAAGGGTACACAACCCCTTGGCCTCAAGCCTAAGAGGCGATGAGGCTTCTATCATAAACTCATGTAAACACATTATCCGATGTAGTAAAAAGAGTAAAAATGAAGGACATGTTCTAGTGGGTTTAATATGTCCGACCTATATACAATCTGAATCTTCACTTCCATTTGCTAATCCGATCAGGATTCAATTTAAATGTTTAATATGTTGTCAAATACTGACATGATCTTCAATTTTATGTTTCTTGAAACAACGCATCATTTCATTACCCACAGTCACAACGATTCGTTTTTCCACAGTTGCAATCGGCTCGTTTCGTTTCCCAGTGTGCATTAAAAGAGTGTGACTATTATACTGTTCCTTGTAAATTAAATCATTATCAGTAACACATGGCACCACGCCACTTGCGGTGACGTATACCATCGTGTCTTCCCAAGGGGCATCATTTCAATGCGTTTGTCAAGTTCCCTACATCTTCCAACCCTCTATAAATAGAGGCTTTGGTGCCATCCTGTGCACACACTCAAACTTCTCTCTCTTTCTCTCAAATTTTCTGTATTATAGTTGTTGCTTTCTGCATTTCGTGCGTCAGAAAAGGTGAAGCGTCGCCGAAAAATTCAGAATGTTCTTGAAGAAATTATCTCAGAAGATACACACCCTTTCAACTTCCACTTTTGATTTTAATTCTGGAGGGGTGCGTAATTTCTTAGAGAAATATGGAAGAAATGGAAATTAACTAGTCAGAAATTTATACTTAGGCAAAACAAGATGTTCTTAAATGAAATCGAAATGCACTAGCTAGAATGTAGTGGCAAAATTGAAGGAGGAATTAGTTTTTACTCATGACGGTCAAGAAGAAAATGTTATTTATGAGCTTTGTATGGCGGTGAACCTGTATGCTGTTGTCGGCAAGGAGCCGACCTACCGTTTACCTTTTTTTATGAAACTCTAATAACCAAAATTGGGGTTCGATTTCCATTAACCGAATTTGAACGAAGTGTTCTTTTGATGCTGATTGTTGCTTCTATACAATTGCACCCAAATAGTTGGGCTTTTGTTCGCTCATTTGAAATTTTATGTAAAGGGTTGGAAATTGTTCCTACAGTTGGCCAATTTTTTTTTTTTCGAAGCTAAATCAGTGAAAAAAGTAAGTTGGATATTAGTTAATGGGGTTGCTGGCCATGGTATTTTACTTTTATACCAATCATCTTACAAGGGTTTTAAAACAAAATTTTTCAAAATCCGCGCTCCTAAACATAACCCTGCCTTACTACAAGGTTTCCCTCTGTATTGGATGTCCAACCCCAACACAATCGGTGGTACTAAATTGGAAGGCTTGTCTGAATCTGACAGGTCGGATGTGGAAAAGTTAAAACAATTGGGCTTGTTTGAAACTTCAAAACTGTTGGAATTGGAATTCGAGTTGTTGACTTCGAAAATATATTGGTATTTAATACTACTATCTTTGCCTCTATTCCTTTTTTTTTTTCAATATGTAATTTTCTCATTATTCTCTCGCAGGCAAAATGGCTTCAATCTCAACACGAGAAATGGCAGCAAGTTGGAAGAATTGACAAAGCAAAGTAACTATGTAATGCCTGTTTCTTGATAATTTGTGAATAAGTGTTTGAATAATTTAAAAGAGAAAATTTAATTTAATTTCCCTTGCAAAGAATTAATTAAGATTTATGTTTGGTGTCTATGTAAGTTTCTACAAAAGAATTTTGCGGGAATTGGATCTACATTGTTGTCAGATAAGCAGAGAGATATTTGCAGAGTTTTGATGGACAATGTAGGATTATGAATTTAATTATAATTAATTAAATTTAATTATGATTAAATTATAGTCAAGTTGGTAGTTTTCTTATTTTCAAGTTAATCTTTTTCCTAATATATCTGTCTATTGAGAAACCTATCTAGAATCTTGTCAGATAAAGAAAATTCAACTACTTGATTAGACAAAGTCGATTCAATCATAATCAGAAATTTTCTAAAGAGTCATAAACTCATTTAGTTCTAATATCAATTAATTTTTTGTAATTGATTCAATTGTTAGAAAACCCTTAATCTAATTTCACGAAAGTCGATATTTGATTGCATTATTAACTGTTAGTATGAGAAATTTAAAATTCCTACTGTCTAGACTCTATCACACGTTCCCCAAGCCCAACCCAACTAATCTAACTATTAGTCCTAAGTAAAACTAGTTTAGTTGCAAACTAACTAAAAGTTTCTTCCCAAATTCCTACAACTAGTCATATCATGGTGTCTTTATGTACCAAAACCACTCACTACCCATGGTTTTCTCCCCCTTGGCCGTCCACCCCTTCCTTGGAGAAGGTGAAAATTGTTTTTCCATTTTAAATCAAACGCACCTCCTAATTTGCTAGTTACCAAAATGTCTTCCTTTAGTGTCTTGAAACAAGCTTAAAAACACAACAACTCTCCTCATTTTCACCGTCTAGAAACCGTGAGCTATGGAGAGAAGAGAGAGCCTTGTTCAAAATTTCTCTAAGTGTTGGAAGAGAAGGTAGAAACTAGAGTATCTAAGAAGTGGTGCTAGGTAAAAAACTCTACCCTTTTCAACTTCTTCTTCCTTCATCTTTTCTTTTCTATCAAGACCTAAGTGGTTTAAGTTTTGTCTTCACCTCCTTGGTTCTAAAATTTGATCCTTCTTATGTTTATGTTCTATATCAACCATTTTGGTGTTAGTTGGTGGCTCACCCTACCAAAGTTGGACAGAGATTCTCCCTTGTTCCAAAAATCCTCTTGCAAGCTTGAAGGATCTTATCATATTGTAAGGAAAGCTAACCCTTTTTGTTGTGTTTGGACTATGGTTTTTTTGTTTTTGGATGTGGTTGTTGCTTAAAAATATTGTTGGTATTTTTAAAAGTTTCTAACTTGATGAAAGAAAACATTTTCTTGCTTGAGTATAACATGTTCTGATGCTATTTCGTTTTCCTGTCTGAGCATGGTACACTACTTTTTTGATAACTGGAGTTGTGGTTAATATTTTTTAGTGCTTGTTATTTTTTTGTAAACTAGACAAATTTTTTCCAAAATGGACTCAAGAAACAAGTTAAAAGGTTAAGAATATTTTTTTAAACCTTTTGAAAGTTGTGCATACTCTCTGAAAACGTTGATTCGACAGTGTGTAAGAAAACATGATTTTGAAAGATTCAGTTGTGTACTTGAAGAAACTCTTTGAACGAAGAAAAAGTAGACACAAAAATATTTCTAAGAATATATGGCTTTTCTATATTTGGTTCAGTTTTCTATTTTTAATGATTTTTGGAAGCTGAAGGTTGTACTTGTTTTTTAACTGAAAGTAGTTTTAAGAACTGTGAACTTTCAAAAATTATATAAAATCGTGTGGACCTTGGTTTTTGGTGTTCTTGGTCATTTGAAAAAAAATTTAAGTGTACTTTCATAAAATAAAAGGTTTGGACTCTTTAAAGTTTCATTTGGACATGAAAAGTGGCAAGGCATGCTTGTTGGTCTTCTAGTAGGTCACCTTGACCTTACTGTATTGTCATTTTTGTATCTTTTTTGTATATTTTTTTTTGAGGTGATCTTTATTGTTTTAAAAATAGACAAAATTTCCTTTCCAAACATATATGGATCATGTTAAGCAAAAATCGTTTACTACTGCAAAATAATTTTCAAATCAGAGGCTGAAATTTGGAAGCCACTAGAATTTGTTTTAGAAATAAGTTTTAATAATTTTTGTATAACTTTATAAAAACCCTATCTTTTGTGCTAAAAACTTAATGGTAGATCTTTTTAATAAATTAAATATGAATTTCAATAAAATATATCATTTACTATTTTACATATTTTTAAAATATGTTTTTGGTATTTTAATTAAAAGGAATTTTTAATAAGGATCAATAGATTATGTTTTACGAAGAATCTAAAACCTAAGCTTTAACTTGATAATTCCATGAATGTATTTCCTATTTAATTGTTATTTGAATATTATAAATACAAAATTTATGTTAATATATAAAGCTTGGTAAGTGTTGGATTAAAAGAGTTTCTTGGTGAAAGTTGCGAAAGGCATGACTTGTTGTATATTTGTGACTTGATGGCACATTGACTTTGTTGTGAAACTGTTGATAAATGGCTTATCCGAGTGTGAACGATAAGTGATTGTTGATATATGTTGTCATCAATGTCTGTTTATGATGAGATGTTTGTCATGCACGCATGCATTGTTGTATAAGCATGTGGTACCGAAGGTGTCGTCAGTATTCATGGGATCGTGGTACTAGCCGGGTGTGAATGCTTAAGGGGCAATTTCACAGGAGACTAGGGCCTTGCAAACCCCATGTCATGGTGGTGGTTCCCTATACAAAAATCTTGACAAAGAGCACTAGTTCTTATGATTAGTGGTCAGTATTCTCAAAATGGTTTAGGCACGTATTGCTTTGAAAACCCTAGTGAAGGTATCTGTGTTTATTATACCATGATTAAGAAATATTCGGCTGGTCGCTTAATTTTTAGATTTCCATGGAGAGTTTATGATTCATTGTCTACATTGCATATTGAGTCACACTTTAATCAAGAATAATAAATTGAAAAATCTTCATGTTTATCTTGATTAGGTGTATGCTTATTGTATGTTTAATATGATGTATGTTTCGAATGCTATGTTTGTTTCTTTTAGGTAGCTTATCATTGCTTGTGTGTTTTGTGTGTGCGTGATTGTGATGATCGTGATTGCCTTGATTGCAGGAGTAGATGGTGTTTCCCTTGCAGACTGATGCCTTTAGCATGGAGCTAACACCAACCATCCACGTTGGGCGAGATGGTTGGACGATCGATGCTGATGCCCATCAAGCACGTTTTGATGGTCTACTTCTCACTTGCTATACACCACGTGACGCTTTGATCTCCATGATTCCAATTACGATTCGGGTGGATTTCTCAGAGTTTGCTCAGGAGGTTCTGCATCCCCCATCTACTTTTCCTGCATGTACGCTTGCTCCGTGTCGAGTGGGTAATGCCCGCGAGTAACGAAGGCTTTTTAGCACGCTCGCTTCTCGAGGACGTGGACGAGGCTTGGGCCAGGTTTCTTTTACGGGAAACGACAATGACGATGACGATGACGATGCATCCTCTACCTTTCCTCATTGTCTCTAAGAGACAAGTAGCTTGTGTTGTATCTTTTGAGTAGAGATGACCAGTATAGGGAGTGAGTTATGTATCCCCTCCCCTTTTTGTGTTGTATTTTGGGTTTATTGTTACACACCTCTCTTACTATCCTATTTGATGTTTTTATGTTATGTTGGATCTCTATGATTATGTATCCAGTATATTGCATGCTAGGCATGCTATCTTATGTATGGTTATGTGTTATGTTCTATTTTCGTGTATGACTCTTTCTTTTGTGATGCGTTGACGATAAGCCAATTTATACTGAAAAAAAAAATTATTCATATTTCACAAGCAAGTTAATGAAGAATTTTTCTTAATTGAACTTAAAACAAAAATAGATGACTAGCTAGCGATTTTCTTTCTGTTGTTTCCGTGTGACGATTCGTGATAGCTGTATTGTGAGTTGTCACAAACTGAATCAAGAAAAGGAGGAGGGTCAAACACTGAACCCAAAACCACATCGAATCCGAAATGAGCGCTTCCGCAATGGGAAGGAAAAGGACTCGTCCAAATCCTGCCATTGAAGACATTGTCGATGTTGATAAGAACGTCAACGACCAAAATGGATAAAGGAAAAGATTAAAGAGATGATAACTGGGAACATTGAATGTCAGGGTGAATCAGAGCATCGAACTCCAGCCAACATCAAACTTACGAGGGTAGCGAAATCAAAAGGAGGAGACTTCACCTCTCTATGGAATGCGGACTTCCCTCACTCGCTACTTATTCGAGAAATTTCTGCACAAAGCACGTGATCAAGAGATTACAAAGAAAATCGGATTTTCAGGGACTTGCAAGAATTTGCAAGCCTTAAGTAGTAGAATTGCTTTTCTGTCAATTACCGCTGAAGACGAAGCAAATGAATTTTTAAAACATGCTGAGAAAATGGAAAATGAAGTGGAGGTACTAAAAAAGAAGAATTCCGACCTCACACAAAAGGTTGATGCTTTAACTACTCGGCATAAGGAGTTTGAAAAACTAAACACCGAATTGAAGTAGGAAAAAGAAAAAATAATGAAGGAACGTGACGATTCTTTGGGAAAACTCTGTGCAGAATGTTCAACTGAAATCGGCCATAAGTGAAATGAAAAAATTGCAACAGCAGCTTGAAGAGACCAAAGATGCCTTCACTGACAAATTGTTGCTGCAGTTTGACCGAGGCATTGAGCAGGCTGAAAGCTGCTGAAGTTTAAACTTTAGATCTACAAAAAATTATTTGTTATTAATTTTTATAAAATAAAAAAACTACATATATTAATTAAAAAGCTCAACATATAACCTTGTTATTTAAAATAAAAAAGTCTCTTTTAAAATTTATTTTAAGCTTCACTTATCAGGAAGTTTTTATATCCTGAAGCTGAACTCGACAAAGTCGGTCCTTTTAAGGAAATTGTGAATGACGATCTTGCTGATCCAGATGTGGCAGCTTAGTGACGATCTTAGTCAAAGAATTTTACCATTTTATGATCACTTTTTATAGGCTTATTATGAAAAATTAGTGCTGTTCTTGAGTGTTTATATTAAATAGCTATCGTTATAATTATTTAATGTATTTTGCAATTCTATAGTATAATGCAAGTATTAGTCTTTCCTTTGCCCAATTAAATTTGATGCCTATATCAATCTTACATTAATTCTACTGCATACTCTTTCCACTAGTGCAGAGAACACTTTTTAAATTGGTTAAAAACGACTTTTTAAATCGGTTGATGAATCGATTTAGATAAAACCGATATAAAAAATGAAAACTTTTTAAATCGGATGTTGAATCGATTTAAAAAAGTATTTTTAACTCGGTTATTATTCCATAACCGAGTTAAAAGAGGGCTACCACAATCTGCAATCAACATCACAGTATCACAGCTCAACTTGCTTTCCCATTCCCGATTCATCAATTCATTTTCTACAAACAAGATCAAGCTTTCTTGCTCTCGATTCATAATCCTAGCTACTAAACTTCATGAGTAAACTTCTAAACTACAAGCAAAATCATCACAAATCTGACCAGATCCAACAAATTCACAAAACAAAAGAAAAATCGCAACAACCACTCATCAGCACCATTACAAAAACATCGTTGTCGTAGCCATTTTTATTTTCATTTTCGTTCTCTATGGTGGCTGGTTTGAAGGGAGACTGAGACTAAGAGAGATTCAAATCGGTGAAGCTGTAGATCTCCGTTTGCGACGATGGAGTGATCGATGGTGACATTGCCATTGGAGGAGAAGGCTTTACTTTGCTTTGACGGAGGTCAAACAACGCCTTTAAACTTTGTGTGATTTGAGATTTTAAAGAAAAGGATTTAAAATTTTAAAAGACTTTTTAAATCGGTTATAACTAGAACTGATTTAAAAAGATCTTTTAAATCGGTTCTTATGCAACTGATTTAAAAAGTTTTCACTTATTTACAAAAATGTCACCGCATTTTTTTTTTAAATCGAACTCGAAAAAATCAATTTAAATTCCTGTTTTAAAATTTATTTTTTGTAGTAGTGTTCATCTCTCACTAAAATGGACCTTTCCTATAATTATATAAATTTTCTAGATTTAAAAACATCATTCCATATAACATATCCAATATTGAAAAATTAAATATCACAGTCAAAACTCTCATAGGGCTTGAAAAACTAAGTCAACACTTAAATATATGATCGAAGCTAATACCAAAGTAAACTTAAATCTATTTGAAAGCCACATTTCACTCTTTATGAATTTTTAACAAAGTTATATTAATTAATCTTTGCCACATAAATTAACTTTTGTCACATATTTACATGTTCGTTACATGATGTGATGTAAATTTTTGTAAAGTTAATATTCAAAATCAACTCAACTTTTAGCATATCGAAAAATCAATTGAGTAACATAATTTTCCCATGCCTTAGTTAAAGTTCTCAGTTCACAAAATTTTGAATTTGAATCTTGAATTTCCACTTACTTAGTAAAGAACAACCCTTGGGCTGTTTTTGGATCAATTTTCGACCAAAGGAAATAACTACATGGTTATCCTTGGATCACTTTCCGACCTAAGGAACAACTCTCAAATTGTCCTTGGATCAATTTCCGACCTAAGAAATAACTCTCTGGTTATCATTGGATCACTTTCTGACCTAAGGAACAATTCTCAGATTGGATCAATTTCCGACCTAAGAAATAACTCCATGGTTTTCCTTGGATCACTCTCCGACCTAAGGAACAACTCTCAGATTGTCCTTGGATCAATTTATCATACCGAATGAACTACATATTGAAGTTGAGCTCTTCATTAATTGGTTATCAATACGTAATAACAACACCAAGACAACATGGAATATAACAATACCAAGTTCATGCTATACATAACACAAACGCAAACCCACAAAGCATAAATTGCCATGAAATGAACAACACATAATTTACGCACATAGAATAAACATGCTCAGCTTAACTATAGTAGAACCTTAATTGTAATAAAACCGCAAGCTTGCCGAATTCCAAGTCCTCGGAATGTCGCCTCCATCTAGCATTTGAAGCGGATATGCTCCTTTACCTATTACTTCACGAACTCGGCGTGGTCCCGTCCATTTAGGTGAAAATTTGTTTTGAACTTGATTTAGCTAAGCTCTTTTCAACACTAAATCGCCCTCTTGAAAATCTCTGTATCTGACTCTGGAATTATACTTCCTTGCTGCTCTTAATTTCGTTGCCACCTTTCACAATGTGTAATATCCCTTATCTCTCCAATTACATCCAAATGATCCTTCATCCCTTCTTCCGATGCTTCCTCTGAAAAGGACATTACCCTTATACTCGACTCATCAATCTTAAAGGGAATCATGGCATCCAATCTATACACTAAGCAGAATGGTGTCTCGTGAGTTGTAGAATGAGGGGTAGTGTGATATGACCACAAAACCCAAGGTAACTCTTCAACCCATCTTGTCTTACTATCATCCAACCTTATTAGCTGCCTCTGCCTGTCCATTGGATTGAGGATGCTCTACTGAAGTAAAAATCATGCGAATCCCTATCTCCTTACAAAAACTACGAACCTGATTGCTAGCAAATTGAGTGTCGTCAGCTACCAAAGTGTGAGGAACCCAGTAATGGCAAACTATCGAATTCCATTAAAAAAATTTGACTCTCTCTAATGATATTGTTGCCATAGGCTCAACCTCAATATCAGTAACAATAATAAATCTCAATTGCCTCACTACTAACGGGAACGGACCTAGAATATCTATACCCCACTTGTTAAACGGCCACCACTGAATGCAATCATTCTGCTAGAGCACTATGATAATCGGCATTCTTTTGATGACTGTCACATCTTCTAACAAACTCCATGCAATCTGCCTTTAGAGTTGGCCAAAAATAACTTGCCCGCAAAACTTTATGTGCCAAGATCCGACCACCAATATGACTTCCACAGATTCCTTCATGAATCTTTTTTATAACATGATCGGCCTAAATATGAGTTAGATATCGGAGTAATGACCTATTAAAACCTCTCCGATATAATTTACTTGCCACCACTGTAAACCTGGCAGAATCCTTAATTATACGAGTTGCCTCAACTTTCTATACAGGAGGATCACCTCTTTCAATATATGAAATCAATGGGCCCATCCATGACTCTCACTCTTCTTGAAGAAACAACACATCCATCTTAGGAATTGAAATAATTGGCTGGGACAAAGTTTCCTGTATCACCGATCTATTACATCCAGGTTTCTTCGTACTGGCTAATTTGGATAATGGGTCAGTTTTAGAATTATGTTCCCTACGAACATGGCTCAACGAAAAGTCTGAAAACAAAGTTGATATACCTCTCAACTTTTGCAAATATCTCGTCAACTGTGGGTCATTCGTCTGGAATGAACCGAGTACCAATTAACTGAGAATTGCTCCTCACCACCAACTTATCAACCCCCATTTCACTGACTAATTTCATTCCCGCCAGTAAAGGGTAACACCCTTACTTTTGTCTTTTAAATTATTTTCTTAATTATTTTGTGTTTATTTTTAGAAAATCAGATGAAAATCTCGCCAAATTTGATCCCTACAGTTATGTTCATATTAGAAAGTAGTATTTAGTTTAGATTTTTAATAATTTTTAGAAAATAAAGTTCGGAAAAGGATAAAAAGACTATTTTGTCCCTAAAAAGACTAATAATTAAAAAAATAGATAAAAATAGTTAAAAACGTCTAAAATTTATTTTTAAGCAATCAATGTACTTAGAATAATTATTAATAATTTTAAATCTTTTTAGAATTTATTGAGATAATTTTTCAAAAATGACAAAAATACCCCTGATTGACTGCGGGAACCAACCAAAGACTTTTTGACCTTAAAATATTTCAAAAATTTTCTACTAAGTATCTTTATTATAAAAATTTTATTTTGAAAGAAAAATAGTGAAAAAAAATAACAATCCTATTTAAATTTTTTAATTTTTTTTAATATTTGACAATGTAATTTTGCAAAATTGAGAAGAAATTTCAAAATTTTGATCCCCACTATTTCGCTTGGAACTTTAAGAGCTATTTAATTGTGATTTTTAATAATTTTTTTGAGTCGAAGTCTGGAAAAATTAAAAAATGACGATTTTTTTTTATTTCTCAACATTAAGGGCTAACATAAAAAAAAAGATCCAATTGACATTAAAATGTCAATTTGAACTTGGAATCATGTCATATATATTAAAATATAATTTTGAAAATTTTTTAGGATTTTTTTGGAATTCTTGTGTAAAATGATCAAAATGCTCTTAAGTGTCTATTAAGTCTAGCCAATATTGGTTTGACATCCAAAAATGATAAAAATGGTAATTTTAGTTTATTTATGGGTAAAATATTTAATTTTATATTTTTTATAAAAACTTTGGTAGTTATTGAATTAAAATGAATTTTTTATGAATTTTCTAGCCTAAAAATACAAAATAAATACATATAATTTGAAATAAATTAATAAAGACTAAAAATTATTATTAAAAATTTATTTTTGATGAAAAATAATGTATTTGTCCAGTTTTGAATTAAAATTAATTATTTTTATATTAAAAGTTAACTTTTCAAGTTAAGATGATTTTATCAATACAGGTTAATTCACCTATAAATAAAATTTACACTGAGGAGCTTGAGAACAGCTCATATAGCATGTCCCCAAGCCTAGGAGGGGTGATTCACCACCCTAAATGGTGTATATGTCTCTAAATTGATTAAAAATAAATAAAAATTAGATTTATTACATAATACTTATATAATGGATGATGTAATTTTGTAGGACACCTAAGCTTGTTCCTCCTCTATAAATACCCATGCTTCTTGGATATTTTTCACACATCCTCCATTCTCTCGAGCTAGCCAAATTCTTAAAGAGCTTCTCTTTAGAAAAAAAAATTATTTTACTTTGTTTTTATGATAAAATTTTACTAGTTTTTCAACAAATAGTAAAGTTCTCTTCTTAGGAGCTTTGCATCAACAATTTCATACTTTTCATCAACTACCTTAGAGGTAATGGGGGGAGTGGGGTTGGTTCTAAATTGTTATTACTTTACATGTTGGTAGGAAGGATTTTCTCCTAAACCTATTTAGGCTTAAGTTTTATTATTATTATTATTATTATTATTGTTGTTGTTGTTGTTGTTGTTGTTGTTGTTATATTTTTTATGTTAGACTTGAATTTTTACTAAGTTGTTACTTTGCCCAAATTTAGATTATTAAATTATAATTGCTAAGTTGTTACTCTGCTCAAATTTAAATTATTAAATTATACTTGCTAAGTTGTTACTTTGCTCAATTTTAGAAAATTAAAATGTATTTATTTAGTTGTTATTTTGTCAAAATTTTAATAATTAAATTATAATTATTATGTTGTTATTATGCTAAAATTTTATGTGATTATGGTATTGTACAATTTCTATAATATAAGGAAGAAATATTGATTGTACTAGTGCTCAAATTAAATGACACCAGAAAAATCTCTATTTGAGAAGTTAGGAAGTGATAAATTAGTAAGTATTGTATAGCAAGTGACATGCAGTGGCATGACACCCTACTAGGGAAGCTACACTTTGATACACTGAGAAATGAAAAACAGCAACCTACTTGAGGAGGTCTTGGGGATAGGCATTGAGTGGCGAAGGTCCCAATGGCCAGGGTAGTGCCTTCGAGTTGGGATATTTGCCTGACCAAGCTCGATAACTCCAACAACTACTCAACATTCCAAGATTGGTTTGAAAGTATATCTCTATAAATAGATATCTTGATTGTTATTTTCCTCAATGATGATAAGGACTATACCATGAGACGATGTTGATAAGGTAAATGTAGTCCTAATCACTTTCCGGTTCAGTTGAGAACTATTACCCACTAATGGGAAGTATGGATCCATACCTAGTCAATGGTAGTTTGATACAACTTAGAATGAATCTTAGGTTCCTTCTATTGTTAGCTATGTTTTATCTTTGTTTTATGGTAGATTTCCTACAATACATGTAAAAGTAATTTTAGAACAAATTATCTCACTCCATTATTTTTCTTCCTTGTATGATTGGTCGCAATTATTGAATATGATAACAATGTTTGATGATGTTGAGGATGAGTCAGAGAATACTCTTCCAAATTTGTAGACTAGTTTATAATATTTTCCTTAAGGAATATGGTAGATAACCACTACTTTGCATAGGATCTTTTTTATCTATATATTGGACTAAGTAATATATATCTTTTGATGTACTTTTTTTTTTTTTTACTATTATGTATTACTCAAACTATAATGTACAATTTTATATATATATATATATATATATATATATATATATATATATATATATATATATAAACAATTTTATTATTTTACTTCTATTTTCAAATTCTATTAAATTCAGAAAATTTTTATTATAAAATAAAAAAAAATTCTTACATTTTCATCAACTTGACTTAATAATTAAATTAATATGAATTATATTTAAAATTAAAAAAATGTTACATAAAACCTCATTCTCAGCTTGATTATTACTAGCTTTGAAGTCAAAACGTAAAGATTGCTCAATCAACACCTTATCAGGACCCTCCAAAATGACAGCAGCACCACTTCTCTTCAAATTAGATGCTTTATCTACCGATAAAATCCAAGAGCAAGAATTTCCTTGTTCATTAAGTGACGAAGTCAATTCAACTAAAAATTTCGATAATACCTGTGCTTTTATTGGCCCCCGGCTTATATATCAACCCAAATTCCGATAACTCCACAGACCACTTCACCATCCGCCTTGCAAGATTAGACTTATCCAACACTTGCTTTATAGGTTGATATGTCCGAACAATGATCTAGTGACTTTGAAAATAATGTCGCAACTTCCTTGCTGTCACCAGTATAGCCAAAGCTAACTTCTCAATCTTCTAATACCTGACTTCTGCTCCTTGTAGTAATCAACTAACAAAGTATATGGGTTTTTGTTTTGCCTCCTTCTCCAACACCAATACCGAATTGATAGCCCGATTAGATACAAATAAATACATCACCAAAGGAAAATCGTCTTTGGTTTTGAAAGTATTGTTGGAGTAGCCAAAAATTCTTTAAAGCGAGCAAATGCTTCTTCACACTCTTCCAACCACATAAATCTTTCATTTTTTCTAAGACATTGAAAGAAGGGGAAAGCTTCATCTCCTACCTTTGACAAAAAGTGTGATAACGATATTATTCTACTTGTTAGCTGTTGCACCTCCTTCACAGTACTCAGACTTCTCATATCAATTATTGCTA
Source organism: Spatholobus suberectus (assembly GCA_004329165.1). Lineage (NCBI taxonomy): Eukaryota > Viridiplantae > Streptophyta > Magnoliopsida > Fabales > Fabaceae > Spatholobus > Spatholobus suberectus. Next base: position 26,902,938 of record CM014730.1, read on the forward strand.
AACATTTATCTGGATTCGCTTCAATCCCCTATGTGTCAACATGAAACCTAAAAAATTTCTCACCTGTACCCCAAAAGAGCACTTCTCAGGATTGAGCTTAAATTGATAAAATTAATGGTATTAAAAAACTCCTGCAAATCTTCACCATATCTTTGGGCATCAATCGACTTGACTAACATATCATCCACATACGCCTCCATATCCCTACCCAATAATTTCACTAATATCTTGTCCATCAAATGCTAATATGTTGCTCTAGCATTTTTTAAGCCAAAAAGCATCACTTTATAACAATAATTAGCTGAATCAGCAATGAAAGCTGTCTTATCCTCGTCTCCAAGATGCATTCAAATCTTATTACAACCCAAATAAGTGTCCATAAAACTTAACAATTTATAACTTGATGCTCTATCCGCTAAACAATCAATATTTGGCAGAGGACATGAATCCTTAGGACAACTTTGTTCAAATCAGCAAAGTCAATACATATTCTCCACTTCCCATTAGACTTCTTTACCATTAGTACTTTTGCGAACCAAGTCGAATATTGGATCTCTCTTATATGCCCAGCTTTCACCAACTTTGAAGTTTCCTTTACAATAGCTTTCCTGTTTTCCTCACCAAACTTCCTCTTTTTCTATACCACAGGTCTAGCCTTAGGATCCAAAGCCAACCTGTGACATAAAAAATCTAGATCAATTCCAAGCATGTCCACCAAGCTCCACGCAAAGACTTCTAAATTCCTATTTAATAATTCTACCAATTGTGCTTCCACTTCTATCGATAAGCTTGTGTCGAGTTTAGCCTTTTCCCCTCATCTCTTATAACTACCTCCTTCACATCCTCAGCCAACTTCAGTCTCCAATCTGAAAAATATTTTCTTGGATCTAAATCCAACAAATGTACTTGATGATTAGATTACCCATTAAATAGCCTCCTCACCATAGTATTGTTTTCATAACACTTCCTCACCAATTGTTGATCCACCTTTAACGTTCCCACTAAACCATTATGCAAAGGATATTTGACCTTCAAATGAATTGTAGGTACTACTGCTCCCAATTTATTCAATGAAGGTCATCCAAGTAAGATGTTGTAAGATGGTGGAGCATTTACAACAATGTATCTAATCCAAATTGTCTTCGCCTTTTCTTCCTCTCCAAAAGTTGTCTTCAAATTAGCATACCCTCAAACTTCCACTTGTTCTCTTGCAAACCCTACCAAGACACCATCAAAAGGTTGTAACGAATCCATTGGTATGCCCAATCCAATGTAAGCCTCCCATTATAAGACATCTGTCGAGCTCCCCTGGTCGACTAAAACTCTCTTCACATAGTAACTCATCATTGTCACCGATATAACCACCGAATCATCTTCATGTGGCACCACACCTTTGAAATCATCATACGTAAATGATAGGATTGAAGATCTTCGAGAAGCTTTTTACATTGTCACAGTCATCACCGATCTCGCATATCTCTTCCTTGTCGCTGAGGTCATTCCTCCTCCAGCAAACCCCCCAGCAATGGTTTTGAAATCTTCTAATATCTCACTTTCATGCTCACTTGCAACTACCTTTGCACCACTTGAACTTCCATCTGCTCCCAACAAATACTCCTTTTTGTCTTTCTTAGCTTTCTTATCCTCTGTTTTGTACTCTTTCTTATTTCTCACATACATTCCCAAATGACCCTATCTAATTAATGAGCTTTCCAATCTATCTCATCAAAGTATAGCATTTTTCTGTGTCATGACCATATGTTTTATGAAATTCACATCACCTGTCCTAGTTTAGCCCCAATTGTCGATCTCCATTCTGAGGAAAGACCAATAATTTCACACTATTAACATCTTTTAAAATATACCTCCAAGACATATTTAATGGTGTCAAATCATCTAAATCCCCACACCTCTTCTCTTTCCTCCATAAGAACCTCCATGAAAATCATTTCTATTCCCATCACCCCTCAAATGGTAACCATCTCGTTTTCTACCCCAAATTGGTCTTGATTTCACAAACTCTTTTTTATAATATGATTTCCTACAAAACCTCCTTCCTTTTTCTCTACTTCCCACTTACTTGCCATCATTTCCTCTACTTCAATATGATAAGCAACCCTATAACATATCTCTGCTATTGATTCAGCATGTCTGTGTACAAGTGATTCACTGAATTGGCTAGCTCTCAAACCCTTCACAAATGCCTCCACAAACATCCTTTCATTCGAGTTTTGAACGTTCACTGTGACTCCACTAAATCGAGCTAGGTATTTCTTTAAAGGCTCACCTTGTTGACGAACATCAAAAAGATCTGCAACTGTTGGGGTTTATCCTTGTTTGCTGCAAATTGGGCCACAAATAACTTCAAAAATTCATCAAATGAAGTGATTGACCTATATGGCATTCCACTAAACCAAACTAGTGCAGTCCTCGACAGCTTTGCAACAAACATTTTACATCTTAATGCATCATTTCCACCAGTAATCAACATTTGTGCTCGAAAAGTTGTCAAATGGTGGTGAGGGTCCTAAGATCCAACAAAAGGCTCTATCTTTGGTACTAAGAAATGGGGAGGAATTTTTTTAGTCTCTATTTCTTCAGAAAATGGTTGAAAATCCCTCAGAGGTTCCACCACCACTTCTCCTTCTATTTTTTGTAAATTAGCAAGTTGCACTTGCAGAGCCTCTTATACCTCAGCATTTATATGATCTACTTCCTCCGTTCTCGTAGTTAAATCTTCATTTTGTAATCCCAAAGCCTCCTATGCCTCCGCTGCTCGTCTTTTTGCCTCTTGTGCTTTCCTTCACACTTGCTCGCTCTCCTGTCATAACTCGGTCATGGTTGCTAACACTTGTTGTAACGTTGGTCCATCAAACATATGGTTATCCAATGATGACCTATTTTGAGTTCTTGTCATTGTTAGTGTAAGTAAGGTGTTAGGATAATTCTTCACCGAGCCCATTGTGGGCGCCAAAATGTTCTGGTTAAGTCTAATCAGTAAATAGACAATTTGGGTGACTTTAGCATAGCATTCTAAAAATTTTAGTCTCTCCACTGTTTCCTACCCCCTTCCATATATATCTTCCACTCCTTTCCTAGTCGTTATCTTTTCACTCCCTCCTTGAAAATCGATGCTAACACGATCCATGTTATTCATCACTCCCCCTATTCCTCCTAACCGCTTTAAACCGATGAGAGAATTGGGGTAGACCTCAATCTCTAACTGACTATATTGTCTTATTACCCCATTACCATAATAAGGTTGTTTTTATCCCAAGCTCAATATTCATAGGTTGGTATCTGACCTATGAGGCTACACAGCCCCTCAGCCTCAAGCCTAAGAGGTGAAGAGGTTTATATTATGAACTCATCGAAAATCCGAGCTCAACCTATAAGTCGGTATTTGACCTATAAGGGTAAAATAATATATTCTAATTGTGTAGGTAAATATTGAACAAAATTACAAATATAAAAGAATGTGTTAGTATAAGTGGAAGAATGATGTCTTTTAAGTATATAGTTTTAATTTTAATTCTAAAATTCACGTCAAGGAAAAATAGTGCTAAGAATGATTCTTATCTTATTTGTTTTGTTTATTTTAATTAAATTAGTTAGATTATTTAAGCAATAACATAAGTGATTCAATTTGGCAAAAAAAGTTTTGAAAATTATTTTAAATATTTTATTTTTTACCACAAAAATGAAAATTCCTAAATTTCATCTTACGATGTTCATATTAAATTAAAAATAAATATCAAGTGAACATTTGATCTAATAATAATAAATTATTAATTGAAAAATATTGAAGTTGTTTAAATATATGCATTAATCAAAATATTTAATTTTTTATTTTATTATACGGAATAATTATATAGTATGGGATAAAAATTTTATATTCATCTTTATATTGTGTAGCATGCACTTTAATTGTAAATATTGTACGATAATTAAATGATTCATCAATTAAATAAAAAACTATTTTTTATTAAATTATTGAATACATCAATAATGATATCTATTTTTTTATATAAACTTTTAACTTTAGAAAATAATAAAAATATTTATTTTACGTAAATTTCAAAAATGTAAAAATTAAGTCCGTGCATCGCACGGTTTGGTAATCCTAAGTTTACGTTCTACTCTTTCACTTGTATAAGTTTCAGTTTCATCATTCATTTTTCAAAACCAGTTAATTTGGTCTTGAAGAGCAGAAAATTTGCTTTAATATTTTTTACCAGCTTTTACGCTCAACTATGGCAAACGATAAAAATTGAGTATCAACTTTTACTTTTAATATATTCACAGGGAGGAGTCGAACTACAGTACTAGAAGGTTTACAACAACTTACGCATATTACTCAACCAAGCTAGACCCCCTTGGTCATCAATATATTTATTTCTTTATTCAATGATAGTACCGAACTATTATTTCTTCTTCTTATTAATTTTCACATTAAGTAAGAGTATGAAACTTTTTATTTTAACCAGAATTTATATATTTATTAATCAATTAAGTAATTCCCGTACATCTCACAGACGAGAAACTAGTTTTAGACAATGACTAGTTATTATAGACGACTGCGTAATGCTTTCAATAGCACTCATTTTTCAAGTTAGAAAAATTCTAGGAAATTTCTTCCAGTTAATGTCACTCATGCTGGCGACACGTCACAATAAGGATAGAAAGAACAAGTCTATAATATCCAAAAAAAAAAAAAAGAACAAGTCTATAGAAGTCATGCATATTATATTCTAGATTGTTTGTTTACCCTCGCAAGACGTTATTCCTGACAATTTTTAATTCTTGACAAATTATTTTAAGCCTAAAATTTTACACCTAGCTCACTTTTGGTCATTAATGAATTAATTTTCTTACAGAAAAAAACTTTGTTATAGTCCATTAATATTGACCCATTGATAACTAGATGTAGGACACGCAGAATTTCTGGTGTAAAAATAGCATAACTGTTAAACTAATACCATGATCATATAATGAAATTTTAATCTTATTTGAAAACAAGAGAGGTTTATATAATGAGCGCCAAAGTAATAGAATGTGTTCAGTAAATATTATTTCGTTAGATGCAGTTGCTGTGCAAATGGGTACGGTAGGGTAAAAATCTAAGGAAATCAAAGAGGTTATAGGTAAAATGTGTGCCAAAACAGCCGAAAAAGGAAGAAAACCCGGCTATAAGAGAGTGGTTTTTTTTTTTTTTTTCGATTTCAAAGAAAAAAAGAAAGTGGCTTTCTTTTTTGGCATTACATACTAGTATGGCCCCGAAGCTGCAGCCTGAAGAGCGTTGGTTATTTATATATGAAGCAAATGCTTTTGGGCCACCATGAACATAAGATAGATGGGATTTTTGTGTGTGCGCGCGCGTATGGGATCTTCTATTACCATAATTATTTGCATATTTAAGGGAATATTTATTTACCAACCGTACCGGTTTTTTTTTTTTTTTTTTAATAGATAGAGATGAATTGAAGCCTAAGATTGTGTTTAGTGAGAAATGTATAAAAGTGGTCATCCATGATCAACATAAATAGGCGTTAGGCCGTTAGATACAAAGATATAAAATTTTAAAAATATTATGGACCAAAAAATCAAAAATTTATTGAATAAATATTAAAATAGTTTATTTATCAATTAAAATTAATAGATGAATATGGATGGTCCAAAACTCAGGTAAATCACCGCGTAATTTTCTGAAGTTAACGAAACTTGAGACAGGTCAATGGATTCGCGTTGCTAAATTTGTAGCTTTCTAGTTTTTCTCCGTTGACGGGTTCTCATTTAATCACCCTAGCATTTTATTTTTTTTCACTTTCCGTTAAAATAATGGGAGCAACTATCACGGAAAGAAGACAAGGAATTTCCATACCAATATTAATAAATTACTAAATAAATTAAATATTAATACTAATAAAATGGATATGCTGAAGAACTATATAATCACCATCCGCTCTCTTTTTCCCCTAACTTTGCTATAATCTCAGAGTGGCAATAAATCATATTCACGTGCTGCATAGATGCTTGCTTGCGGGGTACACTTGAATCTAAATTGTGTTATTATGATCATATTGATGATGATATTACCCTTGCTAGGGTTGTTTTTCTGGCTAGAAAACAAGGTATCGAATTCCAGTGAGGTTAATCATTACTCCAAATGGAAGGAACTGGTGCAGATCAGTGATGAAATAAACAGCCTATTCTATGAACAAGATGAGGAGAACACTAGTGCACACTGTGCTTGCTCCTTCTGTGGCAGATTAAGCGGCATAGTCACAAGATGCTCACGCTGCAAAACTGCTATATATTGGTAATAAAGCTTCTAAATTTCATTCATCACCCTTTTTGGCCTTTTGTTTTTGTATGCATATACCTATAATAGTGAAAATACAACAATAGCCTTTTTCGCTAAAAGTTTTCTTTTGCGCCGAAAAAGAAGAAAAGATGGAATCTTATTTTTTGGCTAAATGTTTTCTTTTGTTTTTCTTTGTATACTGTTACATTCTTTTACTTATATATTTGTATTATATATATATATATATATTCTTTATGTAAAAATTAAAGCAGACAACAAAATTAACTCATTTTAATTATATAAAAATATTGTCCTTTATGTTTATATATATGTTTGTATTTTTTATTTTTGTTTTGGTGCCGCTTTCTCAACACATTTTTTGATGTTTGAGATTTTTCTTTGTATCAGAGGCAGAGCTAGAGTTTTTTTCTGTTTCTTTTAATCACATATAGGTTTGAAGTTTCAATTCATGTGATTGAGTTTGATGGGCTTTCTTTGTTGATTTTATCAGCTCAAATGTATGCCATGTTATGCACTGGAGGTTTTGGCACAAATACGAATGCGTTGAGATAGAAGGGTCAGAAGATCAGCAGCAATCACCTTCTCATGGAACCCATTACCTTCTCGTGGACCCTGAAAACGTAATGTTACTAATATTTTGGAGATTCAGCTTAATTAGTTTCAGTCCGTGTTGTCCTATTCGAATTGACATGAATTTCGACTTGCTCAATGCAGTAGTGCTTCTTTTGTTAGGCTTCAAGAAAAGTTCTATATACAAGTTGGTATTAAATTTTCTCAACAAGAATTCCATGTTGGATTCTAACTTCTAAGAAAAGTTTACAACTAAGTTGTTAAGTGAGTGTTATGCAACCTACCAAAAAATATTGAGAGGGAATGATTGGTTGATTATAAAATTATAGATAAGAAGTCAGACTTTTAGTTTTTGGTCTAGTTAAATTATATACATGAAAATTTAATATTAATTAATTCTGCAGGAGAAGCACTCATTCAAAGAAGTTGAGCAAAGAAGATATGAGGGAGATGTTTACTATATTGAAGGAGGAGAAAGCAGTGTTGTTGAGTTCAGTAATGAAACAGCAATGCCTCAACATGGCGTTGTGAATGGCAACCATGGCTGTGCAGTGTGTGGTCATCCAAGCTCTAAAGTATGCTCAAGGTGCAAAGCTATAAAATATTGGTAATTCTCGTATATTTTATCTCACCTTCTCCAAAGTCAACCTAACTTAACTTGTGAAGTCAATGCTTCCTTTCTTGTTAGATGATTTTTTTTAGTTGATTATTTTATTCCTCTCATGACTTAGATCATGTTTGGATAAATGTTTTCATAAACACCTATAGTAGAACATAAGAAAGAAAAATAAAATAAACTTTTTCATAAGCTAATAGTTATAATAAAGTTCTCTCATTTAACTTTTTCAAAAAGTTCATTTTTCTTTCTTTTTATTTTATTCTTCTATAAGTGCTTATAAAAAAGTTTATCTAAATAAAGCCTAAATATATATATCTTTTTTATTTTAGAAAATAGACTATGCACCAACAATGTAAAAGTAGTTTTATACTGTTATCCAATCACAAACCACTATAAATGGTAACTTTGTTGGCTTTTACAATAATTATTTTACAAGTCATACTAACAGTAATTTTTTATTGGTTGACAATGTAAAACTATTTTACACTGATAGTGCATAGTTATTAAACTTTTTTTTTCACTCAAATATATAATATTGATGCTACCATATAATTGTTATTTGACAAATGTTTAACTACAAAGTCTTCGGGCCTGTAACACATATTTAGGACCTTTTCCTTCCAACAAAGCCGTTGAAAAGGAAAAAGAAAAACATTTTTTATATTAAAAATTTAAATTGTTAATGTTTTTCTTTCCCAGCCGGTTAATATCCTTGTATGGAAAATGATCTAAATTCCTTGCTTTTCCACATTTTAAAAATTAACTCATACTTTTTAACCATTACATTAGGTTATATTTGTTTAAAATCAAATTATAAATTTGGTCCCAATATTTAGAGTATCATTCTTTTAATTTAGTCTTTATATGTAAAATTTTTGCTCACGTCATATTTTTGCTCACATCTTATTTGTTAAAATTATATTGGTTATTATACTTAATTGAATTGTTCATCATCGTTATTGAAAATGACATGATGTTATTTATAAAAAAAATATTAATCAACGTAATAAAATTTGACACTATTATAATATTATAGTGAATATTAGAGATAAATTTCATAAATATTTTTTTTAATGTAACTAGGGATTAAAAAATATGTTTTTATAAAGATCACAACTAAAATTGAATTTAAATATAAAGTATAATTTTTAAATCTAACCTGTATCATCAATATGAACCTTACAAAATATAAAACCTATGAGAAAAACTTCACCATTTCTTACATCACATCGTTAATTAGTCTTAAATTGACATTGCCTTAAAATAATCGTAACTCTTAAGTATCGTTTATTTATCTTAGTATAACTCTAGAGTTCACACCTCTTTAATTAGTTGATCAACTAGATCAGCTGTGTTTCGTTATTTGACATTCATTAAAAATCTCAAACCACGTCAAATGAATAAAACTCTGTTTATCATCATAACGTTACATTTTTTTTTTTGCCCAGAAATGATGCAACAAAGTTACTTCTTGAAAAATTAATAGATGCTCCATAGTACTTGACTCATATAATTTACTTCTATGAATGACAACGTCAAAGTGAAGATATATGTTTTAAATGGCAAAACTATATGAACAGATGTCATGAGCACTAGTGATGTCCAAGAACAATCACTTTCTTCAAAACATTTCGCCGTCCCTAGCTAGGACATTATATTTACCGTGAGTCAGTCCACCATTTTGCTTTATATTTTAATTTTCAATCTAAATGTTTTACACTCTCAATATAAAGTATTTTATACTGTCAATCAATTAGAAGTTATCATAAGTATAATTTACTTATTATAAAGTCAACAAATTTATTATAATTGAATGACAATCTAGAAAACCTTTACATTATTAGTTTATTCTAATTAAATTTTTGCTTTTACAAATAGCTTTTTAATTATAAGATATATTAAAAAATTATAATGATTATACAATTTTAAAAAAATAAAAACATCCAAAATTTATTTGAAACCTTTGTTAGAAATTAAGAATAATTTTTAAAAAAATCTTAAAAATTATTTCATAAAATATCGTTTCTTGAAAAATAAATAAATAAACAGCGTATTGAACATATGCACACCACTCAATATTTCAATCTGAATTCTTAACTATATATAACTTTTTAGTATTTACCGTCTTTATGTTACATGATGTCATCCATTCAAATTCTTACATATTCCTACTATTTTGTAGTTTACTTCAGTTTCTGGTTTACTTTAACATCACCAGCTTTAGTCAATCAAGGACTGAAGTGAATTACCGATTATTCAGACATGCTTCGTTGAATTTTAACGACCATCGTACTCGTACGATTAATAGTCAAGTACGAAATAAAAATAAAAAAACAAAGGGATTACAGATATTAGGACAAATTAATTTGAAAACATATATTTTTATTTTATTTTCTGTTTTCTATTTTTTATTATAAAAGTATTAAATTATTTTTAATTTATTTTTATTATTAAATTTTTGTATAAAAAATAATAAAACAATTTTTATAGTTTTTAAATATTTTTTGTAAATTTTAATTTTTAACATAAATATTATGTTTGTATAGATTAGAAATTTTTTATTAGTTTTAAATATTTTCTGTCAGTAAGTAATTTTATAATAGAAAAAATTGAATATCTGTAACCTATAAAAAATATACGGTATCAAAATGATTTTTGCAATGATTATTTAAAAATCATATGTAAAATAAATTTTATTCAATTAATAATATAAAAATATTTACAATACCTATCTATCAAAGTTAAATTCTTTCACACATGCCACACATCAATTTCGTGTATTCTTGATTGATATGTTCATAAATGTCCACAACCATTTTCATTAATGCATTACTATTTGCTGGCCCACTGCGGTAGATTTCCTCAATTATAACATTTTCCCCCGAGTTGTTTCTAGGCTTGAACGATAACCGAATGCATGCTTGTGACACCACGTTGACGACGTATGGATCCAACGATCAATGTGTGAATTCTAATTATTTCAGTCAATTTTCGTTACAAATCATAGTGCCGCCCATTTTAATAGTCACATGTCGATGCCCTGCTACATACGCATCCAATTAACAAAGCATGTATAGAGTAATACCTATCAACTTTCGAGCACCCACCCTAAGAAAAAAAAATGGAAAATTAAAAAAGAAAAACAAAATTCTGAGCGCACCACTAGATTTAAACCTCTTGTCATACAGACAGTGTGAATGCTAAATTTTGACTAACAGAAGTATTGTCAACTACTTTTACATGTCCACTAGCCGAAAAGAGTTTATTTGAGCAGACTTAGTTATTATAGAATTTAATAGGCATGTATGTACTATCAATATAAAAATTTCTACTCTATTAGTTAATTAGAAATCATTCTTGTATAACTTGTAAAATAGTTATTAAAAAATTTTACATGCGAGTGTGTAAAATTTTTACAATATATATATGTATAGTGTATGTGTGTGAATGCTAAATTTTGACTAATAGAATGTTGTCAACTACTTTTACACGTCTACTAATTGAAAAGAGTTTATTTGAGCAGACTTAGTTATTATAGATTTAATAGGCATGTCTGTACTATGAATATGAAAATTTCTACTCTATTAGTTAATTAAAAATCATTCTTGTATAACTTGTAAGATAGTTATTAAAAAAAATTTACATGCTACTATGTGTGTGTGTGTATATATATATATATCTGTGCTGGGGGGATTAAGTTACTTCAAGAATGATATAACAATTCAACTGTTAAATTAAAAGATCTTATTGAGTAAATCAAGTATACAAATTTTTATAAAGTTTGAAAACTATTTAATACTTCATTAAATAAATTCAAATTAACGTATTACACACTTTTTTAAATTATAAGTAAATACCGACTATAAGATTAATTAGTTACAAATGTCAGATTTACTTAAAATTGGGTGTGCATGATCATTGACATAATATTAAAATATTCAACAATTAGATTTTTAAAATTTAATATATATCAAGAATTATTAAGTGGAGTAACTCTACCAAGAGTTACTCTTGGAGTAACTTGATCCTTGAGATGAATGAAAATTGTCTATTAGATTTTGTCACGAATGGTCAAGATTAAAACATACAAAATTATATGAATTTTTTTATATAAAACCAACATTTAAAAAAAATTAAAATTTCTAGTCTAATTTCCATTATAAGATCCAATTTCATATTTAATTCCAGACGACAATCAGGCATTAAAATTTCCTGAAGTTAATATTTATTATTCCAGACATTTTTAAGAAATTATATCCCATATTTTATTTTATGATTTACACGCTTAATTAAAGTATTTCCTTTTTTAGAAGAAACAATACTATGCAGATATGAAATGGTGTCTTATTCGATTTTCTATGTCGGGTTTACTTCACACGGCTTCAAGATTTTTATGGTTATTCTTTTTCAGCTCACGGACATGCCAACATTTCGATTGGAGATCAGGCCATAAGTTTAAATGTCTTGTTGAGAAGGCAAATTCAAATCAAGCAGCTACGGTCAATCAAGAAGAACCTGCTCATGGAAATGTAATTTTTCAATTCTTAATAAAAATCAAAATGTGATGGCCATATATCTAGAAAAGATAAATGCTAACAATACTCTCTAACACACTTCTTATAACACATTCTTTATTATTAGATAAAATTTATTGAAAATCACAAAATTGTATGTTCCATTCCTATTTAATGAACCTTCACTCATGATTTTGTATTTTTTAATAAATTTTAATGAATAATAGAGTGCGCTAGTAAGAGACTGTGTTGCTAATCATTAGAAAAATGAATTTATTGTATAAGAAGTTCATCGTTAAGGATTTGTTTGGGTATATTCATCATCAAGGATTGCAAAATTAGCATTGCATTACATATCTATCACATTTATAAAATGAATAAAATATGATTATTAGAGCTACGGATATTAAGTTTCATTTTCTCTTTCTTTCTTCACAGGTTGTGTGTCCCACGAATTCGTATGAGGTGGAAGAGAATGCCCATTCATCTAGTCCTTTTAGCCTGGAATTTTACTCAGGTCTCGAACATTTTACCTTATATGTTCATATTTTGGTTCAATTCCAATTTCTATTCATTGATTTCTGAATATCTAAATCAGAATATAGCTAATTGTATTATGTCTTTGCTTGGTTGATGCAAAAGGAAACACCAACTCCAGGGCCTTGATTTCAGGCTCTCTGTCTCAGGTATGATTGATATTGGAACTTTGTTGTATGAAATGGTTACTTGTGAATTCATCTTCCATTATAATGCAGGAAGCAACCAATAATGCCCAGAAGGAGGTTGAAGAACAATTGAGTAGCCTCAAAGAAGAATTGGCAAAGATTATGTATAGTTGACATTTGGGATTCTAAATTTATTTTTAGCATTAAGTCTCAATCGCTTTTATTCCCTTTATTACTTTTCAATATTTTTTCTTGAATAGAATTGGAGAGAGTAGGAGAGAAACGTCATTTTGTTGTCTCATTTTATCTTTAGTTGGAAGTCTTACATTTGAATTCGATATAGTTGTGCAGCTATCTATTTGAATTTTTAAATGCATCTTCAATCTCATTTGAGTTTAGTGCATATTAGTTAGAAATAGGACAATGAGTGGCCTACTTGGTTTTATACATTCAACCTGCATTGCTTTCAAACTTTCAGCAAGTTGTGAAACTAATAAGTAGTGGTAGTAAGTATTGATGTCAAAATATTTGATGGTGTTGTCAGAGACGAGAACATATCACTACGATCAGAGCGCGACGAATGGGAAGCGCGAGCAAGGAATTCTATCGATATACTTTACAGCTTCAGCAAAGAAAATGAACACCAGGTGATTGCAAGACAATCTACAATTCAAATGAGCTTGCGCATTGCATCCATTTTACGATGATTTTAACACTCTGTTCTCCATTTTCAGCTGTTTATTTTGAAGCATGAAAATGAATTGATGTCAAATGCTGAGAAGCAAGCTCGTCAAATGGTTAATAGTTTATCTCAGAGGTTACACTACTTGCAGATGGCAGTGGATAATGGAGTTGAAGAGAGGCACAAACAAGAGGAATATATACAAAAGCTGCAGGTCTATTTTCTTAATTGCAGCCCCTAAAAGATGTAATTTTTGAAGGAAAATTACAGTGTCATTCTAAGTTTCTTTGCTTCAAGTAATTATTCATTGCCAGTTGTCAATTTACAGAATGAATGTGCTAAGGCTAAGATAGAGCTACAAGAACAGAACAAGTGCGTCAAAAGGCTTACACTGGAGCTTGATAAGACCATTGGATTTTCTGTGAGAATAACTGAAGAGAAAAGACAAAAGTTAGTCAATGCCTTTAGTGAAAAAGCAGCTGTTGAATCCAATGCTGTTGATGCTGAGGTATATGTGTGTTATTTTCTTCATACCACCCCTTAGTTGGATTATATTAGATAGTCCTATTACTAAACCATTGGTGGATTCATGTTAAATTGGTTCCATAGTTGGGAGTTGCACACTACAGAAACATATTAGGAGGTGTCATCCTGATTTTTTGTCATTAGATGTTTTCAGCCATGGCACAGAATCCTTATGAAATGTTCCTCAACATGTAGCTAACAGGGATAGCGAGCAAGTTTTGTGATAAGTTTAATGTGGGGGATGGACAGAAGGGTCAATAAAGAGGTGTTGTGATGAATATGGATAAATGGGTTAAAAGAGAATATGCATAATAAACTCAAGATCCATTGATTGCAGACCCTAATAAAGGGGAACTAAGATCTTAAAAATGAATATCTATTGTAACAGATTGCCAATGGGGTAATCAAGGGAATTATGACATTAACGAACAGCAGGTTGGTGTAGGTAGTGCATAACTCACGTAAGGTTTTGGATTTATATATAGAATGAATCCTCGCTGGAAGAATTAACCCCACCATGTTTTGGATGTTTCAGACTCAAATAAGATTGTCTCCTGTAGATAAAACTTGTGATTTAGACCAGACAGAAGGAATTAGGACATTAGTACAGCTAGCTCTCCTCTTTTAAGAAATGTGCCTTATTCTAGATAGACTTAACCAAAGACTTCCAGTTCTCAATCTTGGTTTAACCCTCCCTCCCACATTAAACTTGATCATACTGAGAAAAAGTTTGCAAAACTTGATGAGAAAGTGAATTTCCTATTAAAATCCTGTGTTTTGTTTAGTTTGTTGACTCCTTTTTTATGTATTTTAAAAGGAATAAAAAATATATCAATAGGCGCCACTGAAGTTGAATTCATTAATTACTTGACCAGTTTATGTGATATAATTTGGTCCACATGCTACTTGAATAGCATCAGTCCTTACATATCATAGGATCCTTTAATGTTCCTGTTGGGACATATATATATGTATATATACATATTGCACCATGTCTATCTGATCTTTATGCCACTTACTCTAGTTTGAATTTGGAGGTTTTCTGCTTCTCATTCCTAAACTCTTTTCAGCTGTCCCAGCCAATTAGTTTGAGCAGAAATCCAACTTTTACTAGACAGGTAACTGCAGAACCTAATAAGAATCAAGAAACTTAATACAATTTGCTGTTTTCATGTTCAAGAAAAAAATACACTGTGAATCATGAACAATGTATTTCAAATATCTGATTCAAGAAAAATCATATGATAGTTTTTAGCGACACATTTGTCACTATCTCCAGACAAGAATTCATTATACCAGAGATGATTACCCTCAGCACTAACATGTTTATTATATTCAAAAGAAAATTTTACTCGTAGCATCTATGTTTAATAATGAACCACAGTCATTGGTTAGAACAAATCTTAAAGATTTATAAATAGATATTAGATAGTTTTCAAAATAGATTGACCAAATGTTATTTTTTTCATGACTGGCTTACCCAAGAGAACTGAAGTTACTTTTACAATTATGTAGGCTTGTTCAATTTGCCTAACCAATGAGAAGAACATGACCTTTGGTTGTGGACACATGGTAAATTCCACAAGACACTATATTTGTTCCCTTTCATTTACATGCAATGTTGATTTGTAAGTGATTCAAATGCAGACTTGTACAGAGTGTGGAACGAAAATTCGCAAGTGTCATATATGCCGAAAGAAGATCACCATTCGTATCAAGTTGTTTCCTGATTGATTGAGGGAAGAGTTAATACGCATTTTCTAAGAATGCCATTATGTGGGTGAACCGCCATTAAAGAGAGAATTTTTCAATACTGCTACATATGCTTAGTAATAAGAGAAAGTCTTGACCATTAGATTTTACATTGATAGTCAAGATTGTAAATTACATAAAGCTCACGTGACCCCATATATATCTATGTATTTGTGTGTTTACATATATATGTATGTATCGGTATGTATATATCAAAATCTGTGTATAGCTTAATATTTTGTAAATCTGACCAGCAAAGCAGAAGATACTATTAATAACAAAAGAAAGCGAAACATTGAGACAAGGCCATCCATAGAACTTGTGATATGTTATGCAGGTAATAATGTAATACAATGATGAGTTTTACTCATCAAATTCCTTAGTAATCTGGTATAAGGAGGCATTGTTCAATCCTCAAAAGTAAATTGTTTATTCTATAGTCTAATATAATTATGTTTTCCACTAAATAACTTACATATGACATGGGAAAAAGCAAGCTAATTTAGCAATTTATTCAATTTCACCAGGAGCTTAATTTTCTTCCAAGACATAGCAAAATCTTATAATTCATAGCTAGTGTTGCACGGTTACTTGTTCAGTTACTCTAGTCCTATAAAAAGAGTAAAAAAAAACAATTTCCACAATTAAGTTTCCAAAACTGACTTGAAGATATATTCAACATTATATAAAAGCAACTATAGGTAGCTTTTACGTTGGATCAAAAATTTTATACTAAGTTTTACTACTAACTTGTTTTTAGAATAAAAACATCTAAACATAAATCACATCACTTCAAAATGAATTTTGTCAATGCTCACCCAAACACACACCGAGTGTCTGCGAAATTGATTTTGTAAAATTGATTTTGAAGTGGAGTGATTTGTGTTTGGAGTAGTTTGGCCCCTTCATTCGCTATGGGAAACAATTGCTTTTTCCTTCAAATCTAGAAAAGAATCTTTTCCTTACACTGCTCTGAGAAGCAACCACCGAGGAGAAGGGGGGAGAACCCACATTCCAGCCCCATTAATGTAGCATGTGAAGTACCAAATCCATACATGAACTGCCATCCCCCAACTGTATTAATCAGAAAGCTTCCCACAAAACAACCGAGCTGCACAACATAAAAGGTCAGTCCCCACCTTAGTAAATTCTTTAGTTGATAAAAGATACATAAAAGACGATGCAGCACCAGATGTCAATGAAGAGTTCTTTTAATGATACTAGAGTCCCACGGATTTGTGATGGACAAGTCTCTGCAATATATAAAGGAGCCCCATTCGTGGCTTGTAATTCAATTCACTTGTAAGATGGTGCAATATGAACACATAAGCCAATGGCCCTGTTTGAATAAACATTTCCATAAGCACTTCTTTACAGGAAAAGAAAATAAGAAGGTAAAATGAAATGAGTTTCACGCAAAAACTAAAATCAACTTACCCACTTCAGATTTTGGAGATGTTAAACGAGAGAGCTTATATATTAAAGTGAAGTGCATAAGCTGATTTTATTTTAACTTATGAGAAAAGTTTAATTTATTTTACTTTCTTATTTTCTTCACCTATAAGTGCTTATGGCAAACCTATACCAAGTCCATAAAGCAACATTCCTGCTAAGAGAACACCAAGTTCTGGTTCACAGGCAGTAATCACACCACCAAACACATACATCAGGGCCACAACAATGAGTTGTCGTTTCCTCCCTAGTGTTTTAGCAAACTTAATAAATTTAGTAAGAAACAATATAAAGATGATTCAGTGGCTGGATAAAGTAATCAAAGAAGCACTTACCGAGGGAATCAGCCAAGAGCCCCACGCAGGGAACCAATAACCTATGTTTAATGTTAGCAGTTACATTCCAATGTACTGATGACAATAACTTTTCCATAAAATTGAAATAAGTTTCCCAACTATGATGACGAAATCATAGCCACAAGTTCAAGCTGAATGGCAGAAAGCTTGAACCACGTTGGAGATAGCGAGCCAGAGGAGGCCGTAGCCAGTGGGAACTTGTTGCGGGGAAGACTGGGAAGCCACCCAACGTCCTCCCCGATAACGTTGGTGACGACGAGGAGCGTGACCTGGTGCTGGGATAGTTTGAAACAAACTTTTCCTTAGATAATACATGCAGTATCCCCCTTTCCCCCTTTATAATACCAGAGTTTGTTAGTTTGCAGGATAGGCAGTTACATAATTAGTGAGATAGATGATTACCTATCGGTTATTGAGGATAAAATATTGTGATATGTTCTCGAACAGTACAATGGGATTGATTGGATTCACAACTAGCGCCTACGTGGTGTAATGTGTTGTCGGGTGCGATGTATTACCGGTGAAGGAGGTGTGAGAGTAGAGTAAACATGAGGCTTGTGCTTTGTGTGATTCAAAGATAGGGTTTTTCCTTGGAGGGCTTTTGAGTTTTGTTAGATGCAGAGAGCGAGCAAATGGAGGTGGAAGAGACGAAAAACAAAATAAAGGTTATGCAACTTTGCGGTTTACTTTGTAGGTTGGGATGCATAACTTAGCTCAAATAAAAATATGATTAAATAAATATAAGTGTAATTTTTTATGTATTTAAAGATGGTTGATACAATATTGAAAATAACACTAATCATTTTTATGAAGTTGTTTAACCACGTTTTTACTTAGAATAAGTTAAACAATTTCTTTAGTTTGAGATAATGTTTTCATTTTTATTTTTTAAAAAATATTTTTATTTTCAATTTAGATTTAGAAAACTTGTTTAGTTTGACTTTCTGTTTTTTGTTTGCAAAAAATATAAATATTGAAAATGTGCTCAATTTAACTATTTTAATAAAAATTCATAAAATATTTTTATATAAATTTAAAAACAAATTTTAAATAATAAAAATATATTTTTATTTTTATTAATGAACAATTTATTAATAAAGATTGATAAATTTATATTTATAATATATATCCTCAATAATATTAAATTTATTGTATTATTTATGTATAAAAATTAATAAAGATTGATATGTGTTAATTATTATCATTACAATAAAAATAAATATAAATAACGTCACTGATTATACCAAATTGCCAACCAAGCAACAGTTTCATCCAATCACCCTCTCTTCATTACATTCAAAGGCAACAGCAAATATGAACATTTTTATCCAACAAATATATCTCATAAGATCACCACCTATACTCATTTCAATATTCAAATATGGCCAAAAACAAAATCTAAAAATAAATTTCAGAATATCATTAAATATCCACTTAGAACTGAGACTTTTCTCTTCCCACCTTCAGTATCACAAAATGAGATATGAGCTTTTAAAAAGAAAAAGAACCCCCCCCCCCCCCCCAAAAAAATCAAAGCTTGAACTTTATTTTCTTTTTCTAGACAAAATGGAGAAGTGGGTATCGATGTTGGTTGAAGATCAAGAGCACTAGAGTGCGAGGAGAGATCGCAAGGAGGATGAGGTTGCTAGTGACAGAGATGGATTGAATGGATAGATTTCAAGAGAGGGAAGAGATAACCCTTTAGGGACGATGAGAACGAGGACAAGAAATGAACCAAATGACCAACCTTCACAAGATGATCGAGAAGCTTCAAAGAAAAGAAAAATAAAGACATTGTAATTATAATTACGAAGCATGCCACTACATTTTCACCTTAATGTTTTCTTTTTCTTTGAAAACGACTTTATTTTGTTTTCATTTTAGCATCTTTTTGAAAATGTTTCTATAAAAATGTTTTCTAAAATTGAAACAAAAATACTTTCAAACTTATTTTTTATTTTCTTTGAAAATGAAAACAGAAAATGATCAAACCAAACAAAACCTTAGGGATTTCACGTTGTGCGATCAAATTACATTTTGTTGCTAAATTCATATGAAAAAATATAACATATTGGTGGCGAATTCAGTCACAACTAATTTTTTTAATAATTTAGAGATTAATTTAGTCAGTCACAAAATTAAATATAGCATCCATTCACATTTTTTTGTGACCCAATTAGCGACTTCATACACTTTTATTCTCTTGCAATCGAATAATTGGTCTCTAATTCAGTCACTAAAGTTTCTAGATTCTTCATTTTGGTCAAGATTTTTATCACTCGCTAACTGTGATTGTTATTAGTCAATAGCAAAATTTGGTCACTAAAATTGATTTTTCTTATAGTGCGTGACTTGGCATGACTAAGGTTAGTCACACTTATTTAACGAAAGTGTCTTCCTTTAATAATTCTCACCTTAGTAGATTCATGAAAAGGATATAGACACCATTATGTTGGATCCCATAGCCAGGGGCCCATGAATTCCTCATGGCTTTCTTGCATCTTCCTCCTAGCAGTGTGCAAGTTCATTAGTCATGACATTAAATTGGCTTTGCTAGTATAGGTTACCCTTGAGTCTAAGACTGGGCCCAATGAGGCATTCCTTTAGTTAATTGTGGGCTAGTCTTTGGTTAATCAACCTATAGGACTCGATCAAGTGATCCACAGTCCCTCAAGCTCCTAGCCTAAAAGGTAGTTGATTACTTGATCGGACGATCCATGTTATAAATATTGAATTTAGAAAGTCTAATACAATATAAAATTTATAGATATTGTATCTAATAATCATAATATTGCTATGTTAATATTCTCATTTGTAATCAAAAATATATTTAGGTTTAATTACAATATAAAATATTAAATTTAAAATTATAATTTACTTCAAGTATCACAAGAGTATAAACACTAATTTTGTCGTAAATATTTTTTATGGACATAATAGCAAATGTTGAAAAGATGAAATTAATTAAAGAAAATGTGATATACACTAATTCATATTAGGGATGACCATTGGTAGGACCTAGGGTACTATAATACTCATTTCTATACCTGCTTTTGAAAAAAAAAATTCGTATCTACTTATACCAAAGTGAGTAGCAACTAAGTCCTCATCCCTATAACCGTTGGGTACTTATATACTCATATTCGCACTCATTATTCACACTTTACTTAAGTATAAAATCAGTAAATGAATAAAAGATATTAATTAAAAAAATTGCTACAACTAAATTAAAAAATCATCTTAAATCATCCAAACATAAACATAACATTAGTAACATACTCATTCTTAAATATGATGATTTAATTCTTAAAATTGTTTAACAATTGTGTGCGTGTGTGTGGGTGGGCCAGGGGTGGGGGTAAGGGTGTGTGGTTGTGGGTGTATGTGGTGTGTGGGTGTGGGTGTTACAGGTACCAACTTTAATCCTCATTCACATATTTGTTGGGTACTTATATACTCAAATCTGCATTCGTTATTCGCACTTTACTTAAGTATAAAATGAATAAAAAAATATTAATTAAAAAATTGCTACAATTAAATTAAAAAATCATCTTAAATCATCCAAATATAAAACATTAGTAACATAATCATTCTTAAATATGATGATTCAATTCTTAAAATTGTTTAACAATGTGTGTGTGTGTGTGTGTGTTGTAAGTAGCAACTTTAATCCTCATCTCCAAATTCGTTGGATACTTATATACTCATATCTACACTCATTATTTGCACTTAAGTATAAAATCAATAAATCGATAAAAAAATATTAATTAAAAAATTGTTACAACTAAATTAAAAAATTATCTTAAATGATCCAAACATAAACATACAATAGTAATAACATAATCATTCTTATATATGTGTGTGTGTATGTGTAGTACCCATACCTGCGCCTATTCTTATTACATTTTATAGGTAAATCTCTAACCCTGAACCCATAAGATATTTGTGGATTGTAAGCACTACCTTATTACTAATAAAATTTAATTACATTACTATTAGCATTGTTTTATTTACGTTCACATAAACATGATGCTAGGATGCGCGCGCGTGTGTGTGTATGTATATGTGTGTGTGTGTGTGTGTGTGTGTGTGTGTGTGTGTGTGTGTGTGTGTGACTATGACCATACAATAAGATACCCTTCTATTATATATTGATTTGTTTGGACCTATTAGAATGGCCTCATTTGGTGGAAAATGATATGGATTAGTTCTAGTGGATAACTATACTAGATGGACATAGGTTTTGTTCTTAAAACACAAGGATGAGTCTTTCATAGTCTTCTCTATATTCTGTAAAAGAGTTCAAAATGAAAAGGGTGTTTGCATAACTTTAATAAGAAGTGATCATGGAAGGAAATCTGAAAACAAAAGTTTTCAAAGGTTCTTTAAGGAGAATGGAATTCTCCACAACTTTTCTGCACCTTGTACACGTCAACAAAATGGTGTGGTAGAGAGAAAGAATAGGTCATTGCAATACATGGCTAGAACCATGTTAAATGATAACTCTACTCCTAAACACTTCTGGGCTGAAGTTGTAAACATAGCATGCTATTTACAAAATAGAATATATATTAGACCAATTTTGAAAAAGAATCCTTATGAATTGTGAAAAGGATGAAAACCCAACATAGCATATTTTCATCCCTTTGGATGTTAATGTTTCATTCTAAATACTAAGGACAATCTTGGAAATTTTGATTCTAAGTGTGACAATGGAATATTGATAGGCTATTCTAAAACTTCCAAGGCATATAGAGTTTATAAATCTAGAATCTTAACAATTGAAAAAGTCATTCATGTAAGATTTAATGACAATAAGCCTGATAGAGAACTATCAAAGCTAGATGAATCTTTTGTATATGAAGTTGGATGATCGCCAAGAACCAGTGTCCAAAGCATCTCTAGATGGCTCATCAAAAGATGAACCGAGAGCCCACTGGCCAAAACTAGTAGATGAAGAATTATCATCTAGAAGACCAAATCCTAGGAGAAGTACATGATTGTGTCAAAACTAGATCAACCTTCAAGGAGCAAGCTCATACCGCCTTGATTTCTCAAATGGAACCAAAGCTGGTAGAAGAAGCCTTATTGGATGAAGGATGGATTAAAGCAATGCAAGAAGAGCTGAACCAATTCGAGAAAAATGATGTATGGAAGCTGGTCTCTTTACCTAATGACAAGTTTGTCATAGGAACAAAGTGGGTATTCAGAAACAAGTTGAACGAGACAGGTAAAGTAGTGAGAAATAAAGCTGAACTTGTGGCTCATAGTTACTCACAATAAGAAGATATAGACTTTATTGAAACCTTAGTACCTATAGCTAGATTAGAAGCCATTCACATTTTACTTTCATTTGCTGCTTATAGCAATATGAAACTTTATCAAATGGATATAAAAAGTGCCTTTCTAAAAGGTATAATAAATGAAGAAGTTTATGTGAAAAACCTCCTGGTTTCGAGAGTGATACTTTTCCTAAACACGTTTTTAAACTTAAAAAGGCCTTATATGGACTCAAACAAGCTCCTAGAGCTTTGTATGAGAAACTAAGTTCCTTTCTCTTAGAAAATGGTTTTACAAGAGGAAAAGTAGACACTACTATGTTTTCCAAAAACAAAAATTCACATTTTATCATTGTGTAAATATATGTGGACGATATCATATTAGTGCTACTAACAAAGCTCTATGCAAGAATTTTTCTAAGCTTATGATGACAGAGTTTGAGATAAGTATGATGAGAGAATTGAAGTTTTTCTTGGGATTGCAAATAAAGAAAATAAGCAGTGGCATATAGATACACCAAACGAAATATGCTACAAAATTGTTCAAGAAATTTAAGATGAATGATGCCAAAAAAATGAGCACTCCTATGAATCCATCTTTAGTAATTGGACTGGATGACAAATCTAAAAAGGTAGACCAAACCACATATAGAGGTATAATTGGATCTTTACTATATCTGATAGTGTTTAGACCAGATATTATGTTTAGTGTATGCCTATGTGCTCATTTTCAATCTGACCCCAAGAGAAACTCATCTTACTACTGTTAAAAGAATATTTAGATACTTAAAAAGAACTACTAACCTTGGTCTATGTTTTAAGCCAAGTAAAGAGTACAGGTTAGTTGGTTTTTGTGATGTTGACTATGTTGGAGACATAATAGAACGAAAAAGTACTAGTGGAGGATGTCACCTTATTGGGGGAAATCTTGTTTCTTGGGTTAGCAAAAGGCAAGGAATAATTGCCTTATCCACAACAGAAGTAGAACACATATTAGCAACATGTTATTGCTCACAACTTCTATTGATCAAGCATCAACTAGAAGACTACGATATTTATGAGAGTAAAATTCTTATAATATGTGATAATATTGTTGCTATCAATCTTTTTAAAAATCCATATTGCATTCTATACCTAAACATATTGAAATTAGACATCACTTTATAAGGGATTATGTTTAGAAAGGGATTATTGATATTCAATTTACTAACAGTAAAGATCAGCTAGCAGGCATATTTACAAAACTCCTTCCTGAAGATAAATTTGTCCATTTAAGAAAAAGTCTTGGTATGAAATGGAATGTAGCGTCCATTCTCATAACAAGCGTCCATTTTGCATACATGAATTTTAAGCACTCATAAATTTTTAATTTTGAAATAAATGCTTTATTCCTTATCTGAGTCACATCTGTGATGTAACTTACATCAACACCATACAACTGCCTAAACCTGCATTTATTGCACTTTTTTTCTCTTCAAAATTTCAAATTATGCCAAAATACAAAATACTTCGGTTACTTACTCAATACTCAAAAATCTTATTTACTTTCTTACAAATACAAAACCCTAGCTATCTGTGAAATCTCTCTTCCCTTTCAGATCTTCAAACACCCAAACCCTAAGAACTCTTCCTATTTAGTCAATCAATCATGGCTGGTCGTAATTTAGACACTGTTATGAAAGCTGTTGCTAGAGTTAATGGCCCTAACTAAGGGGAAGCCACAATCCTCATAGAATATAAGCTCGATATTGACGCCCTTGATGATATGGGTGTGAAGGTGAAAGATAATCTCATAAGGAGCGGGATTCTCAACTATTTCCACCTAAACGAGATAATCTACCTAGAACTCATCAGATGCTTCTTAGGAATTGCCGAGTTCATAAACAATAGTGCTGTTGGCACTGTTTTAGGAGTGAAGGTTATGATTGATCTTGGAAGTATCGTGTTACACCTTAAGGGGTATTATCGTAACTAAGCCTAGATTTCTAAGAACAAAAAAAAGAAACTTAAAAACGTAGAAATAACATTCAGATGCTACTCATAAATATAATTCGATTTTATATATGAATAATACAATAAAAAACCATACATCCCTAATACAACTCATTTATCACCCGAAAGTGTCGTACAAAATGTAAAGAGGAATACAAAAACACAACATAAACTAGGCTAAGTCTTCTTACACGTGACTCCAAGCTCCATCTGCACATGTCTCCACCTGTGTCCTGAAAAAGGAAAAACTTAAAAGAGTGAGACATAATGTCTCAGTGAGTGCTCTAAGGTCTCTAAGGCTAGGTCAAACTCTCTTACTCAGACAACCTTCATCACTTACCTCTCATGACTTTAGCCTCACTAGGTCTCTCCTAATTCTCCATACCTATGGTTAGGTCTACACCTTTCAATTATAACTCTTGTTAACTCCTCTCTCAGTCTCACAACTATTAAACTAGTTTACACACACACACACACAATCTTTCATATTTAGATTTTACTCTTCTTCTATTTGATATTTAAAATTATCCTCTACAGGTCAAGTCTAAGGTTACAGATATTCTAAAATACTCATGACACTCCCTTAACACTTAGCTTAATACTCTCATTTTGTTCTCTCTTACTTGTCTTATACCTTTTTATTATGCTGTGTGGGAATTCACCCTTTCTCTGTCTCATTCACAACTATTTTATCCAACTAGAACTCTCATAACACTGTCTTTGGGTCTAGCCTCTAACATATACTTAGGTTAGCAAGGATAATCCTAATTACAAGCATACGTTTATTTCACATCCTTTGCCTAATAACTAGACATACACCTCGTTTTGTTTCATCAAACAGGAATAAGACACATATGTAATATGATCACATATACATAATCTTGACACTTCATTACAAGGCACAATTTCATTTTCATATGTGTAGTCATTACATCACTCACTCATGAACAAGGTGACACAGACTTCACATAGTTACAACGTAACACACTTCAACATATCACACTACAATAGGATGTATATGCACGCTATGTTCCTAAATCAACACTCATGCACATGTGGTACCAACTTAAATTTGACAAAAAGTAGACTAGGAGTAAATGCATGACCATAAGAAGCGTCATTGGTACCGATGCCTTCGGTTTTTGCACCTTCAACTAGTATGATATCCCCCAGTGACTAGTCAGGATTACCTAGTTTTGCTAGTACGCTCCGGCTCCATGGGATCAGCATGGATCATTAGAGTTTCCTAACCAGATACCACCCCCAAGGATAGGGTTAGACAACTCATCACATATTCCACCAGCCAGATTCCTACATACTTTCCTTCATCACATAACTCAAGTGTTATGATGCATGGTCACATACAATACTTATATAGGCTTTTATCATGAAAAATTGACACAAATTCATATCACACTCAGTTTTCTCAAGGTAAATAACAATCATAAAGTATAAACTCAACAAGGCATAAAAAAAGAAGTAACAATGAGTTAAAGACTGCAAAAAGGAGTTTACAGGCGCAAAAACAAAATAGCCAAGGTCGTACACACCTAGCGGGTCATAGCCGAACTCACCTCGCCTGGCAAGTTTCATATCCCGCCCAACGAGTCAGCAAGCCTAGTTGGCAATGCAGTCGCCCAACGCCAGCACGAAGTCCAGTTTTTGAAAAAAGCTACCCAACAGTTTCCAATCCCGCCAAGCGGGTCCGAGGTCCATATTCTAATTTGTTTTTCCTATTGTCTTTGGCTTCTAAACGCTTCAAAACAAATAATTAAATTCTTAATCACTTCTTCTATCTTGATAATTGGTCAATCTAATCTATAAACTCCCCACTCATTCACAATCCTCTCAAAACCCGTCAAATTCCTAACTTAGGCACAAAGAGGGGGGAAAAGTAAATAGATAAACAAGCACAACATAAAGGACAAAGAAGGACATGGGGGAAAGCACTCACCTTTAGGGACACACAAAGCTGAGTTCTAGGGCTTGGGTTCTCCAGTTTCTATTCCTTCTCTTCTTTTCCTCTTCTTCTTCCTTTTCTCCTCATTCTTCTTGACTTATTTCTTCTTCTATTTTGTGACGGGCAAACCTAACTCTCCTTCTCTATTCCTTTCTTATAACATCTGGGTGGGTATGTAGCTTAGTAGGCTTTAGTCCCCTATTGGGCCTTAGATGCTTTTTTGGGTTCTATTATAATATTCTTACTAATTTTTAATACTAAGGTGTTAATAACAATAACAACAATAATAATAACAATAATATAACAACAACAACACAATAATAATAATAATAATAATAATAACAGCTACAACAACAACAATAATTATAATAGTAACAATAATAGGAATGATAATAATAATAAGAGATATAATAATAATATAATAATAACAATAACTCCTAAGGTGTCTTTTATCAAATAACACAGGAGATGGTTCTATTAAGAGCTACCTCATGATTTATTTCTAGTACTTGAAATTTGGGGTGTTACACATCACACAAGCTATTGGGTGTGCATGCACTAGCTCCTATATCAAGAACGAATGGGAGAATAGCTGTGGTGGCAACAAAGCAGTGGATGTTGCTTTTTTGGGACTAAAAGCTGAAGGACATGTGGAATATAGTAAGCTGGTGAAAGAAGGGAAGGTTTTTCAACAGTTTCTGAACAAGGGCATCCTTCACAAGGGAGGATCAAAGGATAATGTCACCTTCCTGCATTGCTTTGCCCTATTTCACATTATTGCTGGGCAACAGTTTAACCTTTTACATCTCATTCTCAGCAACATTTTCAGAAACATGAAGGGAAAGGATGTGATTGATCAAATCACCTACTCCACCTTATTGAATAGAATTTCTAGATGCAGCATGTGTACCACAAGTTCTTCAACTTGCCAAGCATTAAGTAGCTCAACATCAAACAGCTTAGTGGTGGTCACAGAATTTCTCAAGTATCTTTTAGGCAAAACAATATAAGTCAAATGAAGACTGGTTTTGTTTTGAAGCAGATTAAAAAAGGATCAAAGTCCAACGACATGCCCAAAGAAGAACCCATAGAACTACCTCAACAACTGATAGAAGGATGAGCTGGACAACCTGAAGAACCATAGGACGATGAAGCGTTATTCATCCAGCTTGTGACTTCAAGATCTGTAGCTTCCAACAGGCGACCATCCAAAAGCTAGGCGTCTAGACAATCTACTACTTCTAGAGCCACCAAATTTAAGACTCAGTAGGAACTGGCACCAAAAGTCATCCCTTCTCCCTTTATATTACCTCCACCTGTTTAGCCAGCTAAGAGAAAACTCAAGCTGCAGGAAGACTCTGATGATGATGATGGTGGTGAATCTATTGCTGTCTTGCTAAAGAAACAAAAGACTGAGAAAGTAGTAGCTTCTGCCACTCAACCTGATGAAGCATAAGTAAAGATTGTGGCTATGAGAAAGAGGTCATCCAGAGTCAAGACAGCCATTGAGAAAAGCAAAGGAAGTAAGTTATCTGCTCTAGACTCTGGCAATCTTACTACATCTGAAGGTGATTTGTTGAATCCATTCTTGTTGAGCCATCTGAGCCCTTAACCTAAACACAAGCGAAAAACCCAATCTCAAACACAAGCCCAAACACTAACATAAACACAAACCTAAACACAAACACATGAAACCTCACCAACAGACTACCTTTTATGGTATACACCAATCCTCTCTGAACTTGAACCAAACATGCTTCTGCCTGGTGATGAGGGTTATGTGTTCAATATTTGTACACTAGGCCTGGACAAACCCTACTTATCTGTTGAGCCACCCAGTAGAGAAAAGATCTCATATGAAGAATGGTGTACTCCAAAGCCTATTCCAGTAACTGTTGCTGGCCCTAAAACCAATGTCAACTTGGATATATCCTCTCTATATGTTAGACAAGCAAAGAACTAGGCCTCACATAAGAAGAATTGGAGATTGCTCTATAAGAAGAAAAACAAGCAAAACCTTGTGAACTCCAATGCCATCATTCTGCGTCTAGAGCCTACCTTGAACTAGAATATGGATTTAACTACTCTCTAATTCCTCTGAATCCATTCGTCAATGAATACATCCACAAGCCATCCAAGGAGTACTTAGTGTTACCTGACGATGCCATTGTAAGCCTTCCTCTAAAACATTTCATCAGAACGTGGTATCCCAAAGTTTTTAAGGCTTGACACTTTGATGCACAACATCTTGGGATATTTCAACACAGAGTACCTTAGGACAATCTAGAAACTGCATAGAACAAAAGGGGAGGGGCATGGCAAGCACAATGTTCACATAAAGCCTGTAGAACTAAAGTTTAGGCTATTGGACCCAGCCGAAGCAGGTTTCTTTCCTACTCCATTTGAGGAAATGTTTTGTGCAACCTTAAAGAGTTCTGCCAAGTTAAAATTCTAGATGTTCATTCCCCCTTCACAATATATTTCACACTGCACATCTATCCACATTCAGCCTGATCGGATTTGTCCAAGATTGCCCACTCTAGAAGATGAAGCTATTGACGAAACCTCCTTCTCTGCCACTACCTTCTAAGATCGAGTTTCAACAGCACGATCAAGTTACTGTGGAGTGGTACATGTCTAGAAGATTGATGCAGGACATGGACGCTGATGATGCTAAGAGATTTTGGCATCAGTATATGTGGACATGTAAGTAACAAGCATTCG
The DNA here is from genome assembly GCA_004329165.1 of Spatholobus suberectus. Classification (NCBI taxonomy): domain Eukaryota; kingdom Viridiplantae; phylum Streptophyta; class Magnoliopsida; order Fabales; family Fabaceae; genus Spatholobus; species Spatholobus suberectus. The sequence continues at coordinate 26,932,353 of CM014730.1, forward strand.
GTAGTGGACTCCCTAAACAGGAAAAGGTAGACACTCCAATGCTACAAGATGGTAACTACACGTAGCGTCCAGTTTGTGTTATTCACTTTTCTGATACATCTGTCGCCTTCCTGAATTCAATTAAATGTCCTCCACTTATTGGTAATAAAACATCTATTCTATATGCCATCATGGATACTCTAACCAACACTCAATATATATAACACCTTTCCCTTGGGAATCTCTTTTCTCGCATTACAAGCACCTGTATCCATATCATCTTCACATTCCAAATCACAAATTCCTTGAAGCACCACCTCCTCCCTATGACAAAACACCTTACTCTCCACCTTAACCTCCCTCATCCACACCTCCACCTCTACCAACCCTTGGTTCACAAGCCTTAGCTAGCATTCCCACCGTCATTGTCATTCCTCAGCCAACACCTCCAGTTGATCTCGCAATTCAAGCCTATATCATCTCCCAACTCCAACCCATCGTGACCCTCCTCCAACAAATCCTTTAGAATCAACAAGAGATCCTGCACATTCCTCAAACATCTCCTCCTCCACTGCCTTCTAACCTGTAGTAACTGTGATGGCGAATTTTCCTCTCTTTTTGCTAATGTCAAAAAGGGTAGATTAGAAAATAATTTTATTTCTTTTTATGTTTTGTTATGTTCATTTTAAACTTATGTCTTTTAATATGAGTTATTTCTTCCATGCACAACATAATAAGCATACATATGTTTATATTGATTGATCATATTTGTTATATATGCTTACATTTACTCTTCTTTGAGTTTATAATATGTTTATGTCTCTTTTGCTTTGATAGAAATATTAGACTCAGGGGGAGTATGCTCAAAAACCTTTTTGATCTCTTATCTTTTCTGATAAAAACTTCAAAAATTTAATAAAGTTTGTCATCATTAAGAAGGGGGAGATTGTTAGAACCAAAGACGTATGAAGCGTCCAATCCCTCAAAGTTTTGAAGACAACAAAAGTTATTAAATTTTAGAGTCCTTATATACTTGCTCTATCTTTTCGGTAAAAAGCTTTTTAAAATGTCTAATGTTGTTTTATGAAAACAGGCGTCCAATGTGCCATTTTATACCAAGCATTCATTTGCTTTACATACGCGCTTTTTGCGAAAAAAATGTCTAATATCTTATCTGAGATGCCTTAAAAATTCAAGTAAGTTTTAAGCAATTTATTCTTGTACATTTTGAAACTTAAGCCTTATTCTTTTGTATGAGAACCAACGTTAAAATATCTCACATCAAATGAAAAGTAGATATGCTTTTGTGTATAAGTACAGTGTTGCAGGAAAGTAAGTCAACTTATCAAGTTGCCAAACTAGAATAATGAATGTTTAGAAAAAGCAACTCTAAAACATAGATCTACACCTCCCTTTTTTATGTAAATACAAAAGTTGTTTTTCTATCTCATCTGTAAGCTTGAAACACGTGCAACCATACTCAACAAAGTTTTAAAACGTGTCTCTGAAGATTGAAGCTTGTATATCTCAACGACTATCTTCTCAAGTGCTATATATATATATATATATCAACTCTGAAGACTTAAAGAACATAGAAGAAGAACTTAGCAACAAACAAAAAAGAAATCCTTTTGGATGATCTGTAATCTCTCTCATTTTCATACTCTTTGCTTAGCAAAGTTTTTGTAAACACTCTTAAACTTTCATATTCTGACATTGTGAGTTGGATATTGTTAAAACACTTTATTCGTATTGTGAAAGTCTGGAGAGGCTTGGTGACTAAAAAATATTTGGATTGTTAAGTGATCTTGGGTTGATCAATTTGTAAGGCCTGAAGAGGCTAATAAAATACTTGTTTGTAACTAAGAGGTTAGTTAGTAGAAATCCTTCTGGACAAAGGTACTGGACGTAGTTCAAGTTGAGTGAACTAGTATAAATTTCCTCATATGCTTCTCTTTCCTTATCCTTTTATTTGCATCGTTTTGCTTGTTGATAATGTTTTGTGAAAAAGTTTTTTTTGAACACACAATTCAACCCCCTTCTTGTGTGTTTCTTGTTCCTTCATGGTTGATCAATCCACAATAAGCATTAAGCATAGAAGTAAAACACTAATATAAAGAACAAACATACATTCATTACTTAAAAATAAATACAAGAAAGATGAGTTTGGTTACATCTAACCCCAACGAGGAGTAATTTAGCTACTCAATTTTATTTGCAACGTCAAAATACACTTAGAATTTTAAACTAATGAAAAATCGACCTTAAAAGAGCTTTGGAGAACAATGGAACAATGTATTTTCGTGCAAAGCTCTATGTGTCCAAAAGTAAACCTTTCCCCTTTTTATGTCCTTTGAATCTTACAAAAAATGGTAAATTTGAATGAGTATTCGCTTAGCAAGTAGTGATCTCACTAAGTGATTTCCAACAATTAAAAAAGGGTCTTCAGAAGATTCCATATTCGGTGAGTGATACATAATTCGCTCAATGAATTAACGTTTGCAGACACCATCTGGCTAAGATCCACTAAGCGAGTAATGGACTTGCTGAGTGAATCTATGGTAGAGAGTCCTATCTTGCATGCTCAAATTTGCTGGGCGAGGGACTATTCGCTAAGCGAATGTCCTCTTCTGCAATGGGTCTTCTAGCTTCTAATTTCCTTCAATCTCTTGTGCTATGTTCTTCATTTTCTACAAAATTAAGCATAAATTCAAATGTAACCTTCCAAAATAGTTAGTTCACATAAGAAATTAGATTATCTACAATTATATCCAAAAGGAAGTCAAACATAATTCTAAATAAGGGAAAATATAGATAATTTGTCCAAATATAAGTCCCTAAGAAAGGTATTTATGACAATTATCAACGATCCATGTTATAAATATTGAATTTAGAAAGTCTAATACAACATGAAATTTATAGAGATTTTATCTAACAATCATAAATATTACTATATTAATATTCTTATTTGTAATTAAAAATATATTTAGTTGTAATTACGATATAAAATATTAAATTTAAAAATTATAATTTACTTCAAGTATCACAAGAGTATAAATACTAATTTTGTCGTAAAATTTTTATGGACACAATACCAAATGTTGAAAAGATGAAATTAGTTAAAGAAAATGTGATATACACTAATTCATATTAGGGATGACCATTGGTAGGGTTTGGTAAGACCATAGGGAGATAGTACTCATTTCCATACCTACATTTGAAAAAAATATTCGTACTTACTTGTACCAATGACAGTGGCAACTTTAATCTTCATTTTCGTATCTGTTAGATACCTATATACTCATATCCACACTCGTGATCTGCACTTTACTTAAGTATCAAATCAATAAATCAATAAAAAATATTAATTAAAAAATTTACCACAACTAAATCAAAAATTATCTTAAATCATCCAAACATAAACATACAACATTAGTAACATAATTATTTTTAAATATGATGATGATTTAATTCTTAAAATTTGTTTAACAATGTGTGTGGATGTGTGTGTGTGTGGGGGGGGGTGGGGTGGGTGTGGGTGTCACGAGTAGCAACTTTAATTCTCATTTCCATATCTGTTGGGTGCTTATATACTATAATCTGCATTCGTTATTCGCACTTTACTTAAGTATAAAATCAATAAATCAATAAAAATATTAATTAAAAAATTGCTACAACTAAACTAAAAAATCATCTTAAATCATCCAAATATAAACATACAACATTAGTAACATAATCATTCTTAAATATGATGATTTAATGCTTAAAATTGTTTAAAAGTGTGTGTGTGTTTGTGTGTAGGTGGGTGGGTGTCACAGGTAGCAACTTTAATCCTCATCTCTATATCCGTTGGTACCTATATGCTCATATCCCCTCTCATTATTTGCACTTTACTTAAGTATAAAATTAATAAAAAATATTAATTAAAAAAATTGCTACAACTAAATTAAAAAATCATCTTAAACCATCCATACATAAACATACAACATTAATAACATAATCATTCTTAAATATGATGATTTAATTCTTAAAATTGATAAACAATATATATATGTGTGTGTATAGTACCCATACTTACACCCATTTCTATTATATTTTATGAGTAAATCTCTGACCCTAGACCCACAAGGTTTGAGTAGAACTTACATCCCTAATTCATATTCGTGGATTGTAAATACTACCATATTACTGATAAAATATTAATTGCATAACTATTAGCATTGTTTTATTTACGTTCACATAAACATGCTAGGATGCGTAATATATATATGACCATGACCATACAATAAGTTAATACCCTTTGCCACTTTTAATTTGTTTTATGTTCGTGATTGCCATTTAAAAAACATGTCTTGCTTCCTTGGTGCATATGTATACCCTTTTATACCGTCTTTGGTGACATACCAGTCACAACAAGGCCAGCACCTGTCATGATCCCTTTTATCAACGTACATATCATATGTCCCTGCTCCCCCTGCCCATGATAAATGACAAAAGAATAATGTTGTACCCCAGATATTAAGATCGAATTTCCATCCATAACATTCGTTGTTGTAAATCACGAGTCCCTAAGTCATCATCTTTGGATTTGCAATGAATAGAAAGACCAGAGTTTCCATCTTTACCACCTAGATGATTGAAAATACTCACGCGTGTTTTGATTTGTCCAGGATGGTGAATGGCTTCTTCTCCTAATTTTTGAGTGATAGGATATGAAGAAATGGGATCGAGGGCTACCAAGGGAAATAGCAGAAACAAAAGCTGTTTGTTAAAGGATGCCATGCTGTTAGTGGATATATATTTAAGAGATAAACAAGTTAATTATTTATAGGTGATATGATTTGAGTGCTTTGAATTAGTTTGGTTATTTCCTCTGTGTATCAAATCAACCATGCACAATATAGCATGCGGAATTTGTGATTTGCAAAATCCGTTTACGGACACCATTTTCGGTTCAATACAAAGTATGTGCAAAGCTAACTAACACATCCAATGCCGCAAGGCCGGCAATGTTGGGATTCTCATTCTCCTGCTCAGAATACGAAGCAAGAAATATGTACATAATACTTTTTGTTATATTTTATTCAACTATATATGTTTTTGTTGAACAATGATGACAATAAAACTTAAACGTAAGACTTAGTACAAACTACTCAAATTTCACATGACTAGTAGGCTGATCTTAGTTAGTTTATTTATTTATTTATTATTATTATTATTAAACTATATATTGTATACACTGTGCATTCTCATTCACCATGAAGTTTTATTATATTTTTAATAAATATATATTATAAATTATATTCTAAAAATAAATGAATTATATGTATAATTAATTTTATAGTAATATTGTAATAAATATTATATATTCTTATAAAATATATAATGATATATACAATTATATATGATTAAAATATATTAAAACTGATATGATCATTATTCTTTAATAATTTTTTTTGTGTTAAAAAAAAGTAGAAGTTAAATATTTTAACAGAGAAAAAACATGCTATATCACGGAATCTTGGAAAACAAGCCCCACTTAGACAATAATGAAAAAACAGAAAATAGCTAAAAAAATGACATAAAACTCGTGTAAATTAATCAACAAGGGATATAAATTAATCAACTAGGGTAACTTAGCGGAAAAGTACTATAGTAATTTGAATGGTCGAGATTCTAAGATCAAATCTTATTATAATCTTTATACAATAAAACATAAAAAAACTTTGGACAAAAAAGAGTGTGTATGTTTAAAAACTCAAGCATTTATGTTTTAATCTTACATTTTGGTATGATCATTATTCTTATTTCTTATAATAACCAATAGTTCTCAATTGATGTGCTCCCCACATGAGGACATATATATGTGAATACAATTCTCATTTTAAGAAGGTAATAATTATAAATTTGAGCCATACAACTATACATAAATAATTAAAATTCATTGCAATATTTTTGCAAATTAACGTCGGTTAATTAGTGTCGGGCATAATACCAATGTTAAATTGACACTAATATGTTTTTTAACTAGTGTTGACCATAGTTGACGCTACTTAATTTAAAAAAAGAAAAGAATTATTAGCATCAAACTATGCGATGCTAATTAATAGTTTTTAAACCCATTCATGGCCTCCTTCTCTAAAAATTTGATTTCCAAAGAAAAACCATTTCCAATAGAGAAATGAGTAGGTAGTCAAAGACTACCAAGTGTCTATGGTTTCAGCCAATATTTATATAACATGTATTTAACTTTTACAATTCACGAAAAAAAATTAATAATACTTGAAAATTAATGAGAATCATAGTAATCGAGAATTACCTAATAATTTTTCCTTCCCAACCTCCTTCTTTGAAAATTAGAAACCCCCTCAGTCTATTCCTCTCTCCAAACCCGTTCCTCAGTACAAGTTATAGCATCGCACTAAAGACACTCTCTCACCACAAAATCACGGTCCTCATCAATAGCTATCGAGTCCTGTATCAGTTGGACACTGACAACCCTCCAACAGCCTCAACGCCCAGTTCCTCCCTTGCCTAAGTGACATTACCACTGAAACTGTTTCAATCTACGGCGACAACGTCAAGGTGGACAACCCGTAGTTTGACTTTGCATTCCTCAATTATCACAACTTCTCGTTGCCTTTGTTGTCGGGCATTCTCTGATTATTGCTCTTTATATGTCCCTTCTTCAAGTTCAGCAGCGACGGTGGTGACCAAATTTTGTCTTGCAACAGAGATATGACAACACAAAGGTGAAGGTGATGGAGGAGGTCGAAGGCGGCAATGGCTGGGGGGTTCAATTATTTTTCGAAGGCAGTCATTGTTTGGTTCAAGATGTGATCGGAGATTTTTTTTTCTCAGGTGCGTTCACGCTACGGTTGGTCTGGTTTCAGGATGATGATTGGGGGAGACGGAGGAAGAAATTATCAGGTGGTCATAAATTATCATAGTTTTCATTAGTTTTCACATGGTACGTAATTAAGGTTATATTTGGCCTAACTTTTTTTTTAATCACATAAATTTATTTTAAAGATAATAAAAATACATAAAAGTATTAAAATACATAAATTTCAAAATTGTTAATTTTAAAAATGTTAAAATCATTTTAATTAATAAAATTTAATTTTAAATATGATTTATAAATATTTTATTACATATAATACTAATTACCAAAGATAAAATATTTTAAAAAAATTGTATTGTTGTTCAATAATGTTTTCAAAGATAAAAAATAAATTATTTAAACAAAATTCAATGATGTCAATATATATTAAATAGTATTTAACAAATAATTGAAAAATTATTTAATAAATATATTGTTATAATTAAAAATGGAAAAACTTAACTACAAATTAAAAATTAAAAAAATCTTAAATCTAAATTAAATTTAAAGAATAAACATTATAAATATTTTTAAATATAAAATTTTTATTTAACTATATTGCTTAAAAGTTTTAGTAACATTTTTTCTTCTTCATTTCATGTAAGAAATATATTTAAAATTTTTTATTTTAAAAATGTAAAAAATTAATTTAGTTAACAAAATTAATTTTAAAGATAATTTAAAATTATTTTATTATATATAATATTAATTAAATAAATTTATGTATTAACTACAAAATTAAAATATTTAAAAACCTTTATATTATTGTTTAATAATATTTTTAGAAGATAAAATATAATTTATTTATACAAAATTAAATAATGTCAAAATATATTAAAAATTATTTAATAAATAATCTGAAAAGTATTTAATAAATATATTATTGTAATTAAGAATTCAAAAACTTAACTATAAGTTAAATTTTTTAAAAAATATGGCATCTAAATTAAATTTAAAGAATAAAAATTATAAATATTTGAAAATATAAAATATTTATTTAACTATATTATTAACTCATGTTATTAATGTTCTTTTATTTTATGTAAAGAATATTTAAAAAGTTAAAAAATAAATAATATTTAAAAACCTTTATATTACTGTTTAATAATATTTTAGAAGATAAAATATAATTTATTTAAACAAAATTTAATAATGTTAATATATATTAGAGTATTTAATAAATAATCTAAAAGGTATTTAATAAATAATCTAAAAGGTATTTAATAAATATATTGTTGTAATTTAGAATTCAAAAACTTAACTATAAATTTTATTTTTTTTTAAAATATGGCATCTAAATTAAATTTAAAAATAAAAATTTTAAAATATAAAAAATTATTTAACTCTATTTTTTACTCATTTTATTAATGTTCTTTTTTTTATGTAAAGATTATTTAAAAGTTAAAAAATAAATAATATTTTTAATTTTCTAAAATAAATAATTTAAAAATAAATTAAAACCTTACAATAAATAAACATAATTAAAATAAAGTATTATTTAACGAAAAAGCCAGTGAAGCACTCAAATTGAAAAAACAATGAAAAATTAAAAAGATGGTATTTTTGACTGTAGGGATTCGAAGAGGGGATTGCATGAATAAGCTTTCTATAAGCCAAAAAAAGCTCTTCTTACCAACTCAATTATAAGCTACTTTTTTTCAAATTTTGTTTTGTAAAAATAAGTAACTTATTCTTTTAAGAACTTTTCATGAAATGTGTTTGGTCCAGTTTCTCTCTTTAAGGAGAAAATAAGCTAAAAAAAAGCCGGGTCAAACACATTCTAAGTGTTATTAATTTTTTCTCGTGAATTATAAAAGTTAAATATGTGTTATATAAATATTAGTTGGGACTATGGATACTTAGTAGTCCTAAACTATCTAATAATTTCTAGGTGAGGAGAAGGGGTAGGAAAGGGTGGTGCAAAATGGCTCCGATGATGACCCTAGTCTTGTTGCGTCTGGATTCTGTTAAATTAAAAGGTTAATTTGAAGTTGTAGGTTATTAAATATGATTAAATTTTTGTATGACAATTGAATATGAGAAAATAGGCTATAGCGTAAAGTAATTTTACACAAACCACCATATACAGCAAGTTTGTTGACTTTTATAATAACTGTCTTAAAAATCATTATAATGGTTATTTTTAATTGGTTGATAGTATAAAAGTTTTTATAGATAGTGCATAGTTATTAAACTTATTAAATATTACTAGACACAAATAATTAATCAATTAAATAAAAGAAAATAATTTTAGTTTTAAAATTTCAAACCATAATATTAACGTATGGGTTAAATCAAAATTTTTTAATGAACTCATTTTACATAGAAATCATATTAATATTACTTTTGTTTATAAATTTTTGTATTATTTAAGTCAATATAAGTTAAATTAGACTAAAATTAAAAAATATATTGATTCTAGAAATTTCAATAATTTATTTACAATATATTTGTTTATTTTAATATATTAATTGATTACTATTTTAACTTAATAATACAAGATTTATAATTTTTATTTTAATTTATTATACAAGATTTATAATTTTACTGTGACATATTGCGAGTATAATGTAATATGATTAGAATTTATTTTTATGTAAGTCAAAATATTATTTGTTAATTTGTTTCTCTGTGAATTAAATTGAAGAAAAAAGAACAACAAATAAAATCTTTTGGTGCTGACACTCGACATGAAATTCAAATAAAAATATCTTGTTTTATATGTTTTAAGATTTGAATAGAAAATTCAAATAAAAATTCTCATTTCTTATATATAATGCACTAAAAATTAAAAATATTAGTAAAAAAACTTGATTTGTCTAATAGTGTATATACATAAAAAAGGATTAAATATGTTTTTAGTCCTCTAAAAATTGCCCTGTTTTGGTTTTAGTTCTCAGAAAATTTTTTCATTTAATAAAGTTCTTCAAATATTAAAAATATCTATAAAACACAAGAATAACATAAGAAGGGAGGTTGAATTATGTTATTAAAAAAATTTTGCAAAATCTTTTCAAAAAAAGTTCATCTAAAGGATAAAAGATAAAGACTTTCAAAAAATATTTGTAAAAGTGAAGAGAAACTATAAGCCAGGAAAACACAGAGATTTATACTAGTTTGTCTCACCCCAGAGATTACGTCTAGTTCTTGGTAATCAACCAAGTCCCACTATAACTTAAACAAGTTACAAGTATTCTTTTATCCAAGCTTCTTCAGACTCAACCCAAGTAGTCTTTCACTTGCCTCTCCAAGCAAATACTCAAGTATTCTTTGATTCAAAGCCTTTTTAGGCTTCCACCAATTTCACAGAAAAATGGTTGAGGGTAAGTTATCACACTGAGCTAGTGTCTTATCAGATGAATAAACAATAAAGTTCAGTAAAGTGTTACGCACGAAAGTTGTTTAAGATAACAGATTGAGAGAAATAAAAATATGCCAAGAGTTCTGTTATTGTGACTAAGGTCTTCTCTTCTATTTATAGAGTTTTCCCAAAGTGTCCGTTGTGAGAGCTTTTATAGACATCTTTCGTCTGGTGAAGAAAGTAGTCGTTGAAGCATTAAATGCTTTTCACCAACCAGTTACTTTGATAAGATAAAGCAATCTGCTTATATAGCCTTTCTCGTACTCAATCTAGTTGCAGCGATCATATTTGCTTTCTGTACTGACATCTGTACACAAATTCCTCCTTTTATGCATAAAGTTTACTTTTATCAGAGATAGGTATGTAGACGTCTTTTCTTTCGAGATGGTTTGTGCCTTTTCAAAACCACAAAGCTAAAGGATCAAAATGCATTGTCTGAAAGAGTTAGTTGTTATGAACCTTTATAAAAATGTGTGAACAGATGATAGTAGAAACATGTAATAACAACGAGTGATCAAACGATGTTCGTAAGATTGTTTATTATTATCAAAACTAATCGAGGGTCATAAATTCATCCTTTGTCTTAATAATATCCTAATTAGATCCCTGTGCTAAACTCTACTTAACTTTTCCATTAAATGATGGGCACATCAGCTTTCAGGTAAAGTGTTTTATTACTTGAAGTGTCCAGTAATAATTTTTAATAAAAAATTATGTAATTACTTTTTCTTTAGGTTAAAAAAAAATCTGTGGTTTAACGTTAAATATGTAATAATTTTATTCAAAAAATATGTTACTAATCTGACCTGGACATAGCAGTTAACATGGACCGCCACATCAACAAATTAATGGTGATTGTGATGCTGATGTGGCCATTATTTAATAGAAAAGTTAAACAGAGTTTAATACATGGATCTAATTAGGGTATTTTTAATATTTGAGAGACTTTATTCAAGAATTTTTCTTTCTGAAGATTAAAACCAAAACGAGTCAATTTTTGGAAGACTAAAAACATATTTAACCCTGAAAAAAATATGAATAAGATTGTTTCTATACCATAGTAAAGCTTTTTTTGTGAAATCCTTTTTTTAAAAAAAAAACCCTTTTGCATCATCTTAAAAAATAAAATTATAGAAATTATAAAATAATATGAGCTAACAAATTTCAAATACCAAATACTGGAAAAATTAAAAAATATATTGAAAGAAAAATAAAAATAGATCGATAAAAGGTTACTATACAGAAAAAGGATAAAAAGATAAAACCTAATAAAATCTACTCCTATATTATAAATATAAATTCTAATTCTTGAATGAGAGTATTTTTAGAAATTATTCTTGAACAAAACTTTTTAAGAGTTATTCTCACTCTCATTAAATGTGTCATTTAGGGATAACAGAGTTTACAGGAAATTGGGGTAATAACTTAGAACTGTTAGCAGCTATTTATTTGTCATAATAACCAAAGCATGAATATGATAGCACGTACATTTTATTTTTGTGGATTACTATATCAAATGCTAAATAATAGGCATACGTACTAGTAACTAGCTCACCTCTCCCAAGTGAAATTGCTGCATATAAATGATTGGATTTCAAATGAATCCTTAAGAAATTTGAAGTTCCACATACCTCACTAAGGCAGAAGACAGGAGGAAAGGGTAAAAAGAAAATAATAATAATTTTGATACAAGGTTAACTCAATAACTTGCATTGTGCCATCTTAACAAGACTTCATTTTCAGCTTATTAGGAGCTAATGCAGGAATTCAATCATTTATTTTAATTTAATTTTCGGATATCCACCATTGAGTCTTTTGTAAGAATATTTTTCTCTTTCCATCCTTAAGATTCTATGAGCCCACTTAGCATAGGGATATCTTTCACTCATAGCCTTACCATTTTAAAAGTGGATTTAACATCTTGGTTTTAAGTTCTAACTAATTAATCAGACGAGATATCTTTGATGGTTGGATTTCTGGTATTTCCTTTTTCCAGATGATGATGTAACAAATTCTGATACCGAAATGTCTTCAAAGCAGTCTTAGAGATCTTGAGACTAAATGTTCTTAACAAGATATTTTTCTATTTTAATTATTTATTTTCAAGATATATATTTATCAAGTTTTTTCTAAACTTATATAAGTGAAGATCTTAATATATTATCAGAAAAAAAATTATTTATAGTTGTTTGTTTTTGTTTATATTTTTATGAAAGCAATTTGTTAAAGCAAATAAATATTTAAAATAAAAAATAAGAATATATAAATCATTATTTAAAAAATAATTAAAATATAAATATTTTAATTAAAATTAATAATAAAAATATTCTTAACTATTCACTTTAATTATTTTTTATAAGTGAAAATGTTAATCTTCACTTTAATTGTATTATTTGCGCAACATTATAATTCATGGTATTTTTCTGAGTGTTTGTTATCATTCTTATATATTTATGGCCATTTTTATTTATAATACTTGTATTATTAATTTGATTAACGTTATTAAACTTTATTTAGGTCATTTGATATTGATTACCTTAATTATATGATATGGATAATTTTTCATATATTTTATGATAATTAACTATAATAATAAAATTTCATATTAGTATTAACATGTACAATGCACTGAGCTAAAATATTAATTATAATAATATGAATTCTCATTGTTGAATGATAATGTTTTTAGGAGATATAGTTTTGAATGAGAGCATTTTTAAGAATTATTCTCACTCTCATTGAGCCATATGTCTTATCTTAATCTTATATTTTAATTTTTTTATCCCTTTCAAATATATTTCTTATTTTTAATCTCAAAATTAATTTGATTTATCAACTGGTCAAAAAAATTTCTTTGTCACTTATCTTAAATCACTATCCTTGTATCTTTAACTTTCTTAGCTAACAAATATACTATAAGAATCATGCGAATTAGCGAGGGAATTTAGCGAAGGAATAATTTGACACTAATCCTTCACAAAGCGAAGGATTAGTGTAGGAATACACTCCCTCTCTAATCCCTCGTGATTGGCAACAGCGTAACTAACCCATCGCATTTGCTTTAGAAAACCTGCTGAATATTTAGCGAGGGAAAATTCCCTCGCAAATTCATCGCAGATTGTCTGCAAATTCTTATAAACTTTTAAAAAAGGGAATTTTGTTTTAGAGAGGGGGTTTCCTTTGCAAATCTGTCGCAGAATTGCATAGGAAGTATTCCCTCACAAATCCTTCGCTAATTGGTTGATGAAATTTTGAAAATTGAAATTTTCATTTACTTAATGAATAATGGCACACACTTTATTAATTTTAATTTTATATTATTTTATTATTAAAGTTAGTTTATATTAAGTTGATTTAAAAATGTAAAGCATTAATTAATATTTATCATTTAAATAATTTGAAATATTTATATTTAATAATATATATATATATATATAATATATATATATATATATATATATATATATATATATATATAATATTTTGATATTTTATTTTATTGGGTTAAGTGAAGGGTTAACAAGAGGCAAGTGAAGAATGTAAGGGAGCCAAAATTCAAACTAGCAAATTTTTCATTTTTTTTTCTAGAAAATCATCAAAATTAGATATTTTAAATAGTTGCAATTAGGACCTGTTTAGATAAACTTGTCCATAAGCACTTATAGGAGAAGAAAATAAAAAAATGAAATAAGCTTCTCTGAAAGTAAAAATTAATTTTTGCATAAGCTAATTTATAAAAGTTTTCTCATATTAACTTCTCTAAAAGATAATTTTTAACTTATAGAGAAGTTAATTTTAGCTTAAGGAGAAGCATATTTTATTTTTTCTTCTTATTTTATTCCTTTAAAATTGCTTATGGAGAACTTTATCCAAACATGCCCTTAATATAAAATAGTGTTTGATATTAATTATTTTGAATTCTTTTTGTTTAGACGAAAAATTTATGTCAAATAAAATTAATTTTTGTTAAAAAATATATTTTTTAATGATGAAAACTTAAAAATGAGTTAATTATAAGATTTTTTATTTCTCTTTAACATTAAATCTCAAAATGTAAAAACATATCATTCAAATAATTTTAATTTAAAAATAAGTTTTGAATTGAAAAAGTTATAAAGTTGTTAAAAAGATTTATTTTAAATTTAATGTTTTTAAGGCCCTAACACAGGAACAAAAGAAAAAGAATTCACTTATTATTAAAAAAAAAGAAAAAGAAAAAAGAATCCACTAATCTCATACCCTATTAGAAAAAATTATTAAATATATATATCTAATTATTATTCAAAAAAATATTAAAACAATTTATAAAGAAGAGCACCACTACAGAAAAGTCTTTTTAAATCGGTTAAAAATGGCTTTTAAATCGGTTTTACAACCGATTTAGATACAGCCGATATAGAAGAAATTATCATTTTAAACTGTAAAATGAACCGATGTAGAAAAACTTTTAAATTGGTTCTACATAGAACTGATTTAAAAAACTATATTTTTTAAATCGGTTAATGCACAACCGATTTAAAAATTTTCGTTTTTTTTTAATACCTTCATTGTTTTCACATATGCAACCAAAACCTGATAGATACAGATAGCACAGAAACAGCCAGAGAATCCATTTATCAAAAGTTAGAGAATTCATTTATTAACCAACAAAACTTTATAACATATTTGAAACATATGAAATAAAAACTACTATTCTTTTCTATCTAAAGTCATTCTAAACAAACTATCTATTACTTATTTCAATGAAAAATTTTGCCCAACGTTGACGGATATCTAGCAAGTCTTCATGCAGGAATGGTTCCTTATCAATGAATAACTGTAACATAAAAAAATAAGATAAATCATTACCCAATCACCTACAATAATAAGTATTATTGTAACTGAATAAAAATTATATTATCTCATCCCATGAATCCACAATATTTGCTGAAACTATGGTCAACATATGTTTCATAACATAATATCCACGCTTATAGCTCCCTACTTGTTTGTTAGCCTACCAATGAGAATTTTTTTAGAAATGATTATAAAACCAATTACAAATTGTAATAGAATATGCAGTTGTAAATTACTTACATAAGGAAAAAACCAACTAGGCTTCCTCTGTAGTGACATGTGCCTACTCGCCAATGTTTGATATTCAATCATGACTTTGATTAAAAAATAGATATACAAGACAAGTTATAGGTTTCATAATTACAATATAAA
This sequence comes from Spatholobus suberectus, assembly GCA_004329165.1. Taxonomy (NCBI): domain Eukaryota; kingdom Viridiplantae; phylum Streptophyta; class Magnoliopsida; order Fabales; family Fabaceae; genus Spatholobus; species Spatholobus suberectus. The sequence continues at coordinate 26,947,784 of CM014730.1, forward strand.
GCATGAATGAAATATATTATAAATAAAGAATTACCTTTCTATTAGTTGTTTCAAATCTTTGTTAGGCTTCTTATGCAACAAACACAATAAGGCCACAGCATTGTTCTTAGGACAAATAATTAGCAATTGCCAATGCGAGCTGCATTGCAAAAAGAATATATGTGATGATATTCAAAAATCATTTAAAATCATTTGAGTAAGAAATAACTTGTGTTTACCAATGCAAGTATGGTGCTAGGTAATACCGTTTTTATCCATTATACATCTAATTCTGAATGTAGGCCTGAGAATCTTCATCCTTATTCCCTATCTTCTAAATAGGAAATGGGTCAATAAATCCATATACATTCTCTCGACCCTTTGAGAGACAGAGACGATCCATGTATCTAAAATATACAAATGAATGTTAAATATAATATTGAGATGTGTATTTAAGAGATTAACAAAAAATTAAACTTACAACAACCATAATTGAAGAACTGAGATATTTAGCATGTCATTGTCAGTACAAATTTCCAATACATCTTTCTGGGTGATCCACAGGTCTACACCACTAGGTCTGCCAAGGAATGTCGGTTCCCAATCTATTTGAATAACATCTGTCCCCATACTAGATGCCACCTGCCATAAGCGAGTTACTGGATCAACTTCAGGTTCAATTTTTTAGGTGGAACATCTTTCTTAGATGGTTGAACATCCTATAAAAAAAAGTAAATATAAAATAAGGTTATAAAATACATTTAAGTTATTTTAATTCGTAATAGAAAAAAAATTATTTAAGATGACTTTTGACTATACCTTGACTGATGTGACCTTTATAAGTCGTCTTGGCCATTGAATAAACTGTTTAGGTGCCTGTCCAACAATCTGAACCTCCTTGGTGGGTACAGGAACTTGAGCATATGCATCCCATATTTGTTCAACTACCACCCTCGCCATATCATCCTCAATGGTCATGTGGTGTATGGTGGGCCCCAAGTTATATACTCTCCCAAAGGCCACTAAACGAACAGGTTCTCCATCAACATATAACTAACACTACTCATGGATATCAGTGTCAGTCTCCTCCTCAGAAGGATCAGTAGCAGCACAACTTCCCTTTGTGCTGACACGTATAGGAGTATGAGCTTGTTCTGTTTGGACATTTGTATTTTGTTGTGAGATACCCAAAGATGCCAACTCCTCTTTAATCTCCCATCTCAACTATTCTTTAAGCTCATTTCTAATCTCCTGCCTAATTCGCTCCACCTCTTCCCTAGTGACAATTCCGGAGTTGGGCCCACTACGTGAGGGTGGTCCGTAGTAATCACGAATGCCAACACCTTGTCCAGTTGCACAAACCCTACCAGGGTGCTCTGGTCTCCCAATAGCCATTGTTAATATATCCTCACGTCCATGAGGAACAAATGTTCCGTGTGAGGTCTGCCTAACCAGTGAGTCCTACAACATTTAATTCAAGAAATGTGTAAAAAATATGGCGTATCAAGTTATAATTACAATTTGAAATAAAAATGACTTACAATCTTTTAGCAACAACACGTGTCTCATCTGATATATATCCACCTGATTGTAGCGTGCGGGCCGCCTTCAATTTATCCCATCGTTGCGGTGGTGATGGAGGAGCAATATCTATAGCAGAACCAGATGCCGAGGCTTCCAGCTGACGTTGCCTCGCTTCTCTGTCATCATCTTCTGCTTAAGCAACTTATATCCCCCATGAGACAATTTATAGGGGTGGACATTCTTGGATGCAATCATTTGTCCTTTTTTTCTCTTCTCCTGCAAATAATAAGACACTGTTAAATTGAATAAAAATTAATCAAATATTGTTGTATGATTAGAAAAATATGACTGCAACTAAACCTGAGAAAACAGAATCCTCCCGGCTTTCAACAAACTTTGCCCACGTCTCCTCATCCAAAAATGCATACTTCTTACAAGGAGAAGTGTCTTTTGAAATAGAAAAAGCGCACAAGAAGGGAGGGGGGTTGAATTGTGCGTTTAAAACTTTTTCGAAACAAGTAAATAAGTATGAAAAACGTTTCCAAGCTTAGGGATAGAGAGAAGGATAACACAGAAAGTTTTTATACTGGTTCACTCAACCTGAGCTACGTCTAGTCCCTTCACCTAGAAGGTGTTTACTAACCAACCTTAGGTTACAAGTATTGTTCGCACCCTCTTCAGGCTTTACACCGTAATCACCCTAGATTGCTCAACCCAAGTATTTTTTATCATTAAGCCTCTCCAGGCTTTCACAACACAGACAAGTGTTTTTACAAGGATATCAACTCACGTAGTGAGGATTTGAAAGATAAAGCTCAAAACACTTTGAAAATCTTTACAAGATTTTTGCTATCATCCACTAGACGCTTCTATCAAATGTACAGAATATTTTTATGTTCGCTAAGATTTTTTACACAACACGTATATGTTCTCTTCGTTCTTCCTTGATGCATATATATAGTCTTCAGGGAAAAGATTCGTTATAGAAGACTTTGACTTCATTATGCAAGGAGGGGTGTGCAAACTATCCTTTCAGAAAGATCAGGCGTGGCAGCTTTTAGACTTGCACTAAAACGGAAAGAGCAGGATTGTGCTGGCGGTCTGCTTTTCTGAACATTCTTCATTCGGCATGACAGCTTGATAAGTTGACTTGCTTTATCAATTTTGCTGCGCCTTTGCACTAGAAAGAATTTCATTACATTTAATTCTTCAAACAATTTGAACGTTAGATCATAAGAGTGGTAACATGTTAGTTTCGAGGAAAACTATCATAAGTAGATTGGACGTTCAAATAAAACTTAGCCGTTTGAAAATATGTCGTTGGAAGCTTGCGTCTGATGTTTGAACTTGTTCACAAGACAAGATTTTGCTTCGGACAGTTATCTTCAGTTTGATCACTGGACGATCTTTTTTTAACATGTCTACTGGACGGTCTTCTTTAACACGCCTTCTGGACGGTCTTTTCTAACACATCTTCTAGACGATCTTTCTAACACGTCTACTGGACGGTCTTCATAAAGGTAGCTTGTTTGTTGTGATAGGGTTAGTCTTTAGGCAGAAACTTGAATATTAATAAGTTTGTTATCTTCAAAACTTTGAGGGTTTAGACACTTCTACGTCTTTGGTTCCAATAATCTCCCCCTTTTTTATGATGACAAACCTTATTAATTTTAAGTTTTTGCTAGAATATAAAGGGACGCATAAAGGAGTTTTCGAAAGACTTACTATGCTCCCCCTGAGTCCGATATTCTAAGTTTTGTATACTTTGAGACATAAGACATATTAGTTTAAATCCATATTGAATAACATTCAAAGTATCAAGCATATTATATCTAACATTTATAGGATTTAATATAAGTAGAGCAACACTTGAAGTATATCAGATCAACTATGTATTTTATTTAACTGTACAGAGCATAACTTAGAAAAGAAACAACAAAAGCAAAGATAAAGAAAAAAATAGAATGCGACAAAGGCAAAAACAAAATGCTTTCTCCCCCTTTTGTCATAAGCAAAAAAAATCAGACAAAAAAAAGATAGGCGTCATCACTGTCACTGTGGCGGCGGTGGAGGAGGGGGTGGGGAAGGTTGAGAAGGATGTAGAAGGGCTTGTTGGTTTTGGAGAATTTGGTGAAGATGGGTTGAAGTTGGGTGGCAACGTATTATTGAACAGCGGGGTCAATAAGGGGGAAGGGTAAAGGGGCAGAAGAAGAGATGGGAAGGCTTGCGGAGGCTTAGGAGCCAGGAGTAGGCAGTGGTGGCAGTGTAGGTGACGGTGGTTGGGAAGGAGTGGGTGGAAGAGCTTCAGAAGGGGGAGGAGGTGCTTCCAGAAATTTTAAGTCTTGTACTGCGAGTTGGTAAGGACGAGGAGTGGTTTATGGGTATGGCGGTTCAAAGTTGTTTGGGTGAGTAAAAGCAGCAATCATGGTGTACAGAATAGAATTTTCTGTACCAAGGAGTGGACGCTCGTCTGGTGGACAGACAAAGGCAGCTGAAGTGTTTGAAAAGTGAAAGACACGAGCTGGACGGTGCATGAATTCACAGTGCGTTGCAGTTGGGATATCAGCCATGTCATCTGTTGAAATGCCACTACTAGACGCTTCTTGTTTGCATATGGACATATGTTGGTGCTAGAAGCATTCAGCATCGGCCTCCTCCAAGTCTGTATAAAGACGCTGAGCTAGGAACCATTCACGGGAATGGGTTGGATATTGTTGAAATTCAACTCTAGACAATAAAGGCAAGGATGGTGCCTTGGTCAGAATCTTATTCTTTTTGCGATTGTCATCTATGATTGGCAGTCTTGGGCAGACGCGATCTAGTTGGATGCGGATGGATGTGGAAGGTCGAATGTGTAAGGATGGGGAATGAAGAGTTGATACTTCAAAGTTGCGGAACCTTTGAGAGTGTTGCAAAACATATGCTTAAAGGTAGATGGAAATAATCCATCTTCTTCCGAATCCATAGACCTAAACTTCAAATCAACAGGCCTTAGATGGACGGTCCGCTCGTCCCCTGGTCGTCTTGTTTGTAGAGCTTGCTCGGTGTCATCCACTGGAGGTACTCTGTGTTGAAGTACTCCAGGAGGATAAGCATTGAGGCACCAAGCTCGTACAATTCTAGGATACCTCCATTTGATAAACCGCTTGAGCGGCAAGAGTTCGATAGCTCCAGGAGGCAGTGCCAGATAATCTTCTGACGGTTGATGGACATGGTCTTCCATGTATTTTTCCACATCAATCGGAGAGTAATCAAGACCGAATTCAGGCTCAGGGAGCTCTGGACGCAAAATGATAGCATTGTCGTCTAGGAGGTTTGAGAGTTGCCTTCAACAAAGAATAGAGGCCATTTCTGTTTGGTTTTAGCCAAGGTTTCTGAGGGGGTGGAAGATGTAGGAATGGAAATGATGGTTGAGGAGGAAGGTGATTTAGTAGGTTTGATGGAGAGATGTGTCTTAGATATGCCGGGGGTGGGGATGGTGCAGGTATAACCTTCATCACCAGGGAGCAACATGTTTGGTTCAGGTGTGGCTTGTGTTTCGGGTTGTGTTTGCATAAGAGGTTTAGAAGGTTCAATAATAATTAATTCAACAAAGTTGCTAATAGGTTCATCAACAGCAGAAGAGGAAAGCTTACTTCTCTTAGACTGTGCTTCCCCTAGTGGTGTTTCTGCTGGTCGTTTGGATGGGACAGATGGTTGTGGTTGTGGTTGAGCAGGAACATCAACCATGGAAACTTTTTGCTTCTTGACAAACTTACCAATTGGCTCATTGTCTTCATCATCAGAAGCGACAATCAAGCGTCTCTTAGCATAAGCTTGTGCCGGAGCAGGTGGAGAAGCAGAGGCAGCGATAAGAGTAGCTACAAGAGGAGCAGGCGGAGTTGAAGGTCGTTGGGTCTTGGACCTTGTAACTCTGGTCTCTTGCATCTTGGATGACCTCCTCTTAGTGGACGGTCTGACAGCAACTAGATTCACAAACAGTGCCTCGTCGTCCATCAGCTCAGCATGTTGGACGATTGGCTCTACTGTTTGCAGAAGTGCCATCTCAACAATTTTTTCTTTAACGTCCACTAATTTGGATGTGGTCTCCAAAGGCTTCAGCATGAACCTAGCTTTCATCTGTGCAACATTGTTGCGTTCAAACAGAAGTTGGGTGAATCTATGACCACTACCCAGAATCTGAATCTGGTTTTGCTCTCCAAGAGATAGAGCAAAGAAAGCATGATACACTTGCTGTTGCCAGAAAAGTCTGTTAAGGAGAGCAGGGTAGGCGATCTAGTCGCGCTCTCCGCGTCCTCTCATGGTCCTGAAGATGTTGCTCAAGATGAAGTGCGGCAGGTTGAACTATTGGCCTATGATCATGTGGAACAGCGCGAACCTATGCAAGAAGGTAACGCTGTCCTTCGATCCGGCCTTGTGAAGAATTCCCTTGTTCAGAAACTGCTGGAATATCTTCCTTTCTTTTGTCAACTTGCTGTATTCTATTGGCCCTTCACCTTCTGGACCCATTAGAGCAGCGTCAACCGTGTCATGTCCGCCAAAACTGTCCTCCCAGCCATTCTTGATGCAGGACCTAGCCCGCTCACAGCCAATGGCTTGGGCAACAGACCCAAGGTCTAGTATGACCTTAACTCCTAGAACAGTTCCAATGATGTCCATTTTTGAGAAAACAACAGAGTTCCAGAACTGTCTGATGAGTTCTGGGTATATGATCTCGTTCAAATGGAAGTAGTTGAGAATTCCACATCTGAGCAAGTTGTCCTTTACATTCACACCCATGTCTTCCAATGCTTGGATATCTAAACCGCTTTCGATAAGAACAACAGCCTTATCTAGGCTCTCCACACGAGCCACGGCTTTTGCAGTAGGACCATCCTTTTCGGTTGCCATATCTGAGAGCTTGAAGGATTGTTAGGATTTGAGAGGTTTCGAGAGAGAGAGAAAGAGTTTAGGTGGATTTGAGAAGAGGTGAGTGTTTGGTTTAGGTTTGAGTGTATATGAAGAAACCGAAGGGTTTTGCTTTTGGCGGTTCTTTAAATTTCGAAGAGAGAGGTGATGTGCAATAAATGCTTGGTCAGGTGTTTACATTTCTCGAGGTTGGTTATACGGCGCCTCAGTGACTCAGATAGGAATAAAGCATTTATTTTCAAATCATTATCAGAAAAAACATGATTAAGTACGAATAAAGATTTTATGCACACATAAATGCAAGAATGCGAAAAGCTATGCAAGTGGACGATGAAATATTGGACGCTACAAAATATTGGACGCTCAAGTCTTTGGACGGTCAAGGCATGTTGAATAAAACTTATTCATTTATAAATTCCATACCAAGAAGATCTCGAATATGGATGAGTTTATCTTTAAGAAGGGGTTTTGTAAATATATCGGCCAATTAATTTTAAGTGTTAATAAACTGAATATCGACAACTCCCTTCTGAACATAATCTCTTATAAAATGATGTTTTATTTCAAAGTGCTTTGCCCGAGAATGCAGGATAGGATTTTTTGACAGATTTATAGCAACAGTGTTATCACAAAAGATAGGAATGTTACTCTCATAGATATCGTAGTCTTCTAACTGATGCTTGATCCATAAAAGTTGTGAGCAGCAAGATGCAGCTGAGACATACTCTGCTTCCGCTGTGGACAGGGCAATCGTCCCTTGTCTTTTGCTCGTCCAGGAGACTAGATTCCCACCAATGAGGTGACATCCTCCACTGGTGCTTTTGCATTCTGTTTTGTCTCCCGCATAGTCAGCATCGCAGTAACCAACTAACCTGTATTCTTTGTTTGACTTAAAACACAAACCAAGGTTAGTGGTTCTTTTTAAGTATCTAAAGATTCTCTTAACTACTGTTAGATGAGTTTCTCTAGGGTCAGACTGAAAACGAGCACATAGATATACATTGAACATAATGTTAGGTCTGGATGCTGTCAGATATAAAAGAGACACAATCATACCTCGGTATATAGTTTGGTCTACCTTTTTAGAAGAGTCGTCCAGGCAGAGTACTGATGATGGATGCATAGGTGTACTTATTTCCTTGGCATCGTCCATCTTGTACTTCTTGAGAAGTTCGTTGACATACTTTGTTTGATGTATGAATATGCCATTTGTAGTCTGCTTTACTTGCAATCCCAGGAAGAATTTTAATTCTCCCATCATACTCATCTCGAAATGTGCTGTCATGATCTTAGAAAAATCCTTGCATAAAGTGTCATTAGTAGCACCAAATATAATATCGTCTACGTATATTTGTGCAATAATAAAGTGTGATTTGATGTCTTTGCGAAAGAGAGTGGTGTCTACTTTTCCTCTAGTAAAACCATTTTCTAAAAGAAAGGAACTTAGCTTTTCATACCAAGCTCTTGGAGCTTGTTTGAGTCCATATAAAGCCTTTTTCAGTTTGAAAACGTGTTTTGGAAAAGTATCACACTCAAAACCAGGAGGTTGCTTCACATAGACTTCCTCGTTTATTATGCCATTTAAGAATGCACTTTTTACATCCATTTGATAGAGTTTCATATTACTATGAGCAGCAAATGAAAGTAAGATGCGAATGGCTTCTAATCTAGCGACCAGCTTCGTCTAGCTTGTTGCGGAATACCCATTTTGTTCCAATGATAGACTTGTCCTTGGGTGCAGGAACTAGTATCCAGACATCATTCCGTTCAAATTGATTCAGTTCGTCCTTCATGGCACTGATCCAGCCATCGTCCAAGAGAGCTTCGTCCACTGTCTTTGGTTCCAGTTGAGAGATCAAAGCAGCTTGAGCTTGCTCCTTGAAGGTTGATCTTGTCCCGACATGATCTTGAACGTTTCCAAGAATTTGATTATCTAGATGATAGGACTTTATTTGCCAAGAACGTCCAGATGGTTCCTTTTCTTCTGCTTTTGGATCATCCATTTGATATCTGGACGCTGAAGGTCTGGCATCTTCTAGCTTCATATCTGCAAATGAATCGTCTAGCTTTGATATTTCTTTATCAGGCTTATTGTCATTGAACTTAACGTGGATGGCTTCTTCAACTGTTAAGGTTCTAGAGTTGTAAACTCTATAGGCCTTGGATGTTTCAGAATAGCCTAACAGTATTCCATCATCACTCTTAGAATCAAACTTTCCAAGATTGTCCTTAGTGTTTAAGATGAAACATTGACATCCAAAGGGATGAAGATATGATATGTTGGGCTTTCGTCCTTTCCACAATTCATAGGGAGTCTTTTTCAAAATGGATCTTATATAAATTCTGTTTTGTAAATAACATGCAGTGTTTACGGCTTCAGCCCATAAGTGCTTAGGAGTTGAGTTATCATTTAGCATGGTTCTAGTCATTTCTTGCAATGACCTGTTCTTTCTCTCTATCACACCATTTTGTTGTGGTGTTCGTGGTATAGAAAAGTTGTGGAGAATTCCGTTCTGCTCACAGAACCCTTGAAAACTTTCGTTTTCAAACTCCCCTCCGTGATCATTTCTGATTGAAGCTATACAAACACCTTTTTCATTTTGGATTCTTTTGCAAAAGATTGAAAAGATTTTATAAGACTCATCCTTGTGTTTTAAGAACATAACCCATGTCCATCTAGAGTAGTCGTCCACTACAATTAGTCCATATCGTTTTCCGCCAAGGGAGGCTATTCTAGTTGGACCAAACAAATCAATATGCAGTAGCTCCAGAGGTCTAGTTGTGGAAACAATATTTTTTGATTCAAAAGAGCTTTTTACTTGTTTCCCTTTTTGACATGCATCACAGAGAACATCAGACTTGTAAGCAAGATTTGGAAGTCCTCTTACGAGGTTATGCTTATTTAGCTTTGAGATTAATCTCAAGCTTGCATGTCCAAGCTTCTTATGCCAAGTCCATTGATTCTCTTTGATGGATACTAGACATGATACATTTTGATTTGTGAGGTCAATTAGATCAATCTTATAAAGATTGCTTTGCCTGTTAGCAGAGAATAATATGGATCCATCTAGATTCCTGACAGTACATTTGTCTTTGTCAAAGGAGACATTGTATCCACTGTCACATAATTGACTTATGCTCAGTAGATTGTGTCTGAGACCTTCAACATATAAACATTTTCAATAGAGGGGAAGGAATGCTTACCAATTGTTCTTATACCTGTGATCTTTCCCTTTTGGTTCCCTCCAAAGGTGACCCATCCACCATCCTTGGGTTGCAAGCTTTGGAACATACACCTTTCTCCCGTCATGTGTCGTGAGCAACCACTGTCTAGGTACCATGACTGAGGTCTTCTTTTGGTTGTCAAGCAAATATGCAACAAGGATGATCATAGACTTAGGTACCCAAATGGACTTGGGTCCTTTTCTGTTAGTTCTGAAGGCATTGGACGCCTTCTTCGTTGGACAATATCTACATTTTGTTGATTCATGCCCATTCTTTCCACATATTTTACAAAAGGTTATGTTTTTACTAGGTTTGTAATTTTCTCCTTAACAAACCAAGTCTAGATTTGTCATAAGGATTTCTTCTATAAGATAGAATTTTATTTAGGTTCTCAGTTCCATTGAAAAACTTGGACAAACTTTCTTTCAGATGAGTAACTTCTTTTTGAAGTTCTAAGGCTTCATGAGAAGATGTCTTTTTTGAAATGTTCTTTGTTTTTAAAAACTCATTTTCTTTTAAAATCTTTTTATGCTCTTCGTTGAGCAAATTGAATTCTTTTGTTATTTTGAAAATTTTCTTTTTAGTTCTTTATATCCCATTAAGAGAGTTAAGGAATTAGCAAGCAAATCATTATGGGCTTCTTGTAGAGAGATTAAGTTATCGAAGTTTACCTCTTAGTCTTGCTCATTGTCTGAGCTATCAGAGCTGGTCCCCGCCATGAGTCACAGGTTGGCTTCTTCCTCTCCTTCTTCATCTGATGAAGATAGGTCCATGTCTTCTCAGGTAGCCATGAGACCCTTTTTCTTGAAGAACGTCTTCTTTTTGTCCTTCTGTAGACTGGGACATTTAGCCCTGAAATGTCCAGGCTTCTTACACTCGTAACAAACTGAAGGACTCTTTTCTTTTGGTGCCTTGTTAAACTTCTTTGCGAAGTTTTTGGCTCTAGATCCTCCTTTCTTCCTCCACATAGCCTGAATTTTTCTAGAGATGAAGGATATCTCATCCTCATCAAAGTCTTCCTTTTCAGATTCTTCCTCAAAGGATTCTTCCACGTTTAGAGCTTTGGACGATGATCCTCTAAGTGGACATTGGACGCTTAGGGCGATGGACTTTTTCTTTTGTCCTTCGTCTTACTTCAGCTGCAGTTCATGGACTTTAAGAGTTCCAAGTAACTCTTCCATTGAGAGTGCTGTTAGATCCTTGGATGCTCTTAAAGCTGTAACCTGCGGTCTCCATTGCCTAGGCAAACTTCTCAAGATTTTGTCAATGTGATCATAATTGTCATAGGTTTTGCCTAAAGATCTCAGGTTATTATTATGGTTTGAAATCTACCAAACATGAGTTCGATAGTTTCATTTTCTTCCATAGTAAAGAGTTCATATTGTCTTACGAGTAAGCTTAACTTGGACCTCTTTACTTGTGAAGTGCCCTCATAGGCAAGAGCGAGGGTGTCCCACATTTTCTTAGCACTTTTTAAACTATGTACCTTTTTATATTTAGATTCAGATAAGATACACATCATAGCATTTCTAGCTTTTGAGTTTAGAAGATACCTCTGTTTGTGAGATTCTGTCCATTGACCTCTCGGAAGCTCCACTCCATCATGGTCAAGGGGCAGGTAGTCGCCAGTTTCTACTACGTCCCACATGTCTATGTGACATGCATCAAAGAATGCTATCATTCTTTGCTTCCAATAATCGTAGTTCTGACCTTTAAAGAGAGGCGGTCTGTTAACGGCTTGTCCCTCGTTTTCCCTGAGTGGTCAGTGTAACACCCCAAATTTCAAGTACTAGAAATAAACCACGAGGTAGCTCTTAGTAAAACCCTTCCCATATGTTATTAGACAAAAGATGTCTTAAGAGTTATTGTTTTTATATTTATTATTATTATTATTATTCCTATTATTATTAATATTATATTTATTGTTATTGTTCTAGCAGTTGTTATTATTATTATTATTATTATTATTGTGTTGTGTTGTTGTTATTATATTTATTGTTATTATTATTGTTGTTGTTGTTGTTGTTGTTATTATTCTTATTCTTATTATTATTATTGTTGTTATTAACACCTTAGCATTAGAAATTAATAGAAATATTATCATAGAACTCAAAAGAGCATCTAGGGCCTAATAAGGGACTAAAGCCCACTAAGCCACATACCCACCCACATGTTATAAGAAGAGAATAGAGAAGGAGGGTTAGGTTTAGCCATCACAAAATAGAAGAAGAAAGAAGTTAGAGAGATGAGGAGAAAAGGAAGAAAAAGAGGAAGAGGAAGAGAAGGAATAGAAACCGGAGAACCCAACCCTAGAACTCAGTTTCGCATCTCTTAAAGGTGAGTGCTCTCCCCTGTGTCTTTCCTTGTTCTTGTTTATCTATTTATCTTTTCCCTCCTTATACCTAAGTTTAGGGTTTTTATGGGTTTTGAGGGGATTGTGAGGGAGTAAGGAATTTATAGATTTGATTGAACAATTATCAATGTAGAAGAGTAATTAAAAATCTAATTATTTATTTGGGAGCATTTAGAAACCAAAGACAATAGGAAAAATAAATTAAAATTAGTACCTCGGATCCGCCCGGCGGGATTAGATAGCCGCTGGGCGACTTTTCTTCAAAAACTAGATTCCGCATTGGCGCTAAGGGTGCGAACCCGCCGGGCGGGGTGAAACATCTGCTGGGCGGGTTGGTCCAGCGGGTCCGCTGGGCAAATACGACTTTTGCTATTCTGTTCCTTGTGTTTGTGAAATCCTTTTGGCAGTGTTTAACTCATTGTTATTTGTTTTTTTATTTCTTATTGAGTTTATATTGTATGATTGTTATTTACCTTGAAAAAATAAGTGTAATATGAAATTGTGCCTATGATTCATGATAAAAGTATATGAAAAGTTGTAAGCATTATATGTGACCATGCATCATAACATTTGAGTTATGTGAAGAGGAAAGTATGTAGGAATCTGGCTGGTGGAGGCCGTGATGGGTTGTCTAACCTTAGCCTTGGGGGTTATCCGGTTGGGAAAACTCCAATGGTCCATGCTGATCCCATGGAGCCGGGGCATACTGGCAAAACTGGGTAACCCTGACTAGTCACCGAGGGATATCATGCTAGTTGAGGTTGTGAAAGCCGAAGGCATCGGTACTGATGACGCTTCTTATGGCCTGCATTTACTCCCAGTCTACTTTCCGAAAAGTTTAGGTTGGTACCACATGTGTATGAGTAGTGGTTTAGGAACATAGCACACATATGTATCTTGTTATAGTGTGATATGTTAGAGTGTGCTACGTTGTAATTATGTGAATTCTATGTGACCTTATTTATGTGAATTCTATGTAAAAATGTAATTGTGCCTTGTGATGAAATGTTAAAGTTATGGACATGTGATCATATCCTGCACGTGTGTCATTCTTGTTTGATAAAACAAAACGAGGTATATGTCTAGTTATTAGACAAAGAATGTGAAATAATTATATGCTTGTAATTGGAATTGTGTTTGCTACCTTAAGGACAAGTGAGAGACTAGACCTTAGGATAGTGTCATGAGGGTTCTAGTTGGATAATAATAGTTGTGAATAAGATAGAGAAAGGGTGAATTCCCTCATGGCGTAATAGAAACGTATAAGACAAGTAAAAGAGAATAAAATAAGAGTATTTTAGGATGTCTGTAACCTTAGACTTGATCCTAGAGGACAGCTTTGAATATTAAAAGGAAGAAGAGTAAATTCTAAAGGGGGTTTTGGGTAAGAAAGTATAAGTAATGAGGATAAGTCCTTAGGTTAAGAATGAGATAGTAAACCAATATAATAGTTGTGAGAGTGAGAGAGTAATTAACAGAGAGTATTGACTGTTGAAAGGTGTAGACTCGACCATAGGTATGGAGAATTATGAGAGACCTAGTGAGGCTAAAGCCATGAGAGATAAGTAATGAAGGTTGTCAGAGTAGAAGAGTCTGACCTTGCCGTAGAACCCTTAAAGCACTCACTGAGACATTATGTCTCACTCCTTTAAGTTTCCCCTTTTTTTTTCAGGATACAAGTGAAAACATATACAGGCGGAGCTTTGAGTCACGTGCAAGAAGATGTAGTCTAGTTTATATTGTTTTCTTGTATTCCTCTTTATGTTTTATTCGATACCTTTGAGTGATAGATGAGTTGTATTAAGCGTGTATTTTTCTCATTGTATTGTTTGTATATAATATTTAATTATATTTATGAGTCGCTTTAACATGTTTCTATGTTTTTAGGTCTTTCTTTTTTGTTCTTAGAAAGCTAGGCTTAGTTACGGTAATACCCCTTAGGGTGTTACAGTCAAGATCGTTCTTAACCCCTGCAGTGTTAGATGCTCAACCCCAAGAGGCTGAGCTCTGATACCAATTGAAATAGAAAAAGCGCACAAGAAGGGGGGGGGTTGAATTGTGCTTTTAAAACTTTTTCGAAACAAGTAAATAAGTATGAAAAACGTTTCCAAGCTTAGGGATAGAGAGAAGGATAACATAGAAAGTTTTTATACTGGTTCATTTAACCTGAGCTACGTCCAGTCTCTTCACCCAGAAGGTTTTTACAAACCAACCTTAGGTTACAAGTATTGTTCGCGCCCTCTTCAGGCTTTACACCGCAATCACCCTAGATTGCTCAACCCAAGTATTCTTTATCACTAAGCCTCTCCAGGCTTTCACAATACAGACAAGTGTTTTTACAAGGATATCAACTCACGTAGTGAGGATTTGAAAGATAAAGCTCAAAACACTTTGAAAATCTTTACAAGATTTTTGCTATCGTCCACTGGACACTTCTATCAAATGTACAGAATATTTTTATGTTCGCTAAGATTTTTTACACAACACGTATATGTTCTCTTTGTTCTTCCTTGGTGCATATATATAGTCTTCAGGGAAAAGATCTGTTGTAGAAGACTTTGACTTCATTATGCAAAGAGGGGCGTGCAAACCATCCTTTCAGAAAGATCAGGCGTGGCAGCTTGTAGACTTGCACTAAAACAAAAAGAGCAAGACTGTGCCGGTGGTCTGCTTTTCTGAACATTCTTCATTCGGCATGGCAGCTTGATAAGTTGACTTGCTTTATCTGTTTTGCTGCGCCTTTGCACTAGAAAGAATCTGATTACATTTAATGCTTCAAACAATTTGAACGTTAGATCATAAGAGTGGTAATATGTTAGTTTCGAGGAAAACTATCATAAGTAGATTGGACGTTCAAATAAAACTTAGCCGTTTGAAAATATGTCATTGGAAGCTTGCGTCTAATGTTTGAACTTGTTCACGAGACAAGATTTTGCTTCAGACAGTTATCTTCAGTTTGATCATTGGACGGTCTTTTTTTAACACGTCTACTAGACGGTCTTCTTTAACACGCCTTCTAGACGGTCTTTTCTAACACATCTTCTAGATGGTCTTTCTAGCACGTCTACTGGACGGTCTTCATAAAGGTAGCTTGTTTGGTGTGATAGGGTTAGTCTTTAGGCAGAAACTTGAATATTAATAAGTTTGTTATCTTCAAAACTTTGAGGGTTTAGACGCTTCTACGTCTTTGGTTCCAACATCTTTCAACTTTCCATATATGTATCTCATGGTGAGCTGTGTCTTAAATGCCCTCTAACGCTCAGCCGCAAGTGACAACAACTTCTTTCTCAACATGGCATTATGTGGAACATCATAAGTCAACTACAAAATAATTAAATAGTTAATGTGTGATAATAATATGGTTAAATATAATTTATATATTTAAGATTGTAGAAGTAAAATATCGTGATAGTTTGCCATATTTGGTTCTTTACGCTCTCCTCCACATGGTCCCAATCCTCATAAAAGATAGAGACCTTACTCTGAGCAAGAATGCCCACAAAACTAATGAATTTTGTGGCATTTTCCTCCTCAGGTGCCCCACTAAGCATGTCAAACTGAATTGGTATCAGATGGTCACTAGCTCGATTGAGAGTCAGTTCTTTTAGGCGTGTACCTTGTCTACCCTTTTTTTTGGTAGACTCATAAGATGGGTTACTAGAAGAATCAGCCATGTACCTGTTTAGAAAAGAAAAAAAAATTGTAAGTACCGTCATTGGACAAGTTTGAAATTTTCAAAGATAAACATAACGATAAGAAGAATTAAACAATTTAATAAAAATTATATAATGTCAACAAGAATATACAACATAAACATAAATAAGTTACTAACATTGTCAAGTATGAATGTTTTCCCATATTTCTTCGTGATGATCATCACGTGTGGCATATACATCATCCACTTCATTTTCATCAATAAAACTCGGCATTCATGTTGAGAAAGAAGGAATCTCAATAAAATCGGCATTTGAGTCTTTTTTTTCATGACTAGCATGCACACTTCTTCCTTGGAGAACCACTGACCATCTCTTGTTAGAAGGATCACTAATATAAAAAACTTGTTTTGTTTGGTATGCCATAATAAAAGGCTCCTCCTTATAACCTACCTTGCTAAGATCGACCAATGTGAACCTTAACTCATCGATTTGCACCCCGGTGTTACTGTCAACCCACTTACATTTAAAAACAGGTACTCTAAATTTTGTGTAGTCAACTTCCCATATGTCTTCAATAACTCCAAAGCAACACATGAATGCCATAACAGGGTTTTTATCTTTAGAACTAGAGAAGTGCATGGACTCAGCCACAACCATAACCCCGCTGTTTTGCACGGTACTCTCTCATCTAACGACTTTGTATTGAAGGAGAAGTTGTTGATATCGTATCCAGTCCAACATATGACATCAAAGTTAGGTCCATGTGCTAGCCATTTTAATGCCTCAGAAGCATTATCATCATTCAAAACTTGTTCTTTAAACCAGTTTAAGAATGTTTTGTTATGCTCAGTCAACTGCCATTTCTTCGGCATTCTAGGATTATTTTTCTTGACAATGTTTTTTTGAGCAAAAAAATAATTAGTGTTATTCAATATGTAGAAATGTGCTTGTAGAACTTCCTCCCGACTCATTTGTTTAACATTTACACCTCGAGTACCCTTACCAGAAAATCTTCCCTCATGACGAGATGTTGGAAGCCTTACAGGTTCAGCTTGTGACAGGTATTCTGTACAAAACTGAATGGCTTCTTCAGTAATATACCTCTTAACAATAGATGCTTCTGGATAGTATGGATTCTTACTATACCCTTTCAGGATCTTCATATATCGTTCAACAGATACATCCACCTTAAATAAACCAGACCACAAATTCTAATCTCTTTCACTAGATGCACAATTAAGTGAACCATGATGTCAAAAAATGAATGAGGAAAATACATCTCTAATTGGCACAATATAATAGCAGCTTCATTTTCCAACTCATCCAACTTCATAGGGTCAATGACTTTGCTGCATATGACATTAAAGAATAGCCACAGTTGCGGAATGGCCTTTCTAACTTTTTTAGGCAATATGTCACGAATAGCCACTGGTAGGAGTTGCTGCATCAAAACATGGCAATCATGTGACTTTAACCCAACTAATTTGAGATCTTTTACTAACACAAGGCTCTTAATATTTGAAGAGTATCCTTGTGGCATCTTGACTCCTATAGACACTTACAGAAACTTGTTTTCTCTTCTCTTAAAAAGGTATGACATGCTGGAGGCAAATATGTCTGCTTACCCACTAACTATGGACCTAATTGGAGGCGTATACCCATCTCAACCAGATCTTGACGAGCATTCAAACCATCCTTCGTCTTGCCTTTAATGTTCAAAAGAGTGCCAATTACACTATCACACACATTTTTCTCAACATGCATGACATCTACACAATGTCTAACGTCTAGATTGCACAGTATGGAAGATCAAAGAATATCGACCTCTTCTTCCACAAGGTTTTTTCAGTAACTCTTTTGGGTCTTTCCAAATTGGACGTTGATGTCCTTCACCTGTTCATAACCTGCTCACCAGTTAAAATAGGTGGTGCATTACCATCCTCTTGACATCCATTGAAGGCTTTTTTAAGTCTACGATATGGGTGATTAAGCTTGAGAAATTTTTGATACCCAGTGTAAACTGTTTTCTGTTCATGTTTTAGTTGTACGTAACATGTGTCTTCTTCACAGATTGGGCAAGCGTTATGCCCCTTAACAATATATCCATTCAAGTTCCCATATGCTGGAAAGTCATTGATGGTACAGAACAACATTGCACGCAACATAAAATTTTCACGACAATAACCGTCATACACATAAACACCTTCATCCCACAGCATTCTCAAATCTTCAATTAAGGGATGTAAGTAAACATCTATGTCATTTCTTGGCTGTCTTGGGCCTGCAATCATCATAGATAGTATAACATATTTTCGCTTCATGCATAACCAAGGAGGCACATTATAAATAATTATAAGAGCAGGCCATGAACTGTGCTTACTGGATAAGTTCCCATAAGGATTCATTCCATTCGTAGCAAGTTCTAGCCTAAGGTTTCTTGCCTCAGTCCCAAAGACTAGAAACAAATGATCAATTTTCTTCCATTGTGAAGAATCTATAGGATGACGAAGTTGTCCATCACATTTTCTCCCATCTGTATGCCATGTAAGGTTCTTCACATCATTTACATTTGCAAATAATTGCTTAAACCTTGGAATTATTGGAAGATACCACAATACCTTAGTAGGGGGACCTTCTTTATGCTCTCATCAATATCATCATCCTTCACTTTATATCGTGATACCCCACACCTAGGACACTTGTGCAACTCTTCAAACTCTTCTTTGAACAATATGCAATCATTAAGACACGCATGTATTTTCTTGTATTCCAATCCCATTGGACACAACACTTTTTTGCCTCATAGTTATGTCTCAATAACGTGTTACCTTCTGGAAGCATTTCATTCAACAGATCAAGCAATTCAATGAAACTTTTATCACTCCACCCATTTCTTGCCTTGACATTCACTAATTTTAACATCGTTGATAACCGTGTAAATTTAGTGCACCCCGGACATAGAGGCTTATCCACATCACTGCACAAATTGTCGTACACTTGAGTTCACTGAAAAGACTTTAGTCCAATATCATGGATCATGTCCTCCAGTCGATCGCCCATAGGTACATTAAATTGATCCGTTTGAGACATACTTGGCATGTCTAACAATTCACCATGCCATGTCCATGTTGTATAACTCTTGCAAAAGCCATCACAAAGGAGATGCTCTTGTATTTGCTGAAGTTGCAATCGTCTCTCATTCAGAAAATTAACATAAGGACAATAGAAGAACCCACCACTATCAGGAAGATTTCTTTCAGCAAATTGGATAAACTCTTCCACTCCATTCTAATACTCATCAGTTGTGCGTCTAGAATTAATCCAACTACGATCCATAACTTCCTTTTGTGATCCACAAACCATATCTTAATGCATGTAAATCTCACTTTTTTAATACAAGGTGTGGTCCTATCCCATTCAAAAAGTCATTTTTTTAAACTTGATTAATACGTATTGGTTTAGTCTCATATCTTAAATTTGACAAAATTTCGGCAGCATTTCGCATTGGTCTCCAAGTACACAAAATGAAAGTGGTGACATCAAGTTCACCACAATCAACTATGCACCCGAAGACAACACGAAATGAGTAAACCGAAATTTAATCAAATTTACGATGAGATTTAACCATTACGTATTAATAAGTATAAAAAAATGAATCTTTCTAAACTGTCCAATCGGACAATTCAAGATTCAATACAACAATTACTACTTTAATCATTGTATTGAATCTCAAACGGAAAACTAAGGTTTGCTCATAATGCATAAATTCAATAGAAAAACAACACACAATTAAGTACACAACATAATGCATATAATTTATACACAAACCAAATTCAATAACAAAACCAAATGTCAATTCCATGTAAGACAATCCAATCCACAACAAATTAAATCTAATACTCAAGAGTTCACTAATCTCATACAAAATTTGACAACGGCGACGTTTGTTTTTGGCACTATATATCATATCTCACAAAGGGTATGGTCAACAACACAGCGGTAATCAATTCTCTATTTTTTACTCAATTTATCTTATGAATATATGGTAGCATTGTAACCACTTTAATTCTCCCTTTTTCGCTTACTTTATCTTGAGATGTGTCTAAGCATATATAAGTTGTCTTAGTCTTATAGTCATTTAATTTCCTAACCAGTGCCTAATCTAGGTAGCCAATTCTTTGATTCTTGTAATCTGCTAATTATAGAACTTTGGGTTTAAAACAAAATATAGTTACATTAATTATACTAGTATTTAGCCTGTGCATGCACAGGATAAATGTTTATTTTATATAATTAAATTTATAATGAATAAATACTCATAATATATAAATTATCTTATAATTAAAATTTATAATAAATAAATATTTTAGAACATATAAATTATATTTAATATTTATGATAAAGACTTTATATTATGATAAAATATTATTTTATTGAAGAATTCCTAATTTGTATATTAGAACATAGAAAAATTCCTAAAAATCCTCTTAATTGAAGAATGACAGCTAAAAATACTTTCATTCAAGATAATTATCCTAATTTGTATATACAAAGGGATATCATATGTATGTTAAGAGTGTATTTTAATTTTGAAGATAAAATATATATAATCAAAATTGATTTATGATATTAGTTATAGCTTGTTAAAGAATTAAACTTTTCTTATATATATTAATAAACATTTTCAACCATATATAACCTTTATTAATTAATTCCATGTAACAATATAATTAACATAAAAGATTAATTCCAAATTAATATTAAAAATGAAACAACCATATTCACATAATTAATGAACCAAATGAACCAATGTAAACCATAATGAACCAAATGAACCAATGTAAACATTATGAACCAAATGAAATTAAAATGACTAACCCAGTGCGCGGACCTCCAAACTCAGCAATGGAGCACGTTCAACAATAGTGGACCTCCACCAACAGCAATGACGCGAGCTAGCTCCAACCCAAGCAAGCTTGGCACAAGCTCCCACTCCAACGACGGCAACGGCGACGTGCTCTCCAACGACGACAACGGCGACGTGCTCTCCAACTCCCTCTAAAATGCAACGACGAAATGAGGGGCAGATGGGGAGGAGAAAGCTTGGCATGGAGGAAATGAGGGGCAGATGAGGAAGAAGAAAGCTTCAATGGAGCAAATGAGGGGCGGATGGAGGAGAAGAAAGCTGGAAGGGAGGAAATAGGTAAGAAGAAGGCTGCTGGGAATGAGAGGGAAAGGCGCGCGAAATAAAAAAGAGGGACTTTTTAAAACGGTTCTGCTAGAACTGAGTTTAAAAGTGGGCGAGCATATTATTTTAATTTTAAAATTGACTTTTTGAATCGGTTATATTTGAACTGATTTAAAAAAGTTTGTTATAATTTCAAAAATCACCACTGTTTCTTTTTTAAACCTGGTTTATATTAACCGATTTAAATTCCTGCTTTAAAATCCGTTTCGTGTAGTAGTGAGACTAATTTATGAAATAGCTTAGCCGTACCGAAAAACAATTATTTTATGGTTTTAAAATATTTTATTAGATTATCATCTATAATTTTCTTTTCTAGTTTTTGACTATGTAAATTTTTTTTATATCCTACATATCTAAAGTTAAGTTGTATACTTAATAACAGATGAAAAAGAAATATTGAGAATGAGAATTATAACAAAGTAAACCATAAAAGGCTCGTTTGGTGGCCAAGATATTATAGGATAGGATATGATAACTATCCTATCATATCCTATCCTGTTGTAATCCGTTGTTTACTCCGCCAATAGGATATGATAATGCTATCCTCCCTTATCTTATCATGTTGCTTCCTAACCCAGCCCCTACTTAGGATAAGAAATACATTAGAGCAACAAGATAGGATAAGGGATAGGATAGCATTATCATATCTTATTGGCGCAGTAAACAACGGATTACAACAGGATAGGATAGTTATCTTATCCTATCCTCTCTCTCTCTCTCTCTCTCTCTCTCTAGAATATATATATATATATATATATATATATAAACAAATATATATATATTAATATATATATAATAATATATTAATTTAATATATAATAATAATTTTGACATGTAAATTTAAAATATATTATTAATTAAAATATTAAAAATTAAATAATTACTATTCAAATATATTTTTAAATAAAATTATTTGAATAATAATAATTATAATTTTAAAAATCTTAATAATTTTTATAATTTTAACAAAGTAACTACATAAATAAAAAATAATACTGTATAGTTTAGTTAAAAATGTATTTTTGGTAAAAAAAAAATAAAAGATTAAATTAAAAGTTACTATTAGAAAATTATATGTAATTTATAAAACAGTAATTTGTCATTTAACATAATTTATATTTTATCCTATTGTTACCTAGTTTATTATTTGGTGTACACCAAACATTAGATAAAATTATAGCTTATCCTACTCTTATCTATCCTGTTCTTATCCTGCTCTCATATCCTATTCTATCTTATCTTATCTTGACCACCAAACGAGCCCTAAGTATTTCTTATTTAATAAAATTAATTGAATAAATAATTCTTCAAAAAAAAAAAAATCTAATCCTAATCCTAATAGCAAACAAATACAAAAGGCTTAAGTTCCTTTTATGCCAAACAGTGAGTCTCAAATCCAAAATCCCAAAGCGCAAATCAAAACCCTAAATACGAACCCTAAGCCAAAAGTTGGAACCTTTATTCTCCCTGTATCTCGTTGAACCCAAAAGTCCTGACCTATCCATTTTCCTTATTGTTCCCTTACTCTCATTCAAATTTCCCTTCACCAGGTATGTAAAAATTTCATTTTACTTGTAATATTTTTTACAATTTAGACTTCTATTTACTTGAGGTGGGATATAATGCACTGGAGGATTTTGTTTTTAAAATTCGTTTGATTGGGGTTAAGATTTATCACCCCACTACTATGTTTTAGATCGAGAAAATTTTATCACGTTAGCTACTCTGTTTCATTTTATTTTTTTACAATTAATGATTGGGGTTTTTGATTTGGGTTTGTGTGTTCTTCAAGGTAGATTTGTTTTCTTGAGTTCTCAATGATAACTTGAAGTTTCCTTTGACAGTGAATTCAATGGTAGAGAATATCAATAACCAAAGGAAACGAACGATGTAAGAGAAATACAATAATGCACTTGTCCTTTTAGTTAAAGAGAAGGAGATTACTGCATGGAAGAGTAACTACTATGAATCACTTTTTTGTTCTATGATTTTTACATCTACCATATTTGTTTTGTTGCCCATATTTGTTGAAAAAGGCATTGTTGAAGTGTGGATTTCTACGATTCCTAAGTAGTATTAACTTCATTTTTTAAAAGTTTAAATTTTCTTATGTCTTTTGAGATTATTGGTTTCAACAATTACTTTCTTGCATTTGAAGGCTGCAAAAACAGGGCCTTTCATTGCTGATATACTGTTTGTGGTTGGTATTAGACACTGGACCCTCTTTTCTAATTTGCTTACTAGAGCTTGACTCTATAAAATTCATTGTAGGTCATTACTCAATTCTTGAAATTGGAGACTTTACTTGATGAAAAGGGGTGGCACATCAAACAAATTAACTTTGTTGGTGAGATTTTTCATTATGGATTATTTACTTTTTTAATACTCTTTGACATACACAAATGCTTTTATTTTCTTGGGGAAGGGCACCATACTAATCTACTTCCACTCTTTCTGAAGAGTGGGGATGGAGAAACACTAACTGTATAAAATGGTAAATAAATCAAAAGCATCGCTGAAATTTAACTTTGTGTATCCTTCTAATTTCATTAAAATGATGAGTGGTTTTAACAATTTTACTGGTTTAACAATTTTGTTTTAAAGTGATGAAGTGACTAGATAGTAATTTTTTGTTGATTTTGCAATTCTTTAATTCTTTGTAACTAACTACATGATAAGTATAATTTTAGGCTCAACTTGACATGTGGATTGACCACCTATCACAAGGATAAATCAAAAGCAAGGAAGAAGCTCTTACTCAAGGGTAAGGCACTAATGCCACTACATTTCTAGGTTTTTTTTTTCTTAATTTTTATGCCAAAGTATTTATATTTGGTCCATATAGGTTGTTTCTCTTTGGATCCTGTTTGCTCAGGCAGAAGCCAAAGTTTAAAATTAAATTTTGACATATCATGTTTGTTTAGGTTCAATATCCTGATTAAACAAGGATGGGGCTTCAGTAGTTAATTATAGGGTTTGTCAAGAATTAGGAAATGTGACATCAATATAAAGTTTCTGGCAATTGCTATTACTATGTGGAAACAATAATATATTTAGCAACCTTTTCTTTTTTAAAATTATTAGCATTAATTTACTTCAGTTTAACCACATTTATTTTATTAAATGCCAATGACTACCTTTAATGCCACATTCAACACTTGAATGAAAATCTTTAAGCATTACAGATTCTGTGCTTAACTTTTTGCCACTAAAAATATTCCCCATTAATAACTCGGCCAGTTATGACAATACTCACTGAAATAAACTTCATCACTTTTTTTTTAATTGACTAAAACTCTTAGTTTTTCAATCCTTCTGGCTGTCTAATTATATTCTATTGTGCTTTCTACTCAGGATGCTCTTTGTTAGAGTTGATCATGTGAAAGATGTTTATTTATCTTTTTTCTTTGGATTAATGCAGTGTATTCAATTCCACATTCTCCTCTTATTGATTAGTGTATTCAAATTTTTATCTTTTCTAATCAATTAATAGATATAATTTTTATTTCTATCTCTAAGAAAACTCATTGCTCAACTCCTTTTTTACGTCTTGGAGCTCGAGCATGAGCTGGAATAATTGATATGTCTGCAACTTATCCAAAGAAACTGAATTTCTGCGCATATTGCTTGGAAGTATAGTCATATACATCTTATAATCTCTCCTTTACCTTTTCATTGTGAACAATTACTTAAATCACATGCTTGAACATATTTATTTTAAAAAAAAATAATTGATTTTTAATTGTTAAACTCTTAATAAATTGCTTAAGTGGGTTTAGCCTCTCTTTTTTTCCAATTTATTTAGTTTTTAATACTGTTTGACGTGAACTTACAGTATTTGGCTCTTTGCTATATCAATCCCTTTTGGTGTTGCTAGGTGCATGATACTAAGAAGGGTGTGCATTTGGGTTCTCGGTTAGGTCCCAACTGTTTATGTTGAAGTACTTCAAGATTACCTTAAATTTTTTCCTTACTTGTATAGATTTCAAGTTTATGTTCTTTCATGCTTCTCGAATTGTATGAAGAGTTACATGTTATCATGGAGTGAATGCTTTTAATAGTTATCTACACTTCTACCATCTGTATTGATTCCTTAAATTTTAGTATGAAAGTTGCAGTTCATATTTGATGAAGAAAATAGAGCCTATAATGCGAAGCTATTTGCTATTATTAGTAGTTCTTCACAAAGTGCTTCAACTTTATTATACAGTTAAATAAAATATTCTAATGGGTAGATGTCACATCAAGTGTAGGAAAACAAATTCAAATGATGGGTCACATAAAAAATTAAAATATTTCTACTACTTTTGTAGTCTTTCTAAAATATATATATATAAATTGTTTTAAATTATTAATTTTGTAAATAAGTTTATTTTTAATTTATGCATTAGTTTTTATTTCTTGATAATATCAAATTATTGTTTCTTATAACACTTAATAATGATAAAAAAAATTCTATTTAAATTTTTAACACATTAAAATTCTATATTTTTAATTAATTAATTACTAACCGTCCATTGCACGGGGATGAAACACTAGTATATATATATATATATGGCACTTAGAACGTTAGCATTGTACCAACTTAGTGGGCCCTGGTTACTTGATTGCCATTCAATCTTTGTGGACCTCTACAAGGCCATGGCCACGAGTTATGTTTTAGATCTTGTGACCAATGATCATAATTGTTTTAAAGTTAGATGTTTTTCACCTACCTTGGCTCCAATTCCAAAGTTGAATTAGTGGAAGGACAAGATCCAGAACTTGACAATTGCCAAATATAAAATATAAATGAATGCTCGGTGACACTATCATAGTAATTGAAGCCGTACCAAAGTTTGGGCGAAAGGATAGGATAAAATAATAATATCAAGAGGGTGAACAAATAAAAACTTGTGAGAATTCGAACGAGATTTTCCATAAGAGGGAATTGACCATTGTCCAATTTGGATTGGGGTAAGTAGAGATTGTGGTTGAGAAATGTTTCAATTCCAATGTTGAGAAATGTATTGAAAGTCGTTTTCTTGGTTGGTTTCTTCTTTCTTTGTCCTAAAGATGGTTTTTACCATTCTGACTTCCTTAAAGACTCACGTTTTCCTTTACCTCCTCTAACTTGGAAAATTTGGATTTCTTTTAAACTGATGTCACTTTTACTTAGTGTAGTAAGTTCCATTGTCTCTTATCATGTTGTATCAAAGGAAATGATACCTATCTATGAACTTTTCATTGAAAGCTAAGGATACATTTTTGGTTTTGATGCTTGCGTGTTTGTTCTGATGTTGACTAAGTTTATCTATTGTAAACTATCATATTATTTTCTTACTACCAAAAAATTAAAAAAAATTATTTAACATATAAAAACAAATAATTTTGCAGAACAGTTGCTTTGGATCATCTCGAATTGGATCAATTGGTTTGGATCTGTCTTCTGAAGAAGATATATTTGCAGAACAAAGAATATTTACTGTGCTGCAAAGGTGAAAACTGATAAGACGCTCTGTAAAGTACTTATTCGCTGTTTTGTTATTCTCTGTTTCTTTACATGCATTTATTAATTGTTAATCTGAATTCTTAACTGATATGTTTGCCTTCTGTAGAATTTATAGGCTGAATGAACTTAACACAAGACCTGTTTAATTTTTTTATTGAATCAAGTAGTTCGGTGCATTATTTTTAATTTATGTGTATACAACTACATGCAAACCAAAATATTAAAAGTTCTTGATCATAAAATAACAAAAAATTAGATGAAATTGACGGTACTTTAATTTATTTCATAGTTAAGGAATATTATTAACTCGACAATAGCTTTCACTATACTTATAATTTGTTTACTAATTGTCTTTTTTCTAATTTAAATTAGAATTTATTAAAGTAAAATCACTAACATACATAATCATATTAAAAGAAGTATCTCTACCAAAAGAAGAATCTAGAACAATTTTCAACAAAACTAACTTGTAATATGTAATTTATTCTTAATTCTTAAATTACCAATTATTATTATTATAAAATTATAAATGCCTTATACTAAAGGAAAAAAATATATTAAACATTAATATTGCTTTCATTGATATAACATTTGTTTAACGAAAGTCAAACTGTTCAAATAAATAACATAGGTATACACTAATTAATAATATCACTGTTAACAAGTTTATTTATTAGTGCTCTCTCTCCCAAAAAAAAATAATTATATATCGATGTTCTTATAAAGCACAATACAAAAAGTGAGAGTCAATTTGTTTTGAAATTTGAACTTACTTACCTAAATTGGCTGTGATAAAGTTGCATCTTTTCTCCTTCTCACTTGTTTTTTTTGTAAGATTGGTTGAAGGATAAAGAGGAACAACTCTTTCAAACTTAGCAGACTTTGATCTTCCATAATGGGCAATCTTCATTTTTCTCTATGCATGCTGCAGTGCCATTTGTTCTCTCCTCATTGCAGCTATGCTCCTTGGGAATTTAGTGATCAAAGTATAAGAGTAACTTAATGACACTTTTGGTCTTTACTTAGTTAGTATACTTTTTTTCGTGTAAATTTTCTAGATGATTTGACATGGTGTTTGATTTGGTTATTGAGCAGTTGATCAGAAAAATCTCACATGTGGTTCTAAATGTCAGGTCAATCCCTAATTTAGGTGGATTATTCTCTTGACTCAAGAGTTGAATTTTGTTGACAGCCTTCATATTTGGGACATCCTTTTAAGTGATTTAGATGGTCCATAGGTACAGTTTTAGGCGTAGGCTAGGGTGGGAGACTGAGGAATGTCTCCCACCGTGGGAAATGATATTTTTTACCCTTGGATATAACAGCTTTAAAATAAACGATTAAGATTTTTCTTTTCTTTTTTTGAATTTTCCCATTTTATCCTTGACCCTAGGTACCCCCTTTCTCTGTCACCCCTTTTGCTGCCGCCAGACACCGAAGCCACCGCCATCGACGACACCACCACCACTGCAACCATCCTCCCTTCCAACCCCTCTTCCTCCACCAAGCCGAAACCTACAATACAAAGAAATCCAGCCACATTCAAACTCCTTTTTGTGTCACCCTTTCAACCGCTGCCGGACACCGAAGTCGCCACTACTGACGACACCACCACCACCGCAACCATACCCTCCCTTCCAAGGCTTCTTCCTCCACAAAGCCAAAACCTGTAAGACCAAAAAACCCAGCCACATTCAAACCTCTTTCTCTATCACCCTTTCCACCACCACCGTCAGACACCGAAGCTACCGACGATGATGACACCACCACCACCGTAACCATATCCTCCCTTCCAAGCCCTCTTCCTCCACCAAGCCAAAACCTGTAAGACAAAAAAAAAACAGCCACATTCACACCCCTTTCTTTGTCACCCCTTCTGTCGTTGCCGCGGACGACACGACCACCGCAACCATCCTCTCTTCCAAGCCTTCCTCCACCAAGCCAAAACTTGCAAAACAAAAAACCCAACCACATTCAAACCCACTCTTTCTTGCTTCCTCAAAACCTTCCAAACGCAAGACGACGCGAGATTGTAGAGGTGCAGACTTGCTTGGTCGATGAAGACACTTGGAAGAGGTGGAGAGACGATGCCGGATTTCGTTGTCGGTGTGGTCGTGGACTAGATCCTGGAGCGCTCACTCTGCGTAGGAACTGTGCACAGCGGTGATGGTGAAGAGGTGGGTTCAGGGACAATTTGGGCAAAAGAGGAAAAAAAAAAGAAAAAAAGAAAAAGAAAAAAGAAAAAAAATCCTAACCATTCATTTTTAAATTATTATATCTGACGAATGAAAATCCTTTCCCACGGTGGGAGACATTCCTCAGTCTCCCACCCTAGCCTGCGCCACAGTTTTATTCCTATTTACCTTGTACTATATTGGACTCCCCTAAAATTTTCCCTCATAAAAAAAATAATGATAACATAATTACAACTTTAGGAATTTGTTTATTCACAAATGTATTGATTAGTATGAGACTATTGTACTTTGGGCGGGGGGGGGGGGGGGGGGTGGGGGGGGGGGGAGAGACATTATTAGATAATAAAAATTTCCAAGTATCCTGCCTTGCTTTCTTATCCTTAGCTTGAGGTCTAGGTGGATATATAATGATAAGGGGACAAGAAAGTGGGAATTGATCATTGCCATGGAAATTAAAAAAAAAGCAACCTCATTAGTGGCTAGGCTAGTTGTTAAGAATCTTATCTTGATGGCAATTACAATTGGTTCCCACAAAGGATCACTCTTCAATTTTTTATTTTATTTTACTAAATATGATGACTGTTTCCAATTCATGTATATAGGTAATGCATGTCTTTTAGATTGAGGCCTTAAATGTGCATTTTGGAAGGCAAATAATTTTTTCCTTCCAAAATTATTGCTCAATGTATAATAAACGACCTCAATGCATAGTGCGTGTTAGATAAAATAAAGTATTATTGCTCTAATACTAGTGTTAGTATTGCTACCAGAGTTCATGATAAACAAAATAAAGTATTATTACTCAAGAACACCAATTCAGTACCAATGTGGTAGTGAGTTAGAAGGTAGAATGTATGTTATAGTACAATCTTTATCTCTTTGGTTGTTGGAGAGGCCAATCTGTCCATACATACAATGGTCTCACCATATGCCTATTCTAGCTTCCCTTTCCTAACTAGACTCTATTTCCTTAAAGCATGATTGTTTCATTGTGTTAAATCAACTATAGGAGTCATGAGACCCGATCGAAGTTGGATGTTACAAAGAAAGGATCACTCTGGCCTTGTAAGTGAAGAATTCAAAAATGGAGTTGATGGTTTCATTCAAGTTGCTACAGGAGACCCAACAATTGTTGATCTATTAGGGCGTATTCCTTGTCCATGTGCAAAATGTAGGAACCGTTATAGGGAGAAATCATTTTGGGTGGAAAAACATTTGTATGACCATGGATTTGTGGATGGTTATATAAATTGGACCCTTTATGGTGAGGAAAGATGGAGCGATGGTACATCAACGTCTGTTATCAAAGACTGTATTGAGGAGAATAGAAATCCATATGTGGATATGGTTATGGATGCTACCTATCATAGATTAAATCCAGAAACGGAAGAGATGGAAGAGGATCCGAATTCGTTAGCTTCAAGTTTTATAGCTTATTAAGCGATGCCGATGAACCTTTATGGGATGGTTGCAAGAGGCATACAAAATTGTCAGCCGTAACACAACTCCTAAACTTGAAGTTGGAGTTTAACATGGGTGTGAGTTGTTATGATCGAATGATTGCCATAATCAAAAGCATGCTTCCAGAGTCAGAAAGGTTGCCTGAAAATTTTCATCGATCGAAGAGAATGGTTAATGAGCTAGGATTAGGATATGAGAAGATAGATGCATGTCCTAATCATTGCATGTTGTATTACAAAGAAAATAGTGACAAGAATGTTTGCTCAGTATGTAAAGAACCGCAGTTTAAGCCAAAGGCAAAACATTCTACAAACAAGAAGGATGTGCCTTATGCAGTGTTGCGATATTTCCCCATTACTCTAAGACTCCAACGCCTCTTTATGTCAAAAAATACTTCAAAATATATGTGTTGGCATATAGATGGAGTGTGTCAAGATGAATCAGTGATGACACATCCAGCTGATGTCAAGGCTTGGAAGCAATTCGACCAAACACATCCAATATTTGCACAAGATCCACAGAATGTTAGGCTTGGACTTTGCACATAATCTTCCCCTAAGTATATGTATGAAAAGAGAATACATATTTCTTAGTCTTGTGATTCCTGGACCAAAGTCACCTGGTAAAAGTATAGATGTCTATCTCAGGCCTCTAATTGATGGGTTAAAGATATTATGGTACATTGGGATTAACACTTTTGATGCCTGGAAGAAACAAAATTTCATATGAAAGCAGCATTATTATGGACAATAAATGATTTTCCAGCTTATGGAATGTTGTCTGGTTGGAGCACTCATGAGAAATTTGCTTGTCCCTATTGTATGGAGAATAGTAAATCATTTGTATTGAAGCACGGTAAGAAATGTTGGTTTGATTGCCATCGTCAATATTTGCCAATTGATAATCCATTTCGTCGTGATCGGTACTCTTTTAAGAAGTCAGTGGTAGAAAACTCTTTCCCTCCATAACAATTGAGTGGCACAGATGTCTTAAATAAAGTGAATCAACTTTAGAAAATTACTTTTGGCTTGAACTCAGGCAAACAAAAGCAACCTGGCTTTGGTACAACCCACAATTGGTGAAGAAGAGCATATTTTGGAAATTGTCTTATTGGTCTACTAATGTAATTCGACATAATTTGGATGTTATGCATGTTGAAAAGAATGTGTTTGTCAACATCTTCAACACTGTCATGGACATAAAGGGCAAGACAAAAATGCAAATGCAAGAAAAGATTTGAAGTAGATATGTAAACGTCCTAGGTTGGAGTTGATAGTTAAGAATGGGAAGTATAAAAAACCAAAGGCAACATATATCTTGAATTCTTATCAAAGAAGGATAGTGTGTGACTGGATAAAATAATTGAAGTTTCCTGATGGGTATGCATCTAACATATCATGTTGCGTTAATATAGACGAAAGGAAGATATATGGAATGAAAAGTCATGATTGTCATGTTTCTATGCAAAGACTAATTCCTTTGGCATTTCGTGATATGTTGCCAAAGCCTATATGGGGAGTATTAACAAAACTCAGCTTGTTCTTCAGAAAAATTTGTGCAACTATGATATGTGTTTTTGTCATGGAGAATGCTAAGCTTTCCATTATTGAAACAATTTGTAAGCTTGAAAAGATTTTTCTGCCAGCATTCTTTGATTCAATGGAACATTTAGTTGTACATCTTGCGTATAAAGCTAAGGTTGGACGACCTGTGCAGTACAAATGGATGTATCCATTTGAGAGATGCATGTTGTACTTGAAAAGGAAGGTTTGAAATAAGGCAAAGGTTGAAGGATCTATTTGTGAAGCATATATTGTGGAAGAAATTTCAAATTTTGCTTCTATGTATTTTTATCCAATTATTCAGACAAGGTGCACTCAAGTTCCTTAGAATGACGATGGTGCGGAAGATACGATTGATGAACAATTGTCTATTTTTAAACACCCATGTTGTCCTATTGGTTGAGGTCACGGTAAACTCTTAACAAATGAAGAACTTCAAATTGCTGAGACATATGTTATTGTAAATTGCAAAGAAGTAGAGTCTTATCTCGAGTAAGTTTGCTTCGTCATTTGTCAATTTATGCAATTTATAATTATATTATTTATATTAATTAATTATTATTATATGTCTTAGACAATTCAAGGATTCATTAAGGGAGAACAATCCTAATATCTCTGAGGATGAAATATTGGAAGCTCGAGACAGAGACTTCAGTAGGTGGTTGAAACATCAAATGAGTCGTCTCACTCATAATTGTATATAATGTACAATTAATATTCATTAGAGTAAATGATATAACTATGTATTCTTCTCTTTGTAATCATCTATAGGTGAGTACAAGTCGAGTTGGGGTCAAATGATTCAAGAGATAAGTTATGGTCCATTAAAGGTTGTGACTTCTTATAATGACTTAATAGTTAATGGATGTAGATTTCATACTAAGGATTACGGACATAATAAAGCTACCATGAATAGTGGGGTATGTGTTCGGGGAAATATATATGGTGACAATGATTTGGACTACAATGGAATTGTTGAGGAAATATTAGAATTGTCATATCTTGGATATGAAAACAAAGTATTTATTCTACACTGTCATTGGTTTGACCCAATTAATGGTGTTAAAGTTGATGACAAATATAGGTTGGTTGATATTAAGCATAAATCAAAGCTTCAGTCAAATGAGCCATTTGTATTAGCTGAACAAGCACAACAAGTATACTATACAAGATACCCATAAAGCGGGCGTAGAAACAGTGGTGATTGGTGGGCAGCTTGTAAGGTTAGGGCAAAATTGTTTATGGCCGACACATTGAAGGATGAAGATGATTTGTCAAATGACATAACTACTATTGATTATTTTCAAGACAATGGATCCATAGGAATGCACAATGTTGATATTAATGATGAGGTGATACAATTGTTTGATGCATATGCTCCAATGGAAGAAGTGAACATAGATGATATACATTATTTAATGGACAATTTGCATCATGATCAGTTCATCAATGACGATGAAGATAGTGAGAATAATGAGTTCATAGATCAAGAAGAGAAGTTTATATTTGAGGTACTCATGAGGATGCCTAATCTTGTAGAAAATTGGAAAAATTATTCTGTTGATATGAAAGAAATCTTATTCAATGATTTTATGGTAAGAAATTATGGTGCTAATATTATATATCATATTATTATATATATCTATCAACAAATTTCCTTAATTTATATTATTGTAGAACAAGTACCGTTTCGCATCAGATTATGATCGCAATATGGCAAGGAAGGTTTGGAATTGTACATGCATAGATTGATATTTTGATTCTCTATGTAAAGCAAGGGAAAAGGCAAAAGAAATGGCAAAGTCAAATAATATTGCTGACTTAAAGGGTCATGGGCCAAAAGTGTAGCACCCTCTATTTTAGGAAATATTATTATTAATATTTTATTTACAATATATGCTTATGTTATTATTTTCTATTATTGCTATCTTCCTGATATATAGAGACATTGCATGAAAGCCTAAATATAAATTCCTTACCTTGAAAAATTAAAACTTTCTCAGAACAAGCAATTGTATTTAGACTTGTACAAATCAGAGATTTACAGAATTAACTAGAAATTCTGACAGTTAGGAACATAGACACAGGAGGGTAGATAGATATTAAATAAATATAAAAAATTGACAAAATGATATTCTGAACATGAAAATATGTTTAGAATATTATTTTATAATTATAGGAATTTTTTTGTAATTTTTAGAGATTTCTCAATTTTGACTCAAAAGTACTCACGGGTAACTTTGTGAGCTCAACTGTAGATACTTAGAGGGTTCTAAAAATTATGAAAAAAATTACACAAGCTATTTTAATGTGTCTAGAAGAGTTATGTAAAGAAAAATTATAGATTTATACTCTCTAGGATTAAAAACAAAAGTTAAGAGTTCAAATGGCTTAAGTGACTGTATAAATAAAAATGAATGGACCCTTTCTCCACACAACAGCTAACGCCCCTTTCCTGGAAAACGTTGCTTTCTTTCCTAACCCTAACCATAACCATGGTGCTCTAATTTCCCACCCACAAGCTTCTTGGAAGGTGGAAGGAGGTCACAAAGAAGCAAAGCTTGATTTTTCCCTCTTTTCCTCAAGATTACGAGCTGCTCACAGGTAAGGGGGAGGAGGTTTTACACTCTTATATGGTCAAATTATGTGGGTGTTAGAGATTGTCCCTTGATCTCTTTGTATATGATTTTGATTCTCAATGAACCAAGTATTCTTGTGAGCTATTGCCAAGAATCTGTCTTTGCCTTTGGCTGCTGTTATATATACTGATTTATTTCTTATATTCATAGTTATAATCACTTGATTGGTGTATATTGTGCACTAGGTGTTGGTGGGGTGAAGCCTTAAATTGTATGTAGAATATTGAATCTTGGTTGTTTGATTTTGGCACTTGAAAAACCATTGTTCTGCCAAAAACGTGGTTGTTGTTCTTGGTCTGAATTGGTGTGATAAATTAAGAAATTAACTTACTTTTGATCATGGTTTTAAGTTACAAAAGGTGTTATGTCATTACCAAACTTGAAGGGAGTGAAACTATGCACATATCAAGTGCTAGAAACATGTAATCCATGAATTCTGCCACATAATTTAATGTTCAGATCTGCTGCATTTTAGGTCAATAATTTCATGTCATTAGTGAGCTAAAATTTTCATATTAAGTGTATTTTAATTTTTATATGATCCCTCTAAAATTTGGTAAGCATTAGAGGCTATTTGAGCATGTTTTGCTACTTGAATTTACCCAATGAACAGTAAAATCGAGCTACTGTCCAGCCCTTTTTCATCAATGATTTTGGTACTGTTTTTATGTTTAAATTATGTATAATGAGTTGATAATGGATGCCACAACATTAAATTACATATAGGAACAAGATTGGGTGAATCTGGATGCAAATCGAGTCATAAAGAGCCTGTGTTTGTGCATGATGTATGTGCTGTCCTGTGTTGATTAATGATGAAAAATCATATATTTAATATGCTACAAATCATGATTTAATGTTACAAGTAGTGTCATGTGATTCCTAGATCCAATGTAATCAAACCATGCATAAATTACATGTTGGAAGCATAAAATTGTGAAATTTACTGCATAATGTGCTCTACCGTATGGCAGCAAACAGTAGTGATAAATCCATGATTAAAGTGTGCTAATCATTGGAAATTAAGTGCCTTGTGATTAGTGTATGATACCCCTAAGGTTTGGTGAGCAAAGGAAGCTAAAATGACACATATTGGCATATGAAAAAAGTGAGTTATGCAGAAAAAATGTGGTTGCTGTTCTGATTGGATCTGTGATGAAAAATGATGAATTTCATAGTATTAGGTCATGATTTCATGTTATAAATAGTGCCATATAATTTCTAGACTCTATGGGAACCTAACTATGCATAACAACATGTTAGCAGCAAGGAAAGACAAACTTTTCTACATAGTTGTACTCTACTAGTCTGACGTATTTTAAGACAGTAAAACCACATTTAAAGTGAGCTAAATGTTGCATCTTAACTGTATTTTGATTACTATATGATACATCTAAATTTTAGTAAGCATTGGAAGCCAATTGGACGTGTTTTGATACTCAAAAATGTCACATGAGCAATAAAAATGAACTGCTATCCTGCTGCTATATAACTGTGATTTGGTTCATATTTTTATGTTTAAATGGTATTTGATGGATTATTATTGGATGCTATAGCATTGAGGAACATGTAGGAAAAAGAATGGATGAATTTGAATGTGTTTAGAGACTTGAAAAGCATACTTTTGTATCCAAATTAAGTGCTGCCCTATTTTTGTTTTTGACAGCAAAATTTATAATTAGGAAGGAGTTCTATAATTTTAGAAGGTATAAGAACTAGTTATGAAGATCATAAGTGGCTGGAAATAATTGAAATGAATGATTTAATGTCAGTAAATAGATTTGAGACAAGATTCATGGATAAGAGCAATTATGATCTTGCTAGCCTATATATGTGCTAGTTGGCCAATGAATGTCAAAGGTGTGTGGATTTGTCTTGTTCTAATTACTTTACTTGAATTAAAAGTGTTGAAATATTATGTCATGAGATATGGAAATGTGATTAAGATATGTTTGAAATGTGCTATATGTATGGAAATCTTGAGAATTACAGAGAGATTAGGCCATAGGTGCCTATGTAAATTGAATGGGTTTAAGAATGGTATTAATGAGTAAATTATTTGTCCAATCATTATACTTGGATCAAAGTGTTATGATATGATATTAAAGGGTATTTAGAGATATTTATGTAATGTGATATGTGAATGGTAAGCTTAAGAGCTACCAAAAGATGTGGCCATGAGAGCTTATGAGAAATGATTGAAATTGAGAATGATAAAGGATAAGGGATGAGAATGATGATTATTGTTGTCTGGTAGGTTGTGTCTCCGTTTATTTATTGACCATACCCATGTAGAGGTATGAGGTTTGTTTATTGACCATTCCCATGTAGAGGTATGGGAAAAAGTACCAAAAACAGAAAATTCTGTCAAAATTTCATGAGAATGATAAGTCTCTAACTTAAGTGTTAATACTAAGTTGGAACATGCATCATATAAAGTGAAGTATGTATGAAGGATTGACCATAGTATGGTACCTGAGGGATGTAGGCAGGACTCACAGAGTCTAGGGGTGAGAGGATTTGGGTTGTGAAATCCTAAGAGTCAGAACTTGCAATCCTGAGTTGGGAAACTCACGTTATCCGGCCCAATAACCCCAACAACTGCTGAGCGTCACCAGGATTGGTGGGGAGTATTCCTTCA
This sequence comes from Spatholobus suberectus, assembly GCA_004329165.1. Classification (NCBI taxonomy): domain Eukaryota; kingdom Viridiplantae; phylum Streptophyta; class Magnoliopsida; order Fabales; family Fabaceae; genus Spatholobus; species Spatholobus suberectus. Next base: position 26,984,666 of record CM014730.1, read on the forward strand.
AAAATGGATAAAGACTCGTGTTTGTCTATAAAATGAAGTACCAGAAGGGAATATGTACTCCCAACTGTCACCCAAAAGAAATATTAAGACCTTTGATCATGAGAATCATGAGGCACTGGGCCCATATGCATGAGTCTGTCAAACTTAGATGGAAACTTTAGTTTTCCTTGCATTGCATAATCAAATAATCACTCACTGTAAAATTATTCTGTTTGATTGGAATTGTAAAGATTCGTTGTTTGTGACCTTAAATATTAGAGTGATGTGACCTCACTCCTTTCTTTTCTTTCTTGTATGTATGTTTTCGTGACTCGTCAAAGGACAGCAAGCTCAGATGTGTAGAAATCCTAGCATTGATGAGACTCACACTTCAAGGCTCTGAGGAACACCATTTTGATTACAATCTGAAGACTTTAGCACTTGGAAATTGGGATAATATAAGACTTAGCTCATAGACTGACTGCTTGGTTCTAGGTTCTTCTATTTTGTTGTATTATAGGGAGGGGGTTAGATATTAGTGAAGTGGTGGTGTATATATAGTCAGTTATCTAATTTTTATTTTGAGATACTTTGATTTATTGCAGATTGTTTGTATAATTTTATCACCTACCTTGGATTTTGGTTATGACATATGATACATCTAATATGCGATTATGATGCTATGGGAATGATTACAGTTTCTATTTTTATTAAGATCAATAATATGTGCTATAACAAAAATTTACTCACAAAATAATCACTAAATATGATAAATAAATGAAATAATCATAGAAATAATTGTCGTGACAAAGGGTGTTACAAAAAGGAATAAGGACTGGGATGTCAGACAGCTTAGTTGACATCTGGATGACACCGGAGTGGACAAAGAAGTCTGTGGCAGGCAAAAGCAATAGGGCTGCCAAGCTTGACTGCATGGTGCATACTTGAGGGTCAATTAGCTATGGACAGCACAAGAAAAAGATGGTAATTATACATAATACTTTTGCCATTGATAATGAGAATTTATTTTATGTTGTGCCTGGATTGAGATTGGGCAAAACCTTGGAGGTTTTATGTTTGAGATTAGGCAGCACATGAACATTTTTTATGAAAATTCGGAATTGATAGAAAGGTTCTTTTGTTGACTGATTTGCCTTTAATGCTAGTTGCTGAAATTGATTGTTGACTTGCTTGTTATACGGTGTTGCAATGATTGAAATTATGTTTGCCTACATCCTAGTTTATACCATTTGTTGAATTGAATTGATTTGAGGAACCTTGGTTAGGCCTTGAACATGCATGTTTGTAAGGTTTTACAAAATGATTGATTTTCCTTTAATGCTAGCTACTAGAATGGTTGATTTGCCTTTAATGCTAGTTGTTGAATTCGATTATTGACTTACTTGTTATACGATGTTGCAATGATTGAATTTATGTTTGTCTAGATCCTAGTTGTTTATACCATTTGTTGAATGAAATTGATTTGAGGAACCTTGATTGGGCCTTGAATGTGTATGTTTGTGAGGCCTTACAAAATAATTGATTTGCCTTTAATTCTTGTTACTGAATTTGATTGCTAACTTGTTTGTTATGCAGTATTACAATGATTGAAATTATGTTTGTCTAGATCTTAGTTTTTTAGCCTTGAATGTGCATGTTCGTGAGGCCTTACAAAATGTTTGGGCCTTTAATGCTAGTTGCTAGAATGATTCAATTTCTTTTCAGTGTATCTTTGGTTGGGTCTCAAATAGAAACTGCTTAGAATAGGTTATTTTCTTGTAGCCCTCAAACCTTTTTTATCCACCATTTCTATTGAAATGCAGTTGGGTGCAAGCATGCATATTTGACACAAAAGGTTATGCTATTGCTTCAGTGTTAGTTTTTAACTTGGAACTTAACAAAATGCTCATTCAAGAAAGCTATTTAAAAAAAATAAAAATTGAAGGCCAACGACAAATAAAGTAGACTCAAAATGCTATGGTTAATTTTGTTTTAAGTCCTTCTTTATTTTCCACTACACATATTTCAACTTTACAATGGCAGGAGGAAATAACACTGCTATTTTTGTGTTCCTCTCTTTTAAAAAAGATGGATATTCTTTTGGTAGGGAAATGGATAATGGCTTTCTTAAGTTTAATATTTGATTTTTCTCCAATTGGTAGTCGTTATATACTGTATTAAAAACCTACTGTTGCACTCTCTTAATTATCTATTTGTAATGACAGGTAGCAGGCCATACTTAGATTCTGATATGAGGATTAGTGTTGAACTATATAGGGTTCTTTTCAGAAACTGGTTATCATTTGGTATTTTTATTCATAAATGGTTAGTATTGAACTCTATAGGGTTCTTTTGAACTTAGATTTTGATATGACAAATTCTGATACTGAATTAAATTTCATATTATATATCACAAGAGGTAGAGTGAAAACGTCCTGTTTCTTATAGTGAATTGTACACCAAAGTTCATAAAAAAAAGGACGGTGAATATGTCTTTAATGGAGCAAAGAACTTCATTATAAGTGTTTATTTTTAAATGTAAGGTTAAACTTTGTTAATCTATTTGCTATCTTACTAGAATTTTATTTTGTTATTGTAGGAATCATATGAAAATGCTATAGTAGAGAAATATAGAGAAGATAGATCAAACCATCCTATAGTTGACTCTAAAGAGTGGTTAAAGGCAGCTGGTGAAAATAAGAAGGGTAGAATCCACGACATCAGTCATAGCTTGGATCTTGTCATTAGTACTACACATGATTCATCTTCATTAGTTATAGGTCCCTCTTCTACAAATCCTGCACCTGTGACAAAGGATATCATTGCAATAACTACACAGATGGAGCAGTTACAGACATAGTTGCAGACACAGATGCAGGCACAGGCACAAATGCAAGCACAAGCAGAGATACAGGCAGAGATGCAGGCACAGATGAAGGTGCAGGTAGAGATGCAAGCACAGATGTAGTTCTTTTGGACAGAGATATTGCCAGCATTAAAGACATGTACACCACTGTCAGTCCAATAATATAGGAAGGATCAAGAACATAAATGATGATGATGTTATTGCACTCTAGTTTGATTAAGTTATGTTTTTTATTTTCTCTTTGCTGTAAGACTAGAGAAAAGAGTATTTTACTTCATACATTTATGATTAAGTTATGTTGACCTTTTTAGTGTTTAATTTTTAGATAATATATTTGGTACAATTTCTTATATTTTTATGTTCTTACATTTTTTAATAAATTTATTTGTCAAATTTAAAACAGGTATAATTTATATTTCGTAATTAAATATAACAAATGAAGCATTTGCGAGGGAATAGTGAAGGATTTACGAGGGAGAATTACAAACAAAGTAGCTTATGGTATGAATATTTGCGATGGTTTAGCGAGGGAATTGCGTAGAAAAATTTGTGAGGGATTTGAGAGAAATAAATGAAGGAATATGCACCACTATAGCGACGTTATGGAGGAGTAATAGCGAAGGAAGTTTTGCGGGAGATTTGCGACAAATTAACGATGGAATTTACGAGGGGACTTTGCGAGGGTTTAGCGAAGGAATAGCAAGGGATAATTTAGCAAAGAATTTGCGAAGGATCTACGACAACCATATTTGTGAAGGAATTGCGTCGAATATTTTGCGAAGGATCTGTGAGGATTTTGCGAGGGGATATAGTCGCTAATTACTGAGGGAATTGCCTTCATTGAACATACATTTTACGAGGAATGTTGCGAGGGATGGGCAACAGAAAGCGACGGATTTTGCAACGAAATTGCGAAGGAATATTTCCGTCGCTAATTAGCAACCTGTACTTAGCAATTAAATAATCCTTTGCTAATTTGATGTTAATCCGTCGCAAAATTTATTAGCGACGGATTAGCGATAAATTTGCGACGGAGCTATTCCTCGCTAATTTGCTATTTTCTTGTATAACACCAATAAAAAAGATACACTTTGGAAGGAAGGGAAAAAAAAAAAAATTGTAAATAAAAAAAAAGAAAGAATTAAGCTTGTTTTTCTAACATTGTAAGACTTTTTTTTTTGTTGTGAAACTCTTTGCTTATATCATCTATATTATCTTAATAGTTGAAATATGTAAAAGTTGCAAAATAATACTAGTTAGATGGCAAATATTGGAGAAACTTTAAAAAATTTAAGGAGATTAATAAAGCTAAGAGCTTGTTGTAGAGAAAGAAGATAAAGGGGGGGGGGGGGGGGGGGTGGAAGGGGAGGTGAAACTTAAAACAAAAAATGAATTAAACAACAATGAAAGTGATACCTCTAAATAAAAAATAGAGATTAATTTTTCATATATTATTAGATAAATATTTTTACATTGTTAATTAATTATAAATTATAAATTATCTTTGATATGATTTTTAAAATAATTATTACAAATATTAACATTTTTATCATACATGACTATCTATAATTAGATAATAGTGTAAAATATCTTTACACCATTAATATATTTTAATGAAGTTCAAAAAAATAGTATTAAAATAAAACTGAACCAAATAATGTAAAAAAAAAAAATATGAGCTAAACCATAAACCAACCAAAAGTGGGCAAGATAACTGATATATACTTTCATATTTGGGTGAGTCATTCATACATGCATGTTTATGAACATGCAAGATCAAAATGGCCATCAAATAGGCAAGACACCACATTTAACAAAACAAAACAATAGCAAACATTTTTAGAACATTTTAAACGGTCAAAATGAAAACAAAATGAGTAACTCCTTTACTCTTGAAGCTTTTTAGGACCCGTATGGTAGCTAGGATATGATAGGATAAGATAAAGTAATTATTTAATCTTATTGTAATCTATTATTTGTTGCGCTAATAGAATATGATAATCTTATCCTATCACGTATCCAATTATATTGCTCCACTGTATTTCTTATTCTGAGGAGAGAGTTAGGTTAGGAAGCAACAAGATTGGATAAGTCATTTCTCTTTCACTCCCTCTCTCTATATATATTATGTAATATATTAAATATTATAATAAATATTATATATAATTATATATAAAAAAATATAATATTATTATGAAAAATATATAAGATTTATATATAATATATGATGCTATACATTATAATATATATATATATATATTATAATTTTGACATGTAAATTTAAAGTATATTATTCATTAAAATATTAATAATTAAACACTTACGATTCAAATATTTTTTTAAAGAAAATTATTTGAATAATAATTATAATTTTAAAAATCTTATATATTTTTTTATAATTTTAAGAAAAGTAACTACATAAATAAAAATAATATTATATACTTTAGTTAAAAATTAAAATTATATTTTTTTGTAAAAATTAAAAATTAAATTAAAAGTTACTTTTAGAAAATTACATGTAATTTTAGCAAAACAATAATTTTTTTATTTAAACATAATTTATATTTTATCCTATCATTATTTGGTGTGCACCAAACATTAGATAATATTATAATTTATCCTGCTCTTATTCTATTTTGTTCTTATCTTGCTCTCATATCCTATTCTATCATATCATTTCCTAACTACCAAATGGATCCTTAAGCTTTATGAGAGCCTTCTAGAATCATAACTATACCCACCACCACCAACCATGATTTTTATGAAACTAAATGAAGAGAATGGTGTTAGAAAAGAGGTGAAGAGTAGCGTAAATAATGCAGAAGAAAAGATGGAGAAAAGCTCACCAAAAAGCTTGAAGGATGAAGCTTGAATGGAGAGGAAGTGGTCTTTAAAGGCTTAAACAGTCTAGCCTTTGAAGCTTTCGCCTTCTTAGATGAGAGAAGAGTAAAGATTTTGGGAGAAAATGGGGGCATGATCTGCAACTAGGTTAAAGAGAAAGTGAGAGAAGGTTTTGTGTGAAATGAGAGAAGTACAGGTGTTTAGGGTTTTAGGTGTACGTTTCTTGAAATTCAAATGGATCTCAAAAAGTGAAATTGAATGAATTTGAGGTCTTTCCTCCCTCTTAGAATTTTGTGGCACACTATAGGAAGCAATGGAGTTTTTTCTTTTAAAAATTTACCACTCTAGTGATTGTGTAAGTGCTTGGTTTGAAGACAAAACGAATCTTGCCATTTTAGTGAAAATATCCCATCATCCTTAAACAATGTGCTAATACTTGAAAAATGTGTTAATGACACATTAAGATTAATTAAGAGTTGAGGAATAATAAGAATTGACCCAAAGTATTTTTTCTGTTCCAAAAAAGCTATATAGAAAACGTATATTTGACACCGGATTAAAATAATAATATTTTAATCAACAATTTTAGAATTAATTCAAAATTTCACATAAGCTTAATTATAATTAATTTCGTGAAATATTTAACTGTCTACTTACAATTACAGTGTAATTCTATACTGTTTGTTTCACTACAAAGTCTAAGTTTTAGTAAAATTAACCATTGGAACTCTAATAGAAAATCATACACTACTGCAGAAAAGACTTTTTAAATCGGTTAAAAACAACTTTTCAAGTTGGTTCTACAACTGATTTTGGATATAGGCGATATAAAAAGTATGATCATTTTAAATTGTAATTTGAACCAATTTAAAAACACCTTTTAACTCTGTTCACTAGGGAACCAAGTTAAAAAGTGTGACCTTTTAACTTAGTTTTAATTGGAGCTGAGTTTAAAAGTCCATTTTTTAACTCAATTTTTGCCCTAATCGAGTTAAAAAGTCACTTTTTTAAAAATAATTTATTTGTTTTCTCATGCATATCCCTGTTATCATCAAACAGATACCATAAAAATAGCTAGTACATGAACATATTCAATTATAACCTACTTTAACCAACAAAACGTCATAATAAGCTTTCAAACAGGTTAAAATAAAAACTACTATTGTTTTACCTAAAAACATTTTAAACAAACTATTTGTTACTAATTTGAAGGAAGAATGTTACCCAATGTTGGCAAATGTCTAACATGTCCTCTTGTGAGAATGATTCCTTATCAATGAATATCTACAAGATAAAATAACATAAGATAAATTCAATAACCAATCAACTATAAAAATTATAAGTATTGTAACTTGTTGAAAATTATATTACCTTGTCACATGAATCAACAATATCTACTTAAATTATGGTCAACACATGTTTCATTACATAATATCCACACTCATAGCCCCCTACTTGTTTATTAGCCTACTAATGACAATTGTTTTTAAATATGAGTTGTAGAAACTATTACATTGTAATTGAATATGCAGCTGTAAATTACTTATATAGGGAAAAAACCAACTGGGCTTCCTTTGTATTGACATGTGCCTACCTACTAATGTTTGATATCAAATCATAACTCTAATTAAAAAATGGGCATGCAAAGTATGTTATAGGTTTCAAAATTATAATACAAACCACAAAGGAAATGTATTATAAATAAAAACTTACCTTTCTACTAGTTGTTTCATTTCTTTGTTGAGCTTCTCGTGCAACAAACACAACAAGGCCACAACATTGTCCCTAGGACAAATAATTAGCAATTGCCAGTGCAAGCTGCAATGGAAAACAATTAGTGACGAGATTCAAATATCATTTAAACTCAATTGGGTGACAAATAACTTGTGCTTACCAATGCAAGTACAGTGCTACGTAACACTATTTTCCTCCATTATACATCCAATTTTGAATGTAGGCCTGAAGATTTTCATCCTTATTCCCTATTTTTGAATAGGGAAGAGGTCAATGAATCCATATACATTCTCCCACCCCTTTGAAAGACAGAGGTGATGCATATACCTAAAATATTCAAATGAATGTTAATTATAATAATGACATATACACTTATTTAAGAGATTTACAAATAGATTATACTTACAGCAACCATAATTGTAGAACTGAGATGTTTAGCATGTCATTGCCCTGTACATATTTCCAAAACATCCTTTTGGGTGATCCATAGGTCAACCTCACTAGGCTTGCCAAGGAATGTGGGTTCCCAATCTATTTGCATAGCATCTGTGCCCCCATAGCTATAGCCACCTGCCACAAGCATGTGATTGGATCAACTTGAGGTTTCGATTTGTTTGGGTGGAACATCTTTCTTAGATGGTTGAATATCCTTAAAAAAAATAAATATAAAACAATGTTATAAAACACAATCAAGTTATTTCAATTTGTAATTAGAGAAAAAAATAACTTAAGATAAGATTTGAATATACCTTGGCTGATGCAACCTTTATAAGTCATCTCAGCCATTGAATGAACTGTTTAGGGGCTTACCCCACAGTCTGAACCTCCTCAGTGGGCACAGGGACTCAAGCATATGCATCCCAAATCTGTTCAACCATTACCCTCGCCATATCATCCTTAATGGTCCTATGGTGTATGGTTGACCCCAAATTATATACTTTCTCATAGGCCACTAAACGGATAGGATCCCTATCAACATACAACTCGCACTGCTCCAAGATATCAGTGTCAGTCTCCTCCTTAGAAAGATTTGCAGTAGCACAACTCCCCTTCGTGTTCACATGTACAAGAGTATGAGTTTGTTCTGGCTAGACATTTGTATATTGCTGAGAAAGACCTAAAGATGTCAGCTCCTCTCTAATCTCCCATCTTAATTGCTCTTTAAGCTCATTTCTAATCTCTTGTTTGATGAGCTTCATTTCTTCCTTGGTAATCATTCCTATGATGGGCCCATAACATAAAGGTGGTTTGTAGTAATCCCAAATGTCCACACCTCGTCCAACAGCACGAACCAGACCAAGGTGCTTATGTCGCCCAATAGCAGTAGTCAATATATCTTTACATCCATGAGGAACAAACGTTCCCTGTGAGCTCTGTTCAATTAGAGAATCCTACAACATATAATTCAAACAATGTGTAAGACAATGTGTAACATGTTACAATTACAATTAGAAGTCAAAATTTACTTACAATCTTTTTAGCAACAAGGCATGTTTCCTTAGATATATATTCGCCCGATTGTAGCATGTGGGCCATCTTCCATTTATCCCAACATTGCGGTGGTGATGGAGGAACAATATCTCCAACAAAACTAGATGCCGATGCTTCTTCTTGACATTGCTTTGCCTTGTCCCTCATCATCTTCTGCTCAAACAACTTATTCCCCTACAAGACAATCTGTGAGGGTGGACATTTTTTGATGCAATCATCTTGCCCCTTTTTTTCTCTTCTCTTGTGATATATTACACATTGTTAAATTCAATAAAAAATAATCGAATGTTGGTGTACGATTAAAAATATATGGTTCTAACTAAACCTAAAAGGCAGGATCCTCTCGGCTTTCAACAAACTTTGCCCACATCTCATAATCTAAAAATGCATACTTCTCACAAGGAGAAGTGTCTTTCAATTTTCCATATATGTATCTAGTGGTAAGCTATGTCTTAAAAGCCCTCCAATGCTCAACCACAAGTGTAAGTAATTTTCTCTTCAAGATGTCATTATATGGAATATCATAGGTGATCTATAATAAAAAATTGAATAGTCAGTGTAATATAATAATATAGTTAAATACAATATAAATAGTTGAGAAGGTAAAAGTGAAATATCGTGATAGTTTGTCAAATCTGATTCTTCACGCTTTCCTTTACATGATCTCAATCCTTATATAGGACAGAAACCTTGCTTCGAGTAAGGACGCCCACAAAACTAATGAATTTTGTTGGATTGTCCCCCTGAGGTGTCCCACTCATTATGTCAAACTTAATAGGCATAAAATGGTCACCAACCTTACTGAGAGTCAATTCTTTTAATCGTGTACCTTGTCTATCCTTTTTTATTGTAGACTTAGAAGGTGGGTTACTAGAAGGATTAGCTACGTGCCTGTTTAGAAAAAAAAAACACATGTCAGTACCAAGATCCATAAAACTTGTAATTCCCAAAGATAAACATAACGAAAACAAAAATAAACAACAATATTAAAAAAATAACGAAAACAAGAATAAATAATAAGATAAACATAAGTAAATTACTAATGTTGTCAGGTATTGATGTTTTCCTATATCTCTTTGTGATGATCATCATGTGTGACATGTACATCATCCACTTCATTTTCGTCAATAAAAGTAGGCATCCATGTTGAGAAAGAAGGAATGTCAACAACATCAACATTTGAATCTTGTTTTTCATCACTACCTTGCATGCTTCTTCCTTGGAGAACCACTGACCACCGTTTCTTAGAAGGACCACTAACAAAAACAAATTGTTTTGCTTAGTAGGCCATAACGAAAGGCTCTTCCTTATAACCTACCTTACTAAGATCCACCAAGGTAAACCCTAATTCATCAGTTTGCACACTAGTGTTACTATCAACCCACTTACATTTAAAAATAGGCACTCTAAATTTAGTGTAATCAACCCCCTAAATGTCTTCAATAACTCTAAAGTAACACATGGATGCCATAATAGGATTTTTATCTTTTGAACTAGAGAAGTGCATGGACTCAACTATAACCATAACCCCACTGTTTTACACGGTACTCTTGTCATCCAACAACTTTGTGTAACACCCACTATAATGATAATACAAGTACATAATTAATTAGTAAAATGTTAATTATGCTTAACTCGTTACCACACCATATATATATATATATATATATATAATTTTTTATTTTTTTATCAACTACAGAATATATAATAGAGACATCAGATAGAGAACTTGTGAAGTAAACATCATCATATATATGTGCATCAAGCCTTTGTACAAGGTCAGATATCAAATACATACGTCAAAAGCACATAAAAGAAATACATCAAAAGAAGCCTAAATACCTGCCCATAGCTATACAACAAAAATCTATGTTAGAGCAGTGTGGACCTATGCTAGGCTACCCATCCATACAGAAGATCGCAACAAGATCATCGTCATAGCGAGTCCTCGGAATCCATCATGTCAGTATCATCTGAGTTCATCATGTCGGTGTCTTCATCATCAGAAGGTATATGGCCATTGGGTAACTGCCCAAGGCCATCATAGCTGCCAACGCTACTAATCTCAGAGGAGGAAGATACCCATCCATAGTTTTCACCCGGATGATAAAAGGGACCGGATGAAGACTCGATGGTGTCGGGATATGGGGGAATCTCGACTGGCGGCTCATAGAACTGAAGATATAGGGCTGGGATTGCCATGATACCTATATTAGGAGCAGCATCCATCGGTGGAAAAGGAGCGTCGTCCATCTCCTCGTCCGCCGGTGATAGTGGAAGAGCCTGCGGTCCTCTGACATAGCCGTCGGGAACGGTGGTAGAAAGAGTCATCGGTAGTGTCAGCTGCTGCATAGGCAAGAAGATGTCAGGGATGGGAGACATAAAGGTAAAAGTTACCCTCCCCTAATACGTCTAGCACTGAGTAACCGGATCATAGACCTAGTGACCCAGCGGGCAGTATGCTATGTGGATGTTCGCCATCCCCTGAAACAAATCCGTCTGCTCGTATCACGATCGTATATGAAAGAAACAAAAGAAAGGAGTGAGGTTTTTATAAAAGCCTCATTTGTTTTTTAATAGGCTACAAACAACAATTCAAATAAGCAATCGAGGGAATCCTAAGGTCCGACCTATGTTGTTGTAACTCACTTACAGACTTTTTCTTGACGTATAGATCCATACCTATTTCCGATGATTCACCTTAACCATTAGGAATCACTTGGGAAGCGATTGGGAGTTCGTATCATCCCTCATAAGGTACAGACATCCATGTCGTAATCATCATCCTCGAGAAAAGGCCACACGCCCATCAGGGATGTACACTCCACCAATCATGGTGATGTTGAGCAGGCGTCAGGGTTGCCGAGTCAGTTTATGTGATTTACCCCGGCCCAAGGTGCTAATCTGGCCATTGGGATGTTCACAACTCAACACCTTTACCCTCAAGACCTGAACAATAGTCCCTGCCTTTCATCCCGTAGTGTACCAAACTGTGACTTCCCAGACACAGGCACCCATGTTTCTCAACATGGTCCTAACTCAATTGGGGTTTTCCTATGACTTTGCTTTCTAAGTTTCAAGACATACTCTTTGGATAATCTAGCAGAGTTCCAGAGTTACTCATTACAGAGATGTCATTCATCCATCACATTTTCATAGAACTTAGAAACAATTCAATATGAACATCACAGGGAAGGAAATATCAATAACCAAAGTGTCATGCATATTCATTCTCACACATTTATGCATTTATTGCAATTCTTATTTTAATTATTTTGATTTGTCCTCATCCTTTTCTAACTTTTCAAATCAAACTATTTTAAAGAGAAAAACTTTCGTCTACAATTATGACTAGGACGTAAAATTTTAAGAGAAGTTCTTTTCTGATGTAGAAGGTCAGACTATGCTGCAACCACAGAGCATACTTAGAGTTTCTCTTCAGTTATTTCCTTTTTATTCAAATTCAAATTATTCATCTTATAAGAACCAACACTTCTAATTTCAAGAAGACGCGCAATTTTATTAAAACCTTTGTTGATGTTATTTATTTATTTTCACACTAGCCATAATTTGTTCAAAATAGTAGTTTAATGGTAACAATTTAAAATTGTCTAATAAGGTCTTTATCCCAAAAACTTTTCCAAATTTGGGCCTAAAGTCTAAACTCTATTTCTAAAAACTTAGTAGAACTTGCTTTTTCAAGAAAACATTTTCTTTAACTTTCCTTAGGATATATTCTTACCAATTTCTATCAATTCAAGTATTTATCAAAAATGCTAAATCTAAATGAAAGATTCATCTTCTTCATTGATTTATTTCTTTAATGGGCCGAATGCACTTTGTAGAAAAAGCCCAAATTATATATTTTTTTCTTTTTAGAAATTGAGTTCATTTTCTGTGGTCCAAGAATTAATTTTATAGTAATTATTATTTTTCAACTATCTTACCCATTCTAATAAGTTAATTGACAATTTTTTTTTATTCCTTTCCTTTTTCTTTGAATATGGCCGAGAGCCTTGTGAGGAGAAAATAGATTCCAATTTTCTTTTTCTCTAAGTGATCTTGAAGCTTAAAATTGGGTTTTTTTAGAAAATAGCCATTTTTGCATGAAAATAAGCCCATAATAGCTATTCATAATAGGATATTTAAGTTATAATATAATGCCACATAGTAATGAAAGTAACATCAAAATAAATGACAATAATTAAAATAACAATAAAGTGAAACTTAAGTAAATAACAATAGAATAGCAATAATAAGTTTAACAATAAAATAAATGGCAATAATTTAAATGGGCAAAAATTTAAATGACAATAAGTAAAGCAAGAAATTTAAAGAGCAAGAATTTAAATAGCAAGAACTTAAACAATAAAGTAAATGGGCAAAAATATAAATAAAGCATAAAATAAAAATAAATTGCAACATAATCGAAATAATAATAAGACAAGAAAATAAATGACATTAAAGTAAATGACATAATAATAAAGCAATAATTTAAATGACAAGAATATAAATAATTATATAGTAGTGGTAGTAGTAGGATTAATATACTAATTGGGTTTAAGGGAAAACCCACACACTCACACACCCATTAAGAAACAAATTTTAGAGGCTAAAACCCCACTCCCCCTTACCTCTAAATAAGGCTTGTTGGTAAAAGATTAGGAGAGGAGAGGTGGCTTTAGAGGTTTAGGATTTTAAAATTTGGTGAAAGCTCTTAATGGTGATGAAAGAAAAAAATCGCAAGAGTTTGGGGAGAAGGGAGAGTGCTGCACGCTCCAGCAGCTGGGAGGGGCAGGGAGAGCTCTAAAAATCTGAAGGAAAGAGTGTGTAATAGTAGAGTGGTTGATGGGGTTATTTATAAGTCAAAAAGTAGGCATTTTGGATTTGATTTTTGACTCAAAAATCATATAATATCAATTTTCATTGTACTTTCCACATGTGGCCAAAAGGGAAACGTCCCAGACCAGTCAAGGCTTCTGGAATTTGAAAAAAAAATTATTTTATATAATTATTAGATATTAAAAATAATTAAATATTAATTTAATGCAACAAAATTAGATAGAAATTTTGGATAGGTTTTTGAAAAATCTGACCACACCACATTTTCAAGTATATTTAGTGAGCTTTACGAAAATTTTTCAGATTTTTCTCATGTACATATTATTTATAATAAATTTTTTCATTAAAAAGACATTTCTTAAGCCAATAAATCCAATTTTTACCAAATAAATATATTTTTTGACTTTTCACTATTTTTCCCTTAAAATAATATTGGTATAATTAAAATATATTCAATATAAATTTTTCAAAATTTTTTGAGGTTAAAACGTCCCGTGCTGGCTTTCACAATCGGCTAAGGATATACCGGTCATTTCCCAAAAACTGTCTCAAAAAATTCTGAAAAGATTTCTAAAATTATTATTAATTATTTTGAATATAAATATGATTTAAAAATAATTTTTAAACCAGTCTAGATAATTTTTGCTATTTTATCCTATTATGCAAGTTTTTAGGGATAAATCAATTATTTTATCGCTCTCGGGCCCTAATCCAAATAAATTATTAAAAATATAAACTAGATAGAACTTTCTAACATGAATATATCCATGAAAATCATACCCTTGAGGTTCCTATTTTATTTTCCACAATTAATCATAGAATAATTAGAAAAACAAACAAGTTAAAGTGGGGGTGTTACACTTTGTATGGAAGGAAAACTTGCTGATATTGTATCTAGTCCAACATATGACATTTTAATGTCTCAGAAGCATTATCATCATTAACAACTTGTTCTTTAAACCACTTTAAGAATGTCTTGTTATACTCATTCAACTGTCATTTCTCAGGCATTTGAGGGTTTTTTTTTTCTTTACAATGTTTTTGTAAACAAAAAGTAAGGTTGAACTTCATCAGTGTTATTCAATATATACAAGTGTGCTTGCAACGCTTCCTCCCAACGCATTGGTTTAACATTTACACCTCTAGTACCCTTACCCGAACATTTTCCCTTATGACGAGATTTAGGAAGCCCTACAAGTTTGGCTTGTGACAAGTATTCTGTACAAAACTCAATGACTTCTTCTGCAATGTACCTCTCAACAATAGATGCTTTTGGACAGTATAGATTCTTCACATATCCTTTCAAGATCTTCATATATCATTCAACAGGTTACATCCACCTTAGATAAATGAGACCACACATGCTAATCTCCCTTACTAGATGCACTATTAAGTGAACTATGATGTCGAAAAATGAGGAAGAAAGCATATCTCCAACTGGCACAATATAATAACAACTTTATTTTCCAACTCATCCAACTTTAAAGGGTCAATGACTTTGTTACATATAACATTGAAGAATAAGCACAATCTTATGCTATGTCTAACATTTTTAGACAATATGTCACGAATAGCCACTAGTAGGAGTTGTTGCATCAAGACATGGCAATCATAAGACTTTAAACCAAATAATTTCAGATCTTTTATTAACATAAGGCTTTTGATATTTGAAGAGTATTCTTGTGGCACTTTCACGACTCATAGACACTTACAGAAACTTGTTTTCTCTTCTCTTGACAAGGTATGACATGCTGGGGGCAAATATGTCTGTTTACCCATTAACTATGAACCTAACTGGAGACGTATACCCATCTCAACCAGATCTTGATGAATATTCAAACCATCCTTTATCTTGTCTTTAATGTTAAGAAGTGTGCCGATTACACTATCACTTACATTTTTCTCAATATGCATGACATCTATATAATGTCTAACATCTAGAACACACCAATATGGAAGATCAAAGAATATCAACCTTTTCTTCCACATGTTTTTCTCATTAGCTTTTTTTTGGGTCTTTCCAAATTCAACATTGATGTCCTTCACTTGTTCATAAACCTGCTCACTAGTTAAGGTAGGTGGTGCAATACCATTCTCCTGACATCCATTAAAAGCTTTTTCAAGTCTTGGCTGATTGGGCCTGAGAAATTTCTAATGCCCAGTGTAAACTGTCTTTTTTCCTTCAGTTGTGGGTAGTATGTGTCTTCTTCACAGATAAGGCACGCTTTGTGCCCCTTAACACTATACCCGCTCAAGTTTTCATATGTTGGAAAGTCATTAATGGTACAAAATAACATTGCACGCAACACGAAAATTTCATGATCGTACTCATCATACACATCAACACCTTCATCCCACAGCATTCTTAAATCTTCAATCAAAGGACGTAAGTAAACATCTATGCCATTTCTTGGTTGTCTTGGACCTGAAATCATTATAGATAACATAACATATTTTTACTTCATGCACAACCAAATTATATAATTAGGAGAACAGGCCATGAACTGTGCTTACTGGATAAGTTACCATAAGGATTCATTCCATTCATAATAAGTCCAAGCCTAAGGCTCTTGCCTCAGTCCCAAAAGTTGGAAATAAACGATCAATTTTCTTCTGTTGCGGAGAAATGGCAGGATAGTGAAGCTATCCATCACATTTTCTCCCATCTACATATTATGTAAGGTTCTTCATAACATCTAGATTAACAAAAAATCGCTTAAACCTTGGAATTATTGGAAAATATCGTAACACCTTCACAAGGGGACCTTCCCTTATACTCTCATCACAATTACAATCATCATCCTTCACTTTATATCGTAACACACCACACTTGGGGCACTTATACAACTCTTCAAACTCTTCTCTGTATAATATGCAGTCATTAGGGCACGCATGTATTTTCTTGTATTCCAATCCCATCGGACACGACACCTTCTTCACCTCATAGTTACGTCTTGGCAATGTGTTACCTTTTGGAAGCATTTCGTTCAATAACTCAAGCAATTCGATGAAACTTTTATCATTCCACCCATTTCTTGCCTTGACATTCACCAATCTTAACACTATTGACAAATGAGTGAACTTATTGCACCCTGGAGATAGAGGCTTATCCACATCACTACACAAAGTGTCGTACACATGTGCTCCCTGAAAAGACTCTAGTCCAATATCACAGATCATGTCCTCTAATCGATAGTCCATAGCTACATCAACTTGCTCTGTTTAGGATACACTTGGCATGTCTAACAATTCACCATGCCATGTCTATGTTATATAACTCATGCAAAATCCATCACAAAGAAGATGCTCCCATATTTGATCAACTTGTAGTCATCTCTCATTCAAACAATTAACATAAGGACAATTGAAGAGCCCACCACTATCACGAAGATATTTTTAGCAAATTTGATAAAATCTTCCACTCCATTCTTATACTCATCAGTTGTCCGTCTAAAATTAATCCAACTACGATCCATAAGTTTTTTATGGTGATCTACAAAACATAGCTTAACGTATGTAATTCTCAATTTTTTATACAAGGTGTGGCCCTATCCCATTCAGAAAGACATTTTTTAAAACTTGATCAATACATACAGGTTTAGTCTCATATCTTAAATTTAACAAAATTTTGGCAGCATTTCGCATTGGTCTCCAAGTACATGAAATAAAAGTGGTGACATCAAATTCACCACAATCAAGTATACACCTAGAGACACAACATGAAATACATTAAATCGAAATTTCATCAAATTTAACATGAGACTTAACTACTACGTATTAATCAAGTATAAAAAAATGAATTTTTCCAAACTGTCCTACTGGACAATTAAGGATTCAATACAACAATTAGTATTTTAATTATTGTATTGAATCTCAAATGGAAAACTAATGTTCACTCATAATGCATAAATTGAATAAAAACAACACAATTAAACACACAAGTTAATGCATACAATTCCTACAAAATTTTTGACAAAGTTTCCTCTGTATTCTGGTACTTTCCCATATACCTATTTACAGGTATATAATCACAATACCAAAGGTTAACTTGTCAGACAATCCAATCCACAATAAATTTTAAATTTTCATTTAGTCAGCACATTAACATTAACATTTTCCTAAATAATTCAAATCATTCATTGAGTACATTAACATAAAAAATCTAATGAGCACAATCCAATCCACAACAACCTATTTAGCAACCATAAACAAATAAATACCAAGACCTATTTCTTAGAAATTCAAGCACACTAATATTTGCAAACAATACTTAAATTGAGCAAAGCAAAACTTACCTTAATGTGATCTTATTCTAGCTTTATAGCAATTGTAACACCCAACTCACAAAACACGATTGAAGGACAACCTGCGCACAAAAAAAGTCAGTTAGATTAGCATAGTAAAAGTAGTTAATTGACATCGTCACTAACTCAATCTAGACACTTATACTCAAGGGTTCACAATTCTCATAAAAATCTGGCAGAATTTCCTCTATTTTAAGCACTTTCCATCATACCTAACCAACGGTATATTCAACAACAGACAGAAGTACGATCTATCAATCAACATTTAACTTTATTCTTTTCATTACTCAAACTTAATTTATATCATATAGGCTCTCATGGCCTACCTATAAGTATTTCTCAACTCAAAATTCATAACTACATTCATACACAATTTCACATCATCTCAACAACATATCCATGTCATGCTTATCCAAACACTTAAGATAAAGTGAAATAAATCAATTCAATACTTCCATTATGATATTGAAATCAACCAATGGTATTATTATACTCATACAATGCTCTTTTAAAGACAACACTTAAATCTAAGCTCCAAAGTACAATTTAGTAGGCAAGAAACTTAACAATTTCAATTCACTCTATCTAATACCTAACTTTAGTTATGAGAAATGAAATACGACCTTAAATATGAATAGATAATTCAAACAAGGCTCGAATACGTTTTTAATCCATTAAAATATGAACTTATTTCTTACTTCCTATAAAAGTTAAATAACACAACTTGCTCAAACTATTAGCAATTTTTTTGGGCTCTAATTCAAAACCTCAAAAAACATTAACAACAATTCTAAATAGAATGAAATCAAAGGCAATGTACAAAAATGAAGACATAACTCTCAACAAAAATGGACATTGGCCAAACCAAAGGCAATGTACAATTGTCATTACAATTTTATTTAATTCAAACAGTCCTACACAAACATCATCATCACTATCAACAAAAATATACAAACTTTTCACCACATTATTCACATAGACTTTAACACACTCCAAAGTCAAAAGTCCCAACATGCAAAACACATGGAAAATGAGCTTAGGTCATGAATGGAAAACTCATGGGTACCTTAGTACGTGAATGGAGAACTCACAATAATGCTAGCCTCTATAAGCTTCCAACAATGGCAGTTTCGAACAATGGAACACGAGCTTAGCTTCCACAAGCAAGGTGGAGATGGAGGGAGGGAAAATGGCACATGGATGAGCTGTGGGAAGGGGAAATGGCGCAAAGGAAGAGCTTTTAAGAGAAAAGGAGAAATCAAAGTATAAGAATAGGGAGGGAAATGGAATTCTGAAGTTGGGCATGCAGAGGAAATAAGCTTCTTTTAAATTGGTTCTCTTTGAACCGATTTAAAAACTACCTTTTTAAATAAGTTCCTTGTTGATCCGATTTAAAAAGCTAGTTTTTAAATCGGTTCAAAGAGAACCGATTTAAAAACAAGGTCAAAATATGAATAAAAAATTTGAAATTTAAGTTTTTAAACCGATTATATTTAAACCGAGTTAAAAAAGTATACAAAATTTTTGAAAATGCTACTGTTGGCATGTTTTTACATCGATTTTTATGCAATTGAGTTAAAAAGTTTTATTAAAATTGCAAAATTGTCATCGCGTCTTCGTTTTAACTTGTTTGTAAACAACCGAGTTAAAATCCTGTTTTAAAAGACGTTTTCTATACTAGTGATACAAATTCAATTAATTAAATTTTATGATTTAAATTATGATTTTCTCTTATAATAATGATAAATCAAGTTAATAACAGATTATAGAAAATAGGGTGTTACAGAAGGCTTAAGTCTAAAATGAGTTAATTAAGATTTTGTAGCAGTAGTTAACAAGTTGGCATCAAGATTTTTTAGGGGATATATAATCAGTGAAAGACATGGTATGAAATGAGTTAATAACGAATTATTAGAGATGCTTAAGTGAATGCTTACAAATACTTTTTATAGCTAATTATATGTAAATATTTTGACAATGAAAGATATGCGAGGATCAATAATGTTGAGTGACTCACTCTGAAATATTTGCTGCATATGCAATGCCTAAATCAAACGTCTCTACAATAAACAATAAATTTTTGTTAATGACACAAATATATCAAAACCTAGAAAATGTGTCAAATGAAATTTTCTACCAAATATCGTAGCATTCGAATATAGCATTTGCCAACCAATGCTACTTATAACATTAACCACATGGCACTTTACTGATTAAATTTGTATTGTTAGTGTCGAATTTAGCTAGCGCAAAATTTAAATATTAGCATTGGCCAAGCCAATGCTAAATAGTTTATATATTAAAAAAATTTAAAAGAGAAATTCGAAAAGGTGCGTCAACATTCCATTGGTCTAACCAACGTTAGTAACGTTGGTGGCAAGGCCTACGCTAATGTTTCAAATGTTTCTTATAGTGGATTAGTTAAAGTAGAAAAATAAAAAAGCCAATGGTATCTCAACATAAAAAATGGCACACCTTTATTGCATGAAAGACATAAAGGCAAACACCTTGAAACATGGTAGAAAATTTTTTTGGTTTGATTGTCATCATCAATTCCTCCCAAAAGATTGTTTGTTAAGAAGAAGTAAAAGGTCCTTTAGAAGAAACATAAATGAAAAAGATAGGTTACCTTAAATGTTGATAGGTGAATAGATTTGAGAATTTCCTCGTGATTTTCCAAAAGTGTCAGACCTTGGTTTTTGTGACAAAATGCATGGGTATGGTAAGTTTCATCATTGGACTAAACAAAGTATGTTTTGGGATCTTTCATATTGGAAAGACAACTTGTTAAGGCATAATGTGATGCCCATAGAAAAGACTATTGGATTTGTTTACAAACGTCTATCGTGGAAGAGTTTACGACACTGTATACTTGTTTGCAAACGTTCATCGTGGGGTGTTGTCATTGACTTAAGAATCTTGAGCTCTTCCTTCATCACTTGGTATCACTTTTAACAAAAGGATGATTGCTAGAGTTTAGCAGGCAGTTGTGAAAGCTAGGCAAAAGGCTATAACAGCTTAATAAAGGGCTACAACAACTCAATAAAAGGCTATAAATGCTCAGTAGAGGGCTCAAGTTGCTAAGGAGGCCACTGCTACCCTGTCTTGGTAGGTTTAGCTTTTGATGGAGTGAGTGACAGTAGTGGAGCAAGATCCATATCAAGGGTTAGATAATGCTTAGATTCTAACACTAGGGCATCTCCACATCTCCACTATCAGATGATTTAGACAATTAATAAGTCTATCTGATTGTTAGATACTGTTCTTATTTTGTTTTTAGTGTACTACAACTATTGCACTACAACCGTCAAGATTATTATTTATATATGATTATTATTATTTTTATTTATTTCTATATCATTATTGGTACCAAAATTTTGTTATGCTTTTTATTATTTTAATTTATATATCCAAATTTTATAAATATATGAATACTAAATAAAAAATAATATCTTTTAAAAAATATAACATTAATGTTGCGTTGGTCAATAATAATCATTTCACATCTATATAGTGTCGGCCTAAAAGTCGATATTATTAGCATCGATTTTACAATTGACACTAGTAGCATCGACCATTAGGTTGACATTAATAACCTCAACTTTTGCATCTACAATGTGGGCACAATAGTTAGCATTAACAATTTCATTTTGTCATTAGCTTCGACTTTTACTTCCGTTTGGCCGATGCAAATTAGCATTGGTACCAAAAAATGGATGCAAAATGTTTGTTTCGAGTAATTTAGTGTCCAACTTGAGGTCGATGGAAAAGTCGATGCTAATGGCGAGTTGGCGTCAATTTCACTGTTTAGCGTGATTTTTGGCCGATGCTAAACAATAATTTTCTTGTAATGTTTTTATTTTTCTTAATTAAAAACAATGAATTAATTAAAATGTAATTGATATTCAACATTGCTAACAAACTTTTTTAATAACCATTTGAAATGTTTTGGTCTATATAAAATGATTGAATTGTTTTTATTATAAACAATCCATTAACTTAAATTGTTTGAATTATTTAAATTTTAATATATAAATTAATTTCAATCAATACAGATTAATTTTAATTTAACCATTTGTAAGGTATAATGCAAAGCAACCAATTAGTATAAATTGTTTGAATTTTAATAAATAAAGATAATTTTTAATTAATATAAATTATTTTAAACTATAACTAATTCAATCATGTTTCATTAGAAACTTAATATATACATTGATTGATTTAGAAATAATTTTGGACATAATGTAAATACGTTGCTTGATTTGAATATAGTAATATTTATAATAAATTAATTATCATTGATTTTGGTAATTACCGTTAATATATGATTGATTTTTTACTCCAAAATCTGTTGTTGTTATTCTCACTTATTTATCACTAATGCATGAGACCTACTAAAATTTGTTAGTATTGTTCCAACTCATTTATCACTATTTTTTTTAAAATAATTGACAGTTGAAGATTTTATTACTGTTTTTATTCTAATTTTAATAATCATTGTATATTCTATACTACTTTTTTGGAAATTAGCATGTTAAACAAGTATATATATTTTAAGACTATTTTTCAATGTCTTTTGCATGTTACTCTTTTTTTTTTCCATTCACTTTGATTTTTTTAAAAATATTTTGAACACTTTTTATATAAGAAAATTTTACATTTATTATTTAGCAATCTTTGGTTTCACCAAAATTTACATTTTTTACTTAACTAAAATTTCCATTTAATTAAAAACAAAAATATTATCATTCATTTATTTTAGTTATTGATTGCTCGCTATATACCACGTAATTTCAATACATATTTATATGTAATTTTTTACATTTTTTGAAATAAAAAATATCTTTATCATTATATACCTAACATGTAGGTCACACACGGTAACTACACTAGTTACTATTTTTAGCATAGTTCTATTTACGTTCACATAAACATGCAAGAATGTGTAATATGACCATACAATATAAGTTAACACCCTATGCAACTTTTAGTTGGTTTTATGCTCATGATTTCCAGTTAGAAAACATGTCTTGCTTCGTTGGTCTATATGAATACCTTTCTATACCATCTTTGGTGACATACCATTCACAACAAAGCCCGCACCTCTTATTATCCCTTTTATCCACGTACATATCATATGTCCCTGCTCCTCTTGTCCACGATAAATGACAAAAAAATAATGTTGTACCCCAGATATTAGGAATGAATTTCCATCCATAACATTTGTTGTTGTAAATCACATGAGTCCCTAAGTCATCATCTTTGGATTTGCAATGAATCGTAAGACCTGGGTTTCCATCTTTACCACCTAGATGACTGAAAATAGTCACACGTGTTTTGTTTGGTCCAGGATGGTTATATTTTTATACTCTATCTATTTGCTGAGCAATAGGATATGAAGAAATGGGATCAAGGGCTACCAAGAGATATAGTAGAAACAAAAGCTGTTTGTTAAAGGATGCCATGCTGTTAGTGGATATTAGAGAGAAAAAACAAGTTATTATATATAGGCGATATGATGTATCAAATCAACCACAATATAGCATGCGGAATTTGTGATTTGCAAAAATCTGTTACTAACATCATTTTCGGTTCAATGCCAAGTATGTGCAAAGCTAACTAGCACATCCAATAATGCCGCAATGTTGGGATTTCTCATTTCCATGCTTAGAATACGAAGCAAGAAATATGTGTGTGTGTGTGTGTGTGTGTGTCTAAGAGTAATTCTTGATAAAGTTACTTCATTCAATAACTCTTGGTAAACATTAAATTTTAATGATCTAACCATTAAATTAAAAGATTTTATTGAGTATATCATGTGAACAAATTTTTATAAAGTTTAAAAATTATTTGATATTTCATTGAAAAAATTCAAACTACATATAATAATTTTTTTAAAATTATAAGTAAATGTCGATTATAAGATTAACTAACTACAAATGTCTAATTTGCTTAAAATTTGGTGTGTATGATCGTTGACATAATATCAAAATATTCAATGGTTGGATCGTTAAAGTTTAATATATATCAATAGTTATTAAGAGGAGTAACTTGATCCTCACCATAAATATATATATATATATATATATATAATATTCTTTTGTTATATTTTATTCAACTATATATTATATACAATATTGTGTGTATAGATTCCCATTCACAATGCTGTGTGTATGTATAAGTTTTGTTATATTTTAATAATTATATATTATTGTTGACACTAAAAAAGTTAGGTTAGCTATGTTGCGTTGACTAACGGCCAATTCTCATCAACTGACGGTTAATTTAGTCATTTTCCATCAACCAATGCGAGCCCAAGGCTAAAGTAGGCCAAAGAATGCTCTAGATTGAAAAGCCCAACATTGAGGCTCATTCTAGAGGTGAAGTTCAAATGTTTAAACCAGTTGGGAAGAGGTTTCCTAGCATATATCACTTATATCCCTAAAAATAGGACAGTGGGAGGTTATCCATGGAGGAAACAGTTGTCGAGGAAACGACTGTCATTGGGTAGTATAGGTTTAACTAGCGAACCTTTTGATGTAAAAAAGGGTCCCCGACCAATCAATCAAATTTATCTTTTGCTAGTTATTTAATTTCTCGCATTTACAACTTTCTTTACTACTTTATTTACAGCTTTCCTTTAATTTCCACTTGATTTACAGCTTTCCTTTATTGCAAATTCCTTAGAAGTAGTGTAGCATAGAAATCCCAGTTCTACAACTGCTAGGAAGCTCCTTGAAGTGGACTAGGAACCCAATCGAGGGACATAATCCCTTCCTCGAGTCAATCTCCTTATAGGGGAATTATTCGTTGGTGATTAGTTGCTTCCACGGCTAACCAAGTGAATTTTTCACACCAACATAATTTTGGCATGCCAGTAGGACCCCAATTGATGCCAAAATAAGGTTTCCTTCATTTTTGTCAAATCATCCCTAGCATATATAGTTACTATAAGGACAAGACCTCACAAAGATGGATTCAACCTTTGGAAAGAAGCCATCTAGTGCTCGGCATAATGCGCAGCCAAATCCAACTATAATGGCTGCCACATTAGTAGTGACAACCGTAGGTGTGACAACTGTGGCCCCTACAATGGTTGTTATAGGGGGATCATCTCGACCTCCCCTAGATTTCATTTTGGAACATGAGATTGCTAGTGATAGGGAGACAGATCCCCTAGCGCGCAATGTGATTAACCCTCCTTAAGGGATGCCAATTGAGGAGTCTAAACTAGTTTCTGTTCCTTCTTTCATTCGGCAACAAATAGAGATAAGGGTGGATGACATAATGCTGTAGTTATCCCCGACAATTAGGGGATATTGTTAAGTCAATGGTGTTGAATGAGATACAAAAGGCACGAGAGGATGAACATCGGCAAAGTGGCCATCATGAGGCATTGGTTGCTTATGTTTAAAAGAATCAACCAAATTAGTCGTTAGCCTTTTCTCTTGTAACGATCCACTGTTGCCACAGTACTACAAACAACCTTGCTAAAAATACACCTTATTCACATATTAGGTGAATAAAATCAAATCATAACATATCTGTATATAAGTCATACACATCAATTGAAAGATCCACCTATCTCTCCTAATGCCATACATGCATATCTGTATATCTGTCATCATCATGTCATACACAACAATGGGATAACACCAGCTCATATCAAACATATCAAAATATACATCATCAGGGAAGAGAGATACAAAAACTCACTCCCTATAGCTGGTCACTCTATACAATCCCATCAAAAGAATATAATACAAAACAACACATCCAAAAGGAAACAAAAAGAGCTTATAGAAAGCTCCACCCAAAAAGGACAACCAAAAGTCTCCACCTGAGACCTCCTCCATCAGCTCTGAGACGCTGGATCTGTAGACGTCCCTTCCTTTACTCCTATGCCAAGATGACGTGATCATCACAGTCACATCAACACAACAACAGCAACCAAACATCCAATCAACAACAATGCAAGGCAAGGGTAAGCTTACGAAACAAAGATCAACATATAATATTCAATCCAACATAATCAAAATCATTATTCACATCAATATGGAAACCAAATCATCAAATAACTGGGTCTACATACATTACAGTATATCACACACAACATCACATACTATACTGTCAACCCTACCTGTCAATGTATGAATGACATGACTCTCGAGAGATTTCTACATTTCGGGCGATCAGCTAGGTCTTATCCCCTACCATGGCCATCTAGCACCATTCAGGGATTGCCAAAACTCTGATCAGTTAGATATGCTTATCGTTGTCAGGATAAGTGTATATGGGTGGTGGCTTATCGCGACACAAGGCCTGCACTGCCTTGGCCCCACTACGGAATTACCCATCCACTCATCCCCTAGGCCCAGCTTTAAGACCCCACTTCTTATCTAGGCACTAGGTTGGAGGCCTATCTGAGTACCAACTCTAGTCACCATCCACCTTACATGCTTGCCCGCACACAACTTGAGGCCCATACAACCTCAGCCAACAACGTATGCATGCCAATGCATGTATCACCACAATGATCAACTTTACCAAACAATCACTATATTATATATATATATATATATATATATATATATATATATATATATGTATGTATGTATCAACATATCAACACAACCATCAACTCAACCACAACGAATAAACATACGATATATATATATATGTATATCAATACAATTAGTGGCAAAGAGGTCCATCGTCAGCTACCTCACACGGCCACTCAATATCCATCAACACTATACCACAACCAATAAACATACAACATATATATGTGTATCAATACAACTAGTGGCAAAGAGGTCCATCGTCAGCTACCTCACATGACCACTCACACCATCAACCACTCAACAACAACAGTCATCATATCATATATATGTATCAATATAACACCACGTGGCCTACTCAGCACCACCTGTGGTCCAACAATCACCATCAACACCATGCACGCCCAATTCGGCCCCTTGCATGGTCAACAGGTAAGGCCTTATCCAAGCAGCCCACCTCATGAGAAAGGTTATACAATAATGTCATACACCACAAGTGAAGGTCCTATCTAAGCAACCTTCCACTTTACAACCAAATCCAAAAATCAACTAAAGTTTGAAAAACAAACCTTTTTTGAAAACCATTTGAAAGATTAGCAAATCTTGAAATTCATAAAATTTCACATTGAGATGAAAACTTTAAAATCTCTCTTTTTTTTTTTTTTGAACAGTAGATAATCGATTGTCCTACTAGATAATCGATTATTTTTCGAAATCAAGTCACGAAAACAGTTTTCTGGAACAGTGCATAATCGATTATCAGAGGCTGATAATCGATTATTTTTGACAGCAATTACAAGATAGCTTTATGAAATTCTAGATAATCAATTATCAGATGCTATAATTGATTATCTGCGAAGATTTTCGAGAAAAACTGCGATTTTCCAAAGAAAAACTCAAAATTTTCAATCCAATACCACAAATTTTCGAATTAATAGTGAAACAACAACCTCAATTCACCTCAACCAAGTTCATACACATCAAATCATACCATCAATCCAACATTTCAACATATATTCATCAATTTCTTATTCACTCTCAACATTTTCTCCCCCAAAACCCAATTTCATCCAAAACCAACAAAATAGCAACATCCACAAAGATTCAACCGATCATAAGGCAATAAATAAGCATACCAACAATTATTAACACAAAATAACCGATTTGTAAGCTTCCCTTACCTCTAAAAGTCTCTGAATCTGAATTTAGGTTCTTTGAGAATCCGATGCTCTTGAGCCAAATCTAGCTAGGATCGTTCCTTTCCTTACCACAACTGCTAAATCAAGCTTGAACCTCGTTTATACTCCCACAAACTCAACAATTTCTAGAGAGAGATTGAGAGAGAATTGAATAGAGAGAAAGTTTAGAGAGAGAATGAAATTAAGAGAATGAGAGAAATCTCTCTCTCCACCCCTTTTTATACTTAAACCTTCCAGAGCTCTCTCACAGACTTTTGGCCAACTGAGACCCAAACCTCACCAAGCCACTTCCTTTATCTCAAAACTGGTCTAACTTAACTGTTTTCTCTCAAAAGCCCAACATCACACTCACAGCATACACACATTGGCTCAAGCACATATCTCAAGTTTTCCTAAATTCAAACCATAATTCAAACCAACAACTCACAACCATCATCACATACAACATGCTGTACATAGCAACAATTCATTTATTTCTTTTAATCACCTAGATTACATATCAAATTTCCACTTTTAGTTATTAAAACACTTAATCATACATTAAGAAAAATACGGTGTTACATCTCCTACGGCACAACTTACAATTTGGTACTGTCCAGATGACTCAAAAACCACCCAATGCTACTAGTGGCATCGGGTTACCTCCCCACGAGGTGATAGCGCCAAACCTGGGGTTTTCAGGCCAAGTGATTAGAATGGGAGGAAGTTGGCTATACTCAACCGATTGGCCATCAGCCATCCCTTGGGGGCTAGGTCAGCTACCAGCCCACCTATGAGCCTCAAGTGTTTTTGTCAGCCATTCAAGCAACAGGTGTAACATCTGTGTTTTTCTAATGTATGATTTAGTGTTTTGATAATTAAAAGAAATAAATAAATTGTAGTTGTGTATGATTTGTTGTGCATGGTGATGATTTGGTATTGTTTATTTGGAATTCTGGTTTGAATTTAGGAAACTTGAGATATGTACTTGAGCCAATTGGACGTGTTGTGAGTGTGACTTTGGGCTTTTGAGGAAAAATAGTTAAGTTAGACCAGTTATGAGATATGGGGAGTGGTTTGATGAGTCATGAGTCTTAGTTAGCCCGAAGTTCATGTGAGAGCTCCAGAAGGTCAAGTATAAAAGGGGAGGAGAAGAGAGATTTCTTTCATTTCTCTTAACTCACTTCTTTTACTTCTCTTCATCTCTCTCTAGATTTCTTGAGTTGGTTAAGGGTGTCAAAGGATTTTCCAGCCCCAATTCCATGTTCTTGTGTTACGGAGGGCAGATTTCTTGGAGGATTGGCTCAAGAATCTCTTTCTCTCACATTCTCATCTTCCTAAAATTTCAATTTGGAAGCTTTTAGAGGTAAAGGAAGCTTACAAATCAGTTGTTCTGTCTTAGTGATTGTTGGTATATTGATTTTAAGCTCTAGAAATGGTTGAATCTCTATGAATGCTGCCATGTTTGGTATTTGGGGGGGGGGGGGGGAATGGGTTTTTGGGGAGATTTGTGATTTTGGTGATGAAATGTTGAATTAGTTGTATAATATGATGTGTATAAGCTTGGTTAAGGTGGATTGATGATGTTGAAGCTTTCAATGAGTCGAAATTTGGGTTTGTTTGGTTGAAAATTTTGAGTTTTTCTGTAGGAAAATTGTGTTCATTGCAACTCTGTTGCAGATAATCGATTATGGGGATCTTATAATCGATTATCTGAAGTTCCAGAAGCTATTTTCATGATTTTGGTTCTAGAATAATCGATTATGGGATCTCATAATCGATTATCTGGGCTTTAGGAATTGTTTTCCTAATACTAGTCTGAAATAATCGATTATGGAAATCCATAATCGATTATCTCTGCCAGAGAATGAATTCTGGTGCATTTTTTCCTAAATTGATATAATCTGTTATACAGTAGATAATATGTTACTATAGTACTTAATATGTTTTTTCAGAATTTAATGCACTATTTCTGATTTTAAAGTTTTTGTTTCAAAATGTGAACTATATATATATATATATATATATATATATAAAGGGGTATTATACATTTTCAAAAGTTCTATTTGGGAATAGTGGAAAGTGATCTAGTTTAAATATGATTTCTTTAAATTAAAGAAATCATATTATTCCGAAGGGTTTTGTGAATCTCAAGATTTACCAATCTTCTAAATAGTTATAGATATATGAATTTTGGTCCTTAAATATGTTAAATGTATGTTTTAAGATAATTGGATGTTCAAATAGTTTTCCAAACTGGCTCTTGGTTTTTCTTTATTATTGTTGTGGTTTTGTTTGATAAATTGTTGGAAAGTGGTAGTTGGGTGGAAGATTGCTTATATAGAACTTCCACTGGTTATATTGTGTTGTTATGGTGAGATGTCTCACAGGGGATGTAGGTCCCAGTGCTGTGTGAGAATTCTCATGAGGTATGTGTTGCTTGGATAGAGCCTTACCTGCTAACCATACATGGGGCTGGATTAGGCCTGCATGAAGTTGGTAGTGATTGTTGGACCACAGGTGGTGCTGAGTAGGCCACATGGTGTGTGTTTCCATATGCATATATGTATGGATATTGAGTTGATGTTGTGGTGAATCATGCATTTGCATGCATATGTTGTTGGCTGAGGTTGTGCAAGCCTCAAGCTGTGTGCAGGTAGGCATGTAAGTTGGCTGGTTGATAAGAGCTGCGACTTAGATGGGCCTCCAACCTAGTGACTGGATAAGACGTGGGGTCAGAAAGATGGGCCTTGGGGATGAGTGAATGGGTAATTTCGTAGGGGGCCAAGGCGGTGTAGGCCTTGTGTCGCAATAAGCCACCACCCACATTCACTTATCTTGACAAACCACTAAGCTTATCCATAGATCAAAGTTTTGGCAATCCCTGAATGGTGCTTAGAAGGCCATGGTAGGGGGATAAGACTTGGCTGATCGCCTGGAATGTAGTAAATCTCTTGAGAGTCATCTCATTCATGCATTGACATTTTGGGGTTGAAAGCATGATGTGTTGTGCTGTAATGTATGTAAACTCATTCTTTGATGAATTGGATTCCAAATTAGTATGTTGATGATTTGATGATATGGATTATATATTATATGTTTATTTTGTTTCGTAAGCTTACCCTTGCCTTGCTGTTTTGTTTTGTTTTGTTATGTTTGCTGTTGTTGCTGATTGTGGTTATGGGTGTTGCTGTGACTACTATGACTGTGATGATCACGTCATTTGGCGTAGGAGTAGAGGGTGAAGCTTCAGTAGATCTGGCTTCCCACAGTTGATGCATGAAGGCCTCAGTGGAGATGATAGAAGGCCTTTTATGGGTGGAGCTCTTCTAGAAGCTCTTTTCTTTTTGGGGTTAATGTATTTGTTGTATAGTTGACCAGCTATAGGGAGTTTTAGTTTTTGTATCTCTCCCTTGGTTTTATATAACTTTACTTATATATTATATCATTTCATATCTTGTTTATATATATATATATATATTATGTAGGATGTTATAATAGCATGTTAATTATTTATTTTTGAATATCGTTGTAATGTATGGGGTAGTATGGAGTACTGTAGCGACAAAGGGTCGTTACAACAGGTAGATAGCTTAATGTTATGGTTACACTGGGAACTCCTAATTTTGTTTGGGTAGAGCCAAAGCCAATTGCTTCTTTTATCATAGATCCTAATGTGATAGCAAAATTGACAAACAGGACGATCTATAAGAAGCCCTATCCAGAATGGGTAAAAGGATGATGCCTTTGCTGAGAGGTTACAAAGTACTCGTAGATAATGGGACATTTCCCAACATAATGCCTTACTCAACGTTAAAGTTGGGTAAATCCAAGAACGATCTCTTGAAGACCAATATGAGGATGACTGCCTTCATAGGGGATCCTACAACGGCTATAGGGATATTGATTGCCGAGATAACAGTAGGCCCAAGGACCAGTACTTTGGCATTCTTTGTGTTAGAGGCAAAGTCGTCTTACTCTGTGTTGCTCAAGAGAGACTGGCTTCATCCTAATCTATGTGTGCCATCTACCCTGCACCAAATGCTGATATTCTAGGTTTGTGACAAGGTGGAAGTGTTGTCAACCAATCAGAGTTCGTTTTTGGCTGACGTGGCAATGGTAGAAGCTGCCTTTTACTTGCCCCAAATCTAACTAATCATGGAGACAGCTGCATTGGAGGAATTTTTGTATGCAACTATGTGAGAGTTTACTTTGCAAGGTTTCTAACTCACAATGCAAGCTGATGCATATTGAAGAAATTGACGTAAAGGACACTAATGGAAGTGCTTGATGATTTGATCCAAAGGTGAGCCAACATTTCCTAAAGGGTGCGGCTAATGTCATAGAGAGGGAAATGCTTAGGGGGAAAGTAGAGGTTGCACCAAAAGATCCTACCTAGTCAATTCAGTGACCGTTGCCATTGTTCGAGGCCCAAGACCCATTGGTGGATGTAAATCTAGGAACAACTGACAACCTGCAGCTGACCAAGATAAGCAATTTGCTAGAGGAAGAAGAGCGGTCCAAACTTACGCAACTAATTCTAGAGTTCAAGGATTACTTCTTGTGACACCCTTTACCCCAAAACTAATTATTAAATAAATATTACGAAAATATAATATATTTTTTATTTGCGAAATAAAACTGTAATTTATAATCTTCCTCTTCACATGGTAAAGGACATCACATACATAACTCACATTTACTAAAACTCCATAATAATTATATATATAATTCAATTAGCATATATATACTAATATATGCTAATTGAATTATATATATATAATTATTAAAGAATATAATAATAAATATGAAATAGTATTTATTATGTTAAAATTAAATAAATAAAACAAAATACAACAAGGAGAAAAAAATTATTTATTGAAGGAAAGTTAAAATTGGTAAAACAAAGAGTATTTTTAGGAAAAATAGGAAAAATAATTTAAAGAAGTAAAACTATTAATCTAAAGTTCAAAAGCTGAAACAATAAATAACTAAGACCCCGATGTTACATTATTATCAGAGCTGACAAAACCCAAAGATGTTGTAAAATAAACTGCAATGAGACCAATGCCTCTACTCTAAGACTACTCCTTAAGGTCCTGCTAGACATCACCTGTATATCACGATATGACAATGGCGACAGGTAGAATACACATCACATACATAATCAAAATAACATTAATTTGCAAGAATCAAAACACATAAACATATATAATATAATACCTAGCTTCTACTTCTCATGCACATGTGGTACCAATCTAAGTTCATCTTGAAAGTTGACTAGGAATAAGTGCACGCCCATAAGAAGCATCATCGGCATCAATGCCTTCGGCTTTTGCACCCTAAACTAGTATGATATTCCCCAGTGACTAGTCAGGGTTACACAGCTTTGCCAGTACGCTCTGGCTCCATGGGATAAGCATGAACCATTCGAGTTTCAACACTAGGTACCACCCCCAAGGCTAAGGTTAGACAACCCATCCCGGCCTCCACTAGCTGAATTCCTACATACTTTCTTTCTCCACATGATTCAATGTCGTGATGCATGGTCACGTACAATGCTTATAGCTTTTCATAGGGTTTTATCATGGAACATTAACACAAGTTCATATCACACTCAGTTTTCTCAAGGTAAATAACAATCACAAGGTATAAACTCAACAAGGCATCCAAAAGAAGCAACAATGAGTTAAAGACCGCAAAAGGAATTCATAGGCACAAAAACGCACGAGGAAGAGACTTAGACATGCATTTTGTAGTAGCCAAAGTTGCACTCGCCCGGCGGGACAGAAGGGCAGCCCAGCGGGACACGCTAGGACTAACTTCATCCGGTAGAAAATGAAGTCACCCGGCGCCAACACGAAATCCAATTTTCAAAAAAAGTTGCCCAGTGTCTATCTAACCCGGCTAGGCAGGTTCGACATCTAAATTTTAATTTGCTTTTTTCCTATTATCTTTGGCTTTTAAACACTCTAAAACAAATAATTAAATTCTTAATCACTTCTTGTAACACCCTGAGGGGTATTATTGTAACTAAGTCTAGATTTCTAAGAACGAAAAAAAAAACAAACTTAAAAAGGTAGAAACAACATGCAAATGCTACTCATAAATATAATTAGATATTATATATGAACAATACAATAAAAAAACATACATGCCTAATACAACTCAGCTGTCACCCGAAGGTATCGTACAAAATATAAAGAATACAAAAACACAACGTAAAATAGGCTACGTTTTCTTGCACATGACTCCAAGCTCCATCTACACATGCCTTCACCTGTATCCTGAAAAAGGGGAAACTTAAAGGAGTGAGACATAATGTCTCAGTGAGTGTTCTAAGGGCTCTATGGCTAGGTCAGACTCTTTTACTCAATCAACCTTTATCACTTATCTCTCATGGCTTTAGCCTTACTAGGTCTCTCATAATTCTCCATACCTATGGTCGAGTCTACACCTTTTAACAGTCAATACTTCCTGTTAACTCCTCTCTCATTCTCACAACTGTTATACAATCTTACTATCTCATTCTCAATCAAAGAACTCATCCTCATTACTAATATTTTCTCACCCAAAACCCTCTCTACTATTTAAACCCTTCATGTTTAGATTTTACTCTTCTTCCTTTTGATATTCAAAGTTGTCTCTAAGGGTCAAGTCTAAGGCTACAGACATTCAAAAATACTCTTGACACTCCCTTAACACTCACCTTAATACTCTTATTTTGTTCTCTCTTACCTGTCTTATACTTTTCTATTACACCGTATGGGAACTCACCCTTTTTCTATCTCGGTCACAACTATTATTATCCAACTATAACCCTTATAACACTATCCTAAGGTCTAGTCTCTCACATTTCCTTAAGGTAGCAAAGACAATCTTAATTACAAGCATACATTTATTTCACATCTTTTGTCTAGTAACTAGACATATACCTTATTTTGTTTTATCAAACAGAGATAACACACACGCATAATATCATCACATATACATAATCTTGATACTTCATCACAAGGCACAATTACCTTTTCACATGTGTACACATTACATCCATCGCTCATCATCAAGGTCACATAGACTTCACATAGTTACAACGTAGCACACTTCAACATATCACACTACAACGGGATGCATATGCATGCTATGTTCCTAAATCACTACTCATGCACATGTGGTACCAACTTAAACTTTTTGAAAAGCAGACTAGGAGTAAATGCACGACCATAAAAAGCGTCATTGGTACTGATGCCTTCAGCTCTCGCACCCTCAATTAGTATGGTATCCCCCGGCAACTAGTCAGGGTTACCTAGTTTTGCCAGTACACCCTCGGCTCCATGGGATCAGCATGGACCATTGAAGTTTTCCCAACTGGATAACCCCCAAGGCTAGGGTTCGACAACCCATCACGGGCCTCCACCAACCAGATTCTTACATACTTTCCTCATCACATAACTCAAATGTTATGATGCATGGTCCCATATAATGCTTACCGCTTTTCATAGGCTTTTATCATAAGAAGCAACAATGAGTTAAAAACTGCAAAAAAGAGTTCACAGGCAAAAAAACAAAATTGCAAAGGTCGTGCCTGCCCAGCAAGCTAGGAAGGCCGCCCGGCGGTCACGCCAAGACCCAACCCACCCGGCGGATCCGTGCTAGGACCCAGCACACCCAGCGGGTTGTGCATCCCCCCCGATGCCAACGCAGAGTCCATTTTTCGAAGAAAATCCGCCCAACAAGTTTCCAACCCCGCCGGGCGGGTCCGAGGTTCATATTCTAATTTATTTTTCCTATTGTCTTTGGCTTCTAAATACTCCAAACAAGTAATTAAATTCTTAATCACTTTTTCTACTTGATAATTGGTCAATCTAATCTATAAAACTCTTCACTCACACACAATTCTCTCAAAACCCATCAAAACCCTAACTTAGGCATAAAGAAGGGGAAAAGGTAAATAAATAAACAAGACACAACATAAAGGACAAGGAAGGACACGGGGGAGAGCACTCACCTTTAGGGACATGCGAAGCTGAGTTCTAAGGTTTAGGTTCTCCGATTTCTATTCTCCTCTTTCTCTTCCTCTTTTTCTTCTTTTTCTCCTCATTCTCTCCACCTTCTTTCTCCTTCTATTTTGTGACAACTAAACCTAATTTTCCTTCCTTATTCCCTTCTTATAACATGTGGGTGGGTATGTAGCTTAGTGGGCTTTAGTCCCTATTGGGCCCTAGATGCTCTTTTGGGTTCTATGATAACATTCTTACTAATTTCTAATACTAAGATGTTAATAACAATAATAATAATAACAACACTAATAATAATAATAATAATAATATAATAACAACAACACAACATAAAAATAATAATAATAATAATAATAATAATAACTGCTACAACAACAACAATAAATATAATAATAACAGCAACAGGAACAATAATAATAATAAAAGATATAAAAATAATATAATAATAACAAAAACTCTTAAGGCGTCATGGTTTCTTTCTAGTACCTGAAATTGGGGTGTTACACTTCTTCTACCTTGATAATTAGTTAATCTAATTTATAAATTCCTCACTCATTCACAATCCTCTCAAACCCGTTAAATCTCTAACTTAGGCACAAAGGGAAAAGCAAAAAACAATCCATGACAGTCCATAATAAATTTAGCATAAAAT
The DNA here is from genome assembly GCA_004329165.1 of Spatholobus suberectus. NCBI lineage: Eukaryota > Viridiplantae > Streptophyta > Magnoliopsida > Fabales > Fabaceae > Spatholobus > Spatholobus suberectus. Next base: position 27,021,132 of record CM014730.1, read on the forward strand.
TTACATAAAGCACATCAATGATTTAGGGAAAATCGCATTCCATTTTGCATACACAATCATACAATTCATAAACAATTAAGGTCTAGGGCCAACCCTTGTACCAACGACCAAAGCCATACCCATGAGCGAGATAACTCACACCCCCTTTCTTTGAAAGAGGTGATCTCCAGCAAGAAGATGCGAACGGTGCAGCAGCGTCTTCTTACGGTTCCTCACTGCTTGACTGTAATGGCTCTAATGGCATGGTATCTCAAAAGAGGCACAAAAGAGAGAAAATGAGAAAAAGGGTTTGGTTTTCAAGAAACCTAAGGGACTCTTAAAGCTAACTTTGGGCTAATAATAACTAAGCCAAAGACAAGGGTCTTAAAACTTTTAAAAACATTCTAATTATAAAACCCCATTTTAAAGGCCCAATATCTCTTTTTCCTAAAATATCATTTTATTAAAAATAAGGCAAACAAAATAATACTAATAATACTAATAAGAATACATATTAATTAAAAGGAAAAAATTAAGATGTTACAACTCCCCCTTCTTAAAAGAAATTTTGTCCTCGAAATTTACCTGAAGCAAACAACTCCAAATAAGACCTCTTCATCTGGCTCTCTAACTCCCAAGTTGCACTATCTTCTGTAGCTTCTCTCCAAAAAACCTTGATCAAGGGAATTTCCTTTCCTCTTAGCTGTTTCACCCTTTGGTCCTCAATTCGCAATGGCAATGCCTCAAAAGCTAGGTTCTCCTTCACTTGGATATTGTCCAACTTAATTACATGTGATAGATCATGGACATATTTTCTGAGTTGGGAAACATGAAGACACTATGAAGGTTTGAAAGAGATGTGGGTAAAGCAATTTGATAGGCGACTTCGCCGACTTTCTTTAGGATTTGGAAGGGACCAATGAAACACAGAGTAAGTTTATGGGACTCCAATGCCCGACTAACCCCAGTCAACGGAGTGACTTTCAAGAACACATGATCACCCTCCCGAAATTCAAGAGCCTTCTTTCTTTTATCATGGTAACTCTTCTGCCTACTATAAGCTGCCCTCATCTTATCTTGGATCATCCTAACTTTTTTAGTAATCTGTTGCACTACCTCAAGTCCTAAAATAAGGTTCTCACCGGGTTCTAACCAGCATAAAGGTGTCCTACATCTCTTCCCATACAAGGCTTTATAAGATGCCATCCCAATGTTAGAATATTGGTAACTGTTGTTATAGGTGAACTCTATAAAAGGTAAGAAACTATCCCAACCACCATTTTGCTTTAACATACAAGCCTTCAAAAGGTCTTTCGAGGATTAGATGGTTCACTCACTCTGACCGTCCATCTGTGGATGGTAAGCTGAACTCAATCTAAGCTTAGTCCCTAGGGCCCTATGCAAACTCTTCCAAAATCTAGAGGTGAATCTAGGGTCTCTATCAGAACTATGCTAGAAGGCACACCATGCAGCCTCACAATCTCACTAATGTATAGGGTAGTCAACTTCTCTAAGGGGTATCTAATGTTAATTGGAATAAAGTGAGCATATTTAGTCAACCTGTCCACTATTACCCAAATTGAATCCAACCCCTTGGGGTTCTAGGCAAACCCACCACAAGGCCCATGGATATACTATCTTACTTCTATTCAGGAATGTCTAAGGGCTGCAACATACCTGATGGCTTTTATGCTCTACCTTAGCTTTCTGACACACTCGACAAGCATACACAAACTCAACTACCTCCTTCTTTATACCCGGCCACTAAAACATCTTTTTAAGGTCCTAATACATCTTGTGGCTCCTGGATGGATGCTCAAACCACTCCTATGGCCTTCCTCTAAGATCATCTTTCAAAGATCTGGCACACTAGGTACACAAATCCTATCCTGAAATCTAATGACTCCATCCGTTCCTACTTTAAAGCTACTCTCCTTACCTTGGGCTATGGACTCTAATTGGGCTAGCAAAAACAGATTAGATTTTTAACCTCCCTAATCTCATCTATCAATCCACCAGTCATTCTCAGCATACCCAACCTTACACTCCTAGGGGTAACCTCACATACTAGGCTTATGTCTCTAAACTGCTCTATGATGTCTAACTCTTTAACCATCAAAACGAACATGGGTAAGGACTTTCTACTCAAGGCATCAGCCACTGCATTGGCCTTACCTGGGTGGTAACTAAGGTCAAAATCATAGTCCTTAAGAAACTCTAACCACCTCCTCTATCTTATGTTCAATTCTTTTTGGTCAAACAGGTACTTAAGGCTCTTATGGTCACTAAAGACTTCAAACCTAGAACTATATAGGTAATTCCTCCACAACTTAATCCCAAATACTACAGCTGCCAACTCTAAATCATGGGTAGGGTAATTTTTTTCATGGGTCTTAAGTTGTCTAAATGCATAAGCTACCACCTGCCCCTTTTGCATAAGCACACCACCTAAGCCTATCTTAGATGCATTACAATACACTATAAAGCCCACTCGAGTTGGGTAAAACTAAAATAGGTGCGGAAGTCAACCTCCTCTTAAGCTCTTGAAAACTATCGTCACACTGGGTATCCCACACAAAGGCTTAACCCTTTTCTTGTCAACTGAGTCAAAGGTATGGCTATCTTAGAGAAACCCTTTATAAACCTCCTATAGTATCCTGCTAAGCCCTATAAACTCCTAATCTCATAAACTGACTTAGGGGTTCCTACCTCAACACAACTTCTACCTTAGATGAGTCTACAGTTATACCCTCTCCAGATATGACATGTCCTCAGAAGTTAACCTCATCTAACTAGAACTTACACTTGGACAACTTAGTATATAGTTGTTTGTCCTTAAGGGTTTACAACACAACCCTCAAATGCTCAACATGTTCCTCCCTAGACTCAGAATACACTGGGATATCATCTATGAAGACCACTACAAATCTATCTAGATAGGAGTGGAAAATCCTATTCATGTAGTCCATTAACACACCAAGCACATTGGTCACATCAAAGGGCATAACCAAGTATTCATAGTGACCATACTGTGTTCTGAAGGCAGTCTTTGGGATGTCCTCAGACTTCACACTGATTTGATGGTAACCTGATCTCAAATCTATCTTACTAAACACGCAAGCTCCTACCAACTGGTCCATGAGGTCATCTATCCTAGGAAGAGGATACCTATTCTTAATCGTCACCTTATTCAACTGATGATAGTCTACACACAACCTCATACTCTCATCCTTCTTCTTTACTAACAAAACTGATACTCCCCAGGGTGACACACTAGGCCTTACAAACTGTTTTTCTAGTAAGTCCTCTAACTATTTCTTAAGCTCAGCTAACTCTAAGGGAGACATCCTATAAGGTGCTCCGGATATAGGTCCAGTTCCAGGCACTAAATTGATAGAAAACTCAACCTCACACTCAAGGGGTAGACTAGAAACATCCTCTGGGAAAACCTCAAAGAAATATCTTACTATAGGCACATCTCTAACCACAACCTTGCTCTCGAGTTTCAGGGTAGCTAACATCATGTACACTTAGGCATCCTCTTTCAAAGACTCCTTTACCTGGTTGGCGATGAGGAATCTCACATCCTTACCCTCAACTGACTCACCAAACATTATAGATTTATTAAAGCAGTTTACGAGGACATGTTTGGAAGATAACTAGTCCATACCAAGAATAACATCTAGTTGACTAAGAGGCAAACAAATCAAGTCAACTAGAAACTTTCTATCAGAAATCAACACAGGACAATTTAAACAAATATTAGAGGTAATGACAGAACCACTAGTAGGGATATCAACAATTAGTCAAACTTCAAAGAAGACACAGGTAATTTCATTTTTTCAGCACAAGCATAGGATGTAAAAGAATGAGTTGCACCAAAATCAAAAGAGCACAACTAAAGGAGTTTCACTTATGAGAAATGTACCTTGAATTAAGTTATCGAACTCCAAGGCTTCATCACCACTAAGAGCAAAGACTTTTCCCGTGGCCTTCAATCGATTGGCTTGCGAACTCTAACTCCCACTACGTAGCTCCTTCTTGGGATTGGCACAATCCCTTTCCAATGTGCCCTTTTTGCCCATAGCTAAAGCAGGTCACTTCCTTGTCCTTGTAGTCGAACGTTGCATGATCAAGTCGTCCACACTTTTTGCATCTCTATGGGGTAGAAAGGACTGATCCTCCACTAGCACCACTAGCAGGCTAACTCACTATACGCTTCTAATTATTGAAATGGTTACTAGGTGGAATTGAGTATGACTTCCCACAATTCTGGTTGTCGAACTTCTTCTCACGAGAGGGACCCGCGCTTTTGTAATGTGCTACTCTTGCCCTGCTGTCTTCATCGTAGATTCTGCGTCTATTCACCAATACAGGAAATTGGCAAATCTCTTGGTAGTTGATAGTTTGCTTAATCTCAGGTCGTAGGCCATTCACAAACTTCAGCACTTAGAACGCTTCCCAGCTTCATTATGGTAATGAGGAAAGTACCTCGACAGCTCCTTGAACTTGACTGCATAATTAGCCACGGTCATGTTGCCATGCTTAAGCTCCAAGAACTCCATCTCCTTGTAGTTACGGACGTCCTCGAGAAAGTACTTCTCCAAGAACACCTCTTTGAAGACCTCCCAAGTGATGGCTCTATCTCTAGCTTCCAAGCGTTGACGAGTATTCTCCGACCAATACTCGGCTTCCTCAGCTAGCATGAAGGTGCGAAAAGTCACCTTCTGAGCGTTTGTGCATATCATGGCCCGGAATATCTTTTCGATTTCCCGTAACCAATTTTGTGCACCATCAGGGTTGTATCCCCCCTTGAACATTAGTGGATTGTTCTTTTTGAACCTATCCAATCAATGAAACTCAGTAGCTCCATCCTTTCTATTCTAATTCCTCTCCGTAGCCTGAACTAAGGCATGAAGAGCATTAGCAATAGCATGGTCGTTCCAACCAACAGCCATTACCTCCGACACAAGCTAGAAGTAATCAATCACAACACACAAATTCACCAAATAAACCATAGAGCATGCGTTCAACACCCATTTTTCGTTCATTTAAGGTTCTTTTGTCTTCACATAGCTTTTGTAAGCACATAAGTAAGGTTGAACATCAACATTATTATTTAATATATATAAATGTGCTTGAAGCACTTCCTTTTAACCTTTGCTCTGAACATTTACACCTCGTGTACCCTTACTTGCACCTCTTCCTTCATGACAAGACTTAGGAAGCATTACAGCTTCCGCTTGTGACATGTACTTTGAACAAAACTCAATAGCTTCTTTTGTAATGTACCTTTCAACAATAGACACTTCAGGATGGCATGGATTTTTCACATGCCCTTTCATGCTCTTCATGTATCACTCAATTAGGTACATCAACCTTAAATAAACGAGGCCACACAATCTAATCTCCTTCACTAAATGAACAACTAAGTGGACCATGATATCTCTCCAATTGGCACAAGATAATAGCAACTTCATTTTCCAACTCATCCAACTTTTAAGGGTCAATGACTTTGCTACATATGGCATTCAAGCATGAGCACAATCGAGTTATGGCATGTCTAACATTTTTAGGCAAGATGTCATGAATAGCCACTGGTAGTAGTTGTTGCATCAACACGCTGCAATCATGAAGAGTAACCCTATGGCACTTTGACGCCCTGTAGACACTAACACAAACTTTTTTTCTCCTTTATTAACAAAGTATGACATGTTAGGGATAAATATGTTCACTTACCATAAGACTGTGGAGCTAACTGTTATCGTACACCCATCTCAACCAGATCTTGACAAGCATTCACAACAACATTTGTCTTGCCCTTAATATTGAGAAGTGTTTCGATTACACTATCATAGACATTTTTCTCCACATGCATAACATCTATACAGTGTCTAACATCTAGATTGCACCAACACAAAAGATCAAAAAATATCGACCTCTTCTTCCATATGTTTTTCTTGGTAACTTCCTTTTGGGTCTTTCAAAAAAGAACATTGATGTCCTTTACTCGTTCATAAACCTGCTTACCAGTTAAGGCTGTCGATGCAATTTCATCCTCCTAATATCCACTAAAAGTTTTTTTCAATCTACGATATTCGTGATTAAGCCTGAGAAATCTCCAAAGTCCAAGTTAAACTGTCTTTCTTCCATGTTACAATTGTTGGTAGCACGTGTCTTCTTCACATATAAGGCATACATTATGTCCTTTAACACTACATCCCGTTCAAGTTTCCATATGCTAAAAATTCATAAATGGTGCATAATAACATCGCATGCATCTTGAAATTTTCACTGCACAAAGTATCAAATACATCAACATCTTCCTCACGTAGCATTCTCAAGTCTTCAATCAAAGGACTTAGATAAACATTTATGTCATTTCTTGGCAATCTTGGGTCCGAAATCATTATAGATAACTTAACTTATTTTCGCTTCATGCACAACCAAAAAGGCAGGTTGTAAATTACCAAGAGAATAGGCCATGAACTATGCTTACTACTTTAGTTACCATATGGATTCATTCCATCTGTAACAAGTCCAAGCTTAAAGTTTCTTGGTTCATTCCCGAAATCTAGAAAGAAACTATTAATCTTCTTCCATTACAGAGAGTTAGTCAGATGACAAAGCTGTCCATCACATTTTCTCTCTTTGAATGCCATCGAAGGTTCTTTGCATCATTTGCATTAGCAAACAATTGCTTCAACCTTGGAATTATTGGAAGATACCACAACACCTTCGTAGGGACCCTCATTTGTGCTTTCATCATTACTAGAATCACCATCCTTCGCTTTGTAGTGTGATACCCTACATGTGGGACACTTATGCATCTCTTCAAACCATTTTCTGTACAATATGCAATCATTAGGGCATGCATGTAATTTTTTTATACTCTATACCCATCAAACACAGTATCTTTTTTGCCTCATAATTATAATTTAATAATTTGTTACCTTCTGGAAGCATGCCTTTCAACAAATCAAGCAATTCGGTGAAGCTTTAGTCACTTCACCCATTTCTCGCCTTCTAATTGACCAATCTTAATACCACTGGCAACCATGTGAAATTAGTGCACCCCAAATACAAAGGCTTTTCCACATCACTGTACAAAGTATCATACAAATGTGCTTGATAAAAAAACTCTTACCCAACTTCACAAATCATATCTTCTAATCGATCATTCATATCTACATCAACCTCATCTGTTTGAGACACACTTGGCATGTCTAACAATTCACCATGTCATGTCCATTTTGCATAACTCTTAAGAAACCTATTACAAAGAAGATGCTCCTGTATTACCTCAACTTCTAGTTGTCTCTCATTGAAACAGTTAACACAAGGACAATAAAACTTTCATTAATATTAGGAAGATTTCTTTCAGCAAATTGTAAAAACTTTTTCACTCCATTCTCATACTTATCACTTGTGCATCTACTATTCATCCAACTACGATCCATAACTACGTTTTGTAAATACATTCACCAACAAATTTGTTTAATTATGACATGTCCTCACTTTTTTATATAAGGTGTGGCCCTATCCCATTTAAGAAGATATTTTTTTAATATTCAATTAATACGTAGAGGTTAAGTCTCATATCTTAAATTTGACAAAATTTCGGCAGCATTTTGCATTGGTCTACAAGTACGTGAAATGAAAGTGACGACATCAAATCCATTACAATCAAGTATGCATCTGGAGAACAACAAGAAATGCACTAAACCAAAATTTTATCAAATTTAAGATGAGACTTAACATCTACGTATTAATCAAGTATAAAAAAATAAATCTTCCCAAACAGTCCAACTTGGACAATTTAAGATTTAATACAACGATTATCACTTTAATCATTGTATTGAATCTTAAACAAGAAACTAAGGTTCACTCATAATGCACAACTTGAATTAAAAACAACACAATAAACAAGAGAGCATACAAGCCATAGGAAAAACATAAACTTTAACAATAAACAAAGGCATAAGCAAAATACTTTTACATGTGTAATAATCCTTTCCAACAACCTATGACACACATAATGTCCACAAGAAATTCCTACCTAATTTTAAAAATAGCAATGTTCCATCACTATCCCTAAAACAGCATCTCATGCCTCAACAAAAGAACATTGAGCTGGAGACATTATCCTGCAATCTAGGCAACCATGGTTTCACAATTTCTACAAAAAATTCGATAGAGTTTCCTCTATTTTCTAGTACCTTCCTACATACCTGTTAATAGGTATTCAATTATAATACTAGACAAACAATCCAATCCACAACAAATTCCAAATTTCATGAATCCAAACATTATCACCCAATTAATCTAAGTTTATTTAAGTCAAATCTAAATCACTCTCCTCACTTTAGTTTTCTAAAATCATGGCATATAGGTAGTTAGTGAAGGTTGATTCTATTTGATTTAAGTCTCATAATTCAAGTCTCACAATTACTAGTTCATTAGCTCATTAATACCTAACCTCTAACATACACTAATTCACAACCTAAACTAATTCATAAAAATTAAAACTCATCCTACTAACCAAATTAGCACTAAGGTTGTGGTATATATACAAGTCTCAAGGTTTTATTTAATCTAGCTACTAGGTTCAAGTCCATATTAATGGTACTATTTGGTTACTTAGTTCCATCACTTAATTAATCTTATTTATGCCCTAAATTTCATCATTTTATCACTTTCACACTACAATCTCCAACATAGCAAATGGATAAAAATTTACAACACAACTAACCCACCAAGAGACCAAAATGGTCATGGGATACCAAAGCCAACCTGTAAAGCGAGCAACAATAGTAGAATGCATACAGGGATGCCAATGTCAATGATGTCAAAACTAATTTTATTCAAACCAAAACTAATTTTATTGAAACTAAAACTAACTTTTTGAATTTCTAAATTCAAAAAATGTCAATGATGGTAGAAATAACAACAATGTCAGTCAAAGCGAAGCAATGACCAACCTGTAAAGTAGAGTAACAAGGATGACCAACAATGGCAGCAAAAGCTGTTGACAGTGTGGTGTGTGACACGAGCAGAAGCAGAGAGAGGAACGCCACTATCTGGGTGTGCACAATGTAAGTAATGGTGGCGGTGGTTGCCTACAAGTTGCGGTGGCATTAACAGAAGTTAGGGTTGGGAATAAGGATTTGCGCTTAGGGTTAGGGTTAGGGAAGTAGGAGAACAACAATGCTGTTGACAACGACAATAATGACACTACTGCGAAAAAGGATTTTTAAATCAGTTAAAAATGACATTCTAAATCGGTTCATGAACCGTTTTAGATACAACCAATATAAAATGTGAAAGCTTTTTAAATCGAATTTTGAACTGATTTAAAAAAGTCTTTTTAACTTGGTTGTTTGTGGAACCAAGTTAAAAAGATTTTGCGAAACTAAAGAAAACATTCCACACAAGCTTACTTCATTCCCCTTCTCCTCCTCGCTCCGCTCGAAGCACCGCGGTGAGAACTCGGTGCAAGCAGCTCGGCTCCCACGCTTTTGGTGACGCGAAAGCCTTCGCCGATGGTGACTTCCTTTGTCCTAACCATTCTCAGCAACCAAACAAAGCAAAACAAACATAACAATGCTATAGTTTAGATCTAGTACATGTCTTACCGAAATTGGCCATGGAACTCACACAAATCTCGTAATGGAGAGTGTCGTACGCAATTTGGAGGTGCAAATTAAGCGTTACAGTATCTGTTTTTGCGGTGGGCGATACAATCATGGGTCCTGCACCACCTCGCCGCTGTCACCGGAAGTCCCAGATCTACAAAAAGCAAAAAGTAGAACAACCAAAACCCACACCACACACCAATCCCCTAGACCGACCAGGACAAACCGATTCCAAGCCTGCTAGGAAGAGGTCGTCATCATCGCTGCCGCCCACTGTGGCTACAACCTCCCCAACCCCACCACCACACCAAGAAAAAGCACACTGCAGTCGCCATGCCCGACCTTGCCACGTCTTGGCATCATGGACGACCTCGAACGTGGCCCCTCCCCTCTCAAAAACAACAACGACGTCCCTTGCTGAACTCCTTGAAAGAAGAGGATTTGATTGAGCACAGTGGAAATGGGGAGCTGGTTAATTTTGAATAAGATATTAACTCGGTTACTACATAAGTAACCGATTTAAAATCTTGTATTTTAAAAAACTAGTGTCTTTTTAAATCGATTATAGTTATAACCGATTTAAAAGTTTTACTTTTTAAATCGGTCTCTTGAGAACTGATTTAGAAAGATCTTTTTAAATCGGTTATATAAAAAGTTTTCATTTATTTACAAAAATGCCACCGCGTTTTTTTTTTAAATCAAACTCCAAAAAATTGATTTAAATTCCTATTTTAAAAACTATTTTTTGTAGTAGTGTGATGGAGTCGCAACGACAATGGTAGAGTCATGGTGGCAAGCATAGCAGTGGCACAAGTCAATGGTGGAGAGTAGTTGTGTTTTAAGGGGAAGAAGACCCTGTTGTACTAATTTAAAAGGTATTTTACATCAGTTATAATTATAATCAATGTAAAAAGGCTTTTTAACAAGGTTATTCTATAACCGAATTAAAATATGGACCAAATATTTACAAAAATGTCATTGCTTTTTTGTTTACATCGGTTGTTTTGCAACCGACATAAAATGTTGTTGTAAATCTAATTTTTGTAGTAGTGAAGCTTGAGTTCATTAATGCTATTGAATATCCAATTTGTACTAGAAATTTTGTATTCTTTCGTACCATGCTCTTGGTTCTTACTTCAACCTATATAATGCCTCCTTTAATTTGCACACATAATTTGGGTGAACCTTGCTTTCAAAATCCTTTGGTTGTTCCATGTATATTTCTTGATTCAGCTCACCATGCAAAAATGCATTATTAAGATCTATTTGCCAAATTCTCTAAGATTTACTAGTTGTAAGTGCTAACAAGACATGAACTAATGTACGTGATTTTTGTTTCACAATTAAATGTCTCATCATAGTTTTGTCCATATTTCTATGTAAATTCTCATGCCGCTAAATGAGCCTTTTATCTTTCAATTAACCCATTAGGATGAGTCTTTACCTTGTACATCCATTTGCAAGAAATGGGTTGTATTACAGTCAGCTTTAACCCAAACTTGTAAGTTTCATTTATATTGCTTCTCTCTCCATTCCTTTGATTGAGTTGCTTCTTAGTTGTAATTAATGAACTTCATCTTCCAAATCTTTTACTTGGTTTCTTTTCTTTTTAGAGATTTGGAGTGAATAAACACATGTTTACAATGGGTTTTTCTCTTTGTCCAATGATCTTATTCTCTTTTGACATGATGCTTCACCATTAATAACATCTTGTATTTGCGACACTTCTGTAGCTTTTAATTGCACTTCTTTTTGCTTTTCTACTTGTTTCTTAATCTCTTTTGTATTTTTGGTAACAATATGGCTTTCGAGGACCACCATGATGGTACTTTATCAAATATAACATATTCCTAGAAACATAACATCATCCTATTATTGTTGGATCACACCATCTCCATCCTTTTCATTGATCATCATAGCCAACAAATATACTGTAACACCCATTCATATTAAATACAATTCGTATTAATTTATTTCTTAAGTCTAAGTAAATGAAATTGAGTATAAAATTTTTTCGCTTTTATAATAAAAAAATTTCAAATATAATAGAATTTGGAAATGGTAGTAAAAGACAAAAGAGAAAGACTGTGTATACATATATGTCGTAAAATTGTACATCATGATTTGATAATACATGACAGTCGTAAATACAGAAAAACTAAAATTACATCAAAAGATAGACACTATCTAACCCAATATATACATCAAAAAGATCTTATACAGAGCAGTGTTAATCTACCCTATCCCTAGTAAAAAAAAAATACTATAGCTAAGTCTATAGATCCTCGCCCATCGAAATATCCTCTAACTCATCCTCAGCATCACCGGGCGTTACCGTCATCTTTAATAATCACAATCAATTATACAAAGAAGAAAAATAATGGAGTAAGGTGTTTGGTTCTAAAATCACTTTTACATGTATGGTAGGAAGTCTACCATAAAACAAAGATAAAACACGGCTGACAATAGAACGGAACCTAGGGTTCATTCTAAGTTGTATCAGACTACCCTTAACTCAGTATGGATCCATACTCCCCATTAGTGAGTAATAGTTCTCAACAGAACCTAGGAAGTGACTAGAAGTACATATACCTCTTCAACATCATCACATGGTACAATCCTCATCATCAATGAGAACAAATAACAATTAGGACGTCCATTTATAGAGATATACTCTCATACCAATCTTGGAATACTAGGCAGTTGTCGGGGTTATCGAGCTTGGTTAAGAAAATATCCCGGTTCGAGGGCACTACCTTGGCTATTGGGACCTTCACCACTCGATGCCTACCCCCAAGACCTCCACAAATGGGTCCTTGTCTTTCATTTCTCAACGTACCAAACTGTAACTTTCCTAGTAGGGTGCCATGCCACTACATGTCACTTGCTTTACATTACTCACTAATTTATCAATTTCTAACTTCTTAAACAGAGGTTTCAATGGTCTCATTTAATTTGAGTACTAGTACAATCAACATTTTTGCCTTATATTGTAGGAATTACATGATAATAATTTAGTAATCAAAATTTTGGCAGTATAACTACTTACCGAAATTTTAGCAAAATAACAACTTAACAATTATAATTTAATTATTTGAATTTAAGCAGAATAACTAAATTTGAGTAGATTAACAACTTAGTATCTAAATTTGGGCAAAGTAACAACTTAATAATTATAATTTAGTAATTTAAATTTGAGTAGAGTAACAAATTCGCAATAATTTAATAATTTAAATTTGAGCAAAGTAACAATATAGTAAAAATTTAAATTCTAACATTTAACATTATAACATAATAAATTTATGCATCGAAAGGTGTAGGGAGAAACCTTTCCTATCAACATGCAAAGTGACAATAATTTAGAGTCAACCTCACTCCCCCCATTACCTTTAAGGTGGTTGATGAAGATGATGGAATTGTTGGTGCAAAGCTTCTAGGAGAAGCAATTTTACTAGTTGAAAACTAGCAAAATTTTAACACAAAAACAAAGTAAAAAAAATTAGAGAGAAACTCCCATACAAGTTTCGGTCAGCCAAGAGAGGGAAGGATGGTGAAAATCTATCCAAAATAGCGCCTATCTATAGAGAAATGAGGGGGGTTATGTGTCCACAAGGTGACATCATTGCGTATATCATAAAACCTATTTTTTATTTCTTTTTAATTAGATTATAGGAACACATATCCAACAAAGGTAGTGAATCACCCCTCCTAGGCTTGTGGACATGCTCCATGAGCTGTCCTAAGCTCCATAGTGTAAATTTTATTTGTTATTAGCTTAGTCGATACCGATAAAAATGTTTAAATTTGAAAAATTAGCTTTTAATGGCAAAATAATGTAATTTAATGTGAAATTGGACAAATATATTATTTTTTTATTAAAATAATTTTCTAATAATTAATTTGAATTTGTATTAATTTATTTCAAATTTTATCTATTTATTTTGTATTTTTAAGCTAGAAAATTCATAATAAATCCATTTTAATTCAATAAATATCAAAATTTTTGTGAAAATTTCAAAATTAAATATTTTACCTATAAATAAACTGAAATTACCATTTTCACCATTTCTAGGTGTCAAACCAATACTGGCTAAGTTTAATAGACATCCAAGGGCATTTTAGTCATTTTACACTAGAATTCTAGAAAATTCCCAGAAAATTTTCAAAATTATATTTTAATGCATAGAACATGATTCTAAGCTCAAATTGACATTTTAAGGCCAATTGAAGCTTTTTCTCATGTCATCCCTTAATGTTAAGAAATAAGGACAAAATCGTCATTTTCTAATTTCTTCGGATTCTAGCTTGAAAAAATTATTAAAAATAATGATTAAATAGCTCTCGACATTCTTAGCTTAACCACAAAAAATAGAAATTTGAGATTCCTTCCCAATTTTTCAGAATTAAATTGTCAAATATTAGAAAAACAGTTAAAAATTGAAATAGGAGTATTTTTGTCATTTCACAAAACTATCTCAATAAATTTCTAAAAAAATTTTAAAATTATTATTAATTATTCTAAATATATTGATGACTTAAAAAAAATTTAAAATATTTCTAACTATTTTTTGTCTATTAATTATGTTATTTGACTTTTTAGGGACAAAACTATCCTTTTACTAATTTTCAGGCTCCGTTCCCCAAAAATTATTAAAAATCTAAACTAATTACTACTTACTACTACAAATGTAACCATAGGAATCAAATTTTTAGGATTTCCATTCACTTCTCTATAAAAAAATACAGAATAATTAAGAAAATAGTTCAATAAGAAAAAGTATAGGTGTTATATATACAATAGGTCGCCTTATCAAATTTGCTATGTTCTTGACTTAGCATAAACACGTAGAAAACACATTTAAATATGGTAGAAGTAGTTTACTAATGGATTTGTTCCCTACAATTTTTTATGTGGTGAAATTAACCCAAGCTTAGCTTAAGGGTAGCTTGTTGGTGACATAAACAATTTTTTTCATGCACTTCGTATTGAATCGTGGTGAGACATTTTTACCATGCAACATACTCATGCTTGTCTTCACCAAATGACGATTTTTCCTTTCAAAAATTCCATTTTGTTATGGAGTATTTAGACAAGTTAATTATCATCTTATGCCATATTTTCTCAAAAGTTCTTGAACTTCATTAGAGCATTTGATTTCTCCTTCATAAAGTCTACCCACATATACTTAGAGAAATCATCAATAAATGTGATCATATATCAGTTTTTGCTAATTCAAAGTTGTTTTACTATTCTAAAAACATTTGAATGCGCTAACTCTAATGGAGTCTATACTTTATATCTTGAATCTTTATATCGTCGCTCATGGGCATTGCCATATTGACATCTAATCCAATAAAGTTATCTTGCACCTCCAAGTTTCGACAATCCTCCTTACACAAATTTCATCATCGTTGTCTTGAATAGATTATAACTAACAAGTCCAAACCTTGCATTCCACATATTTGTTGTCTCATTTTTGCATGTCTTGTCCATGTATGGCTCATGTGCTATAACATTACGTAAATAGACTCAAATTACTTTCACTCCATAAGCGATGGAT
The DNA here is from genome assembly GCA_004329165.1 of Spatholobus suberectus. NCBI lineage: Eukaryota > Viridiplantae > Streptophyta > Magnoliopsida > Fabales > Fabaceae > Spatholobus > Spatholobus suberectus. The sequence continues at coordinate 27,036,307 of CM014730.1, forward strand.
TTGTTGGATAAAATTTCAATACACTTTCATGTTTTTGAGCTCAAACACCATATAATTGCTTGAAATGTTAATTTTAAGACTGACAATAAGTTCTTTTTCATCCCCAGTACAAGGTATACATGGTCCACTTGTCCCTAATGTAGATTGAAGTGAGGGACAATAACCATCTTGCCAATAAGAGCAATTAGCACTTGGAGTTGTTCACTGTCACTAAAACTTGTTCCCTTTTCCATTCAGACATATCTAACAGTTTCTCATTGTCAATCCCCAGTCATATGGTTAACTAGAGCAACTAGAATCAACAATCTAGCCATCATTATAATTAATTGAGTTATTGCTCGTCATGACTAATGTCATCTTATCAGTTAATTATTACTCCAAGCATGATGTGACAATCTCCTCACCATCATTCCATTGGTGAGAACTAGATACTTCTCTAGAACTAGATTTTTCTATAGCAAACAATGCTTGAAATTCAATTCTTCTTCATTCTTATCGAGTATAGTTGCATTACCTTCTACCTTTTCAATGTGATAGGCTCGCACAAAGTAGCCTTTCTTGTTAAACTTATAATATGGATTCTCCTACAAGTAATATCTCTTTTCTTCTTTATCATCACTATATCTAGGTTGTCTAGTCCCCCACATTGTGGAACTCTCCCATGTTGGTTTCTCTGCCAACCATGTCATCTTTTATTTAAACTTTCATACTTCATATATTGTTAGAATTTACAGTTGTCTTGAATTCCTTAGGTATTCTCTTTATGGCACAGAGGGATTTATCCTCCTTATTTTTTGAAGCTTTAGACATTTGATTATCTAAAACTTCAGGGTTCATCAATGATGGATCTCTGCCCATCCTGGAGTGGTTGTAATTGTGTCATGATCTTTGGGATTTGATCCATGAATAATAATCCTTTTTTTCCTTGTCTCATAAGTTCACTCACTCAATCCAATTTTACAATTTCATTACATATGGATTTTACTTTGCTAAGTGTTGACTTATTGCATGCTCCCTTGTTGAACAAACATAATTTAAATTCTGCAATAACTATAGTTTTGTATCAGTTTTCTTTGTGAACAGTGCTGCAGGATATCCTAAGCCTCCTTTGTTGTATTTAAGTCTTTGATTCGCTACAAAAGCTCGTTCTCCATAGCAGTAGACAACACATACATAGCCTTCTTAGTTTTAATGTTCCATTTCTTTCTCTCATCCTCTCATTAATTAGTACATAGGTGAGGTTGTTTATGCACCAAAAGTTTGCCCTCGAGCAGATAGTACTTTGTATATACGAACACTCCATGTATCTTAGTTGTCATTGTTGAGCTTCTCTATCAAGTTAGTAGAGGATGTAAGATTTGCTATAGTAATTAGTTAGAGCTCCCAACTCTCAACCACTCTACCTTGGTCTCAGACCAACAACTATCACAGTCTCAAATTATGTAATGGCAAAGTTTGTTCTTATACGGTCTTGGATTGTAATAACTTGAATTATATACTAGTTTGAGTAGGTAGGTAGGTAGGTAGGTCTTGGAGCGCTTGCTCTAGGAGAATTTTAAAGAATAGCAAGAGGGAGGAAAGAATACTTTTCTTAATATATTTATTCTGTGTTTCTTAATTATTATTTTTTTTCATATGCAAAAACTTGTCATTTTATAGACAAGGGAATTTCTTAAAAATAATAAATTTTAAGGACTTAGGCCCCGTTTGGGGTGGTTGCGAGCTTTTGGTTTTTGGTTTTCAAATGCAATTTTCGAAATAAAACGCGTTTGGTAAAAATGGAGCTGAAATAGTTTTTAACTCAATTTCAAAACACTTTTACATTTCTTTTCAAAACCAAGAAAAAAGGATTTGTGAATTTGGTTTTTGGTTTTCAAAAATAAATACACATCATTATATTTGACAATAGCCTTTCTTGCCACCATCACCACCAAAACCACTGCCATTGTCACCACCACTGTCACCGCACCACTACTGCTGCCGCCATCTTCGCAGCCACCGTCACCACCACCGTTACCACCACCATCACCACCACCGACACCACCACTACCATCATCATCGCTGTCCACAACTACCACGACCACCAGCATCGCCACCACCATCACCGCTGCCACAACTACCACAACCACCAGCATCGCCTCCACCACCACAAGCTTCATCACCACTACCATCGTCATCACCACCACCACGACCACGATCACGACCACCAACGCTGCTGCCACCACCACAGGCAATGTCACAACCACCACTGACTTTGCCACCACCATCACCACGATCACCATCGGTACCACTACAACCACCGCCGTCGGCACTGCCATAACCGTCACCGTCGGCATTACCATCACCACCACTATCATTGTTGTCGTCACCACTACCACTGTCGTCACTATACAAACATATTCTTAAACTAATTTTAACAGAATAAGAAATTTCAAAGTGAGTTTATTTTGAAACCAAAAATTAGAAAAAAAACTAAAACTAATTTTTAAAAACTAAAAACTGGTTGTAGTTTTTGAAATTTTCAAAACTCACAACCAAAAACCACCCCAAACGGGCCCTTAAGAAATTGATTCATGTTTTCAAATAAACAAAAATATGGTTGGAAGTTAGAGGTAAAACCAATATTTTGCAAGCTCTGAGAAAAACAACTTTTGTAACGCCATTTAAAAATGAGTAAATTACACTGACAATTTGCAAGATTTTTTTAGATTACATACGATACCTCTCTTTTTTCTACTCTTACACTAACCCTTTTAATTGTTTGAAAAATTACACTGTCATTCCTTATACATTACACTAACATCCCTTAATTGTTTGAAAAATATTACATTGTGTATTTTTATAAGAGAAATTATTGTAAACATTAAAAAAACAAGAAGATTATATGCAATTTAAAAAACTTCAGGAAGTGTCAGTATAATTTACTTTTTGAAAATCAATGGTTTCTTAACATTGCAATGATTTTGGAGGTCTCTCTAACTAGATTATGATCATAATTATGGTCATATCAACTAAACACATTACCTGTAATTGTCTGCAATATTAAGATTTTGGAACTTCTTACAATTAACCGCAGCTGAGCGCAACAATAATTTGAAACCTTTTAAAACTACTAAATTATATGTTAAAATCGTATTGGAGTATCCTAATTTGGTTAAATTTATTTACTATTCACGCCACAGTTTTAAAATACGTTTTTTATAGGTGTTTTAAAATACGTTTTTGGTTGCACTTTAAATTTTAGAATTGTGAAAAATTACAAATAAATGTGTCAGCAATTGTAGTCACGAATCGTGGAAATTTTCCAAATTTAAATTTCACAGCCAAAACTAAGATTGCAAATCACAGTTTAGATCTTTGATACGATCATATTGTCAACAAAGTTAGTAAAGGCAGAAATTTTTATAGTTCATACTTCCGTGCTAGGATGCAGCCTCTTGACTCTTATTCATCTTATTCGAAAGGAATATAGGGCAGTAAAGGATTGAAAAGGAAGAGTGAAAGACAGATACCCTTTGTCGGCCTCAACTCATCTTCTAGGAACTTCATATCATCGGTGTACCTCTTGGCTTGAAAACCACTGAGAGCACTACAAAATTGATTCGCTTTGACCTTTTCCTTTTATACATGAAGGCCCAATTTATCTATATTTTTTTCATAGAAATAATAGAAAGATATAGATACTAACCGGTATCATTTAACTTAAACCGTTAATACTACTGTTATTTTTTATCAGTTAGTACGTTATGAAGGTAGGGCAGACAAAAAATTATACTATCACCGACATAATAGGGTGAGTAGAACTCAAGCTCTCAACTATATTGATAATTTAATTGAAAGGTCTATATTCAACCTGTAGAGCTCAATCTCGTGAGAGTTTGAGCCCCCCGTGGACTCACCTTAGCAAAATATAATCTCCATGAACTTAATTGTAATGAACTTAATTATAATACTACTTGTGCTTTTCTCAATAACTTAATTATTTAATTTCTTTTTTATTTTCTTTTTAAATTAAAAATGATGGTGGGTAAAGTTTATATTAAACATTATAATATTATACTAATATCTAAACCCAAGTTCATTTGACAAGCATTTAAAAATCTTCTTAAATATAGATACTTTTTTTTATCAATACCTATTACATTTAGGTCCAAAATTTGTCAACAGAAATCTACTGGTAGTTTAGGGGTTAAGGACCTGGAACATTTTAACTTGAGCTTTATTAGCTATATGGAGATTTCTTGTTGATTCTAATGGAGCTTGATTTCCACTTTTATCTCATAAGTATGATAATATAAGATGTCTACCTATAGAGGCTACATGGTTAGGTTCTTCTAGTTTAGAATGATGGAGGGATTTGTGCTTGTTGGAGAACGCTAATTGTGTGCCACCGCTTTGATTTTCTAAATGTGATACACGAAAGGTAAAAAATAGGGAACAGATTCGATTTTGGCACAATGTTTAGATTGGAAATACTAGCCTGAAACATTCCTTCGCTTGCTTGTTCCAAGTCTCATTTAATATGGATGCATGTCTAGTTGAAATGGGTGAGTGGTGGTGTTGGTTATGGGGGTGGAAAGAAAGGTCTCTTTGTGTGGGAAAAGGGTTTGTTGGCAGACTTGGTAAATGTCTTGGGTTCTTTTTTCTTTTTTTGTATGTGTGTGTGTAGAGGATTACCAGACCAATAGGTATGGAAGGAGGATTCTTCTAACCTTATTTTAATTAAATAAACTTATAAATTTTTACAATGTTAGCTACTGTCAGGTAGTTCACATATCCTCTTTTTGTTATTTTAAAAAAAAAAATTGGAAGAGTTCTAAACCACTCAAAGTGTTTGCATTATCTTGACGGGTTATTTTGGATAGATTGTCAACTTGAGTTAATTTATGTAAAAAAAGAGTTTTGTTTCACATATATGATAGATGTTGTGTGTTATGTTTCTCTTTCGAGAAAGATGCTCATCACCTTTGACAAATCAAATTTGTAATGCAATTTATGCATGATTAATTTGGTTTATTTGAGGTCTTACCTAATGATAATTTTGCTCACTATATCTAGTTTAATTCTTTTTTAAGAAGGAAAAAGTTGCACCCTATTATACATAATCTTTTTTGGCATGTTATGGTATGGTCTACTTGGATTATGTGTAGCAAAATTGTGTTTCAAAATGTTCCTTTTGATTTCAACAGTGTTTTGGACTTAATAAAGATTAGATCATGAACATGATTTAAGGATAAGATGAACAAAATTCAATGCTCTTTTTATCCTTTTGATGACCTTATAAGACTTTTGTAGTGGAATTAGAGTCTGTTTCTTAATAAAATTTTCGCTTGTAAAAGAAACATCTAGATTCATTTATAATCATTAATTCTTGTTTCCATCCTTCCTTTCAAACTTCGTTGTATTATAATGTATTAGGTTGAACATGAACCGCCGGTCCCTCAGTTGCTATTGAACTGGATGCGGCTTAAATAGACCTTTACTTTTTTAAAATATATAAATAAATAAATAAATAAATAAATAAATATATATATATATATATATATATATATATATATATATATATATATATATATTAATGTACCAGATCGGGCTCCTCTAAAATGTAGCCTGCACTTTAGAGGATAAAGTGCATAAATCCTAACCATTAATAATAATAAATGGTTTAGATTAATACACCATAATTAAAATTGTCATATCAAATTTTTTTTAACAAAATAAAAATTATTGAATTAAAATAGGAAACAAAGAAACAAATTGTTTCCACATGATTCACTTGGATATCTTCATCGTTTTGGAGAAGGAAAAAAACCTAATACTAACCAACGAGCGTAGTATCAAGCCTTACCTTTGTGTTGTGAGGGAAAATTCATGAAACAAGCTACTCATATGGGTAGCTTGTTTTGTGAATTCATCATATATCAAATTTCTAAATACTTTTGGCTACTGCTTGCACACGAAACAAGCGGTTTTAGTGATAAGTGGAAAGATAAATTATTGATAAAATGGTAGTGGTACTCCTCTAATGCCTATTGCACTATAGAATGAATTTAATACCAATAGAAGTAAATTAGAGTCCAATGTTAAGACAAAATAAAAACTAAAAGTTCAACTTTCTAGAAAATATTAAATACTTAAATAGTCACAGGTCTAAGGTTATTCCTGAATATATAAAACTAACCAAGTATAGGAATTTTAGTGTTTTATATATTTAGTATATGAATTTTGGGAAATATTTTTAGTACATGAATCGGTTATGCTGATGTTGCACTTCTCACTCTTATTTTGATGATCTTTTGCCTTTTTTTTTTCTTTTGCAAAATGATGAAGATATCTAAGTGAATCATGTGGGAATAATTTGTTTCTTTGTTTCCTATTTTAATTCAATAATTTTTATTTTGTTAAAAAATCTGAGGCAATTTAGTTAAGGTATATTAATCTAAACCATTTATTATTATTAAAGGCTAGGATTTGTACACTTTTATCCTTTAAAGTGCAGCCTGCACTTTAGAGGAGCCCAATCCTAATGTACCATATATAGTATAACCCAAAAATAAACTACTAGAAGAAACAGCTCAATAGTGATGCAAAGATTATTTTCCATGCATAATGTCAAACTTAGAGAATTTTTATCCCTGCAACTAAAAAAGAGTTGCATAATTTTCTCTCACTTTAAATTGGTGTGTCTGTACCCAAAAATAAACTACGGGAAAAAACTGCTTAATAGTGAAGCAAAGAATGTTCTTCATACATGATGTCAAACTTAGAGTATTTTATTCCAACAACTAAAATAAAGTTACATAATTTTCTCTCACTTTAAAATCTTGTGTGTATAATTTAATTTCTTTCACTTTAGATTCGTGTGTGATATCAACTTTAACCGTATAACTCACTCTACAACAATTGCATACTTTTAAGCAACTGTTACTATAGTTGCTGTTAATGTTTAGAAGTGGGCTCAAGAAAAAGACATTTTTTATTTTTTTAAAAAAATAATTTGTATACAATTACATTCTTCTCAATCTTTCTATCTCTCCTTTTTTTTTTCTTTCACATTACATTACTTATTATATTTATTATTTTTTCTCTTTTCAATTTCTATATCTATCTTATATATACACCTCTAAAGGGTGTGAAATTAAATTTTATGTACTTATACATCATGATAACTAGAAATGTTAGCTACACATTCTTTATTATTAGCTGATATTTATTAAAAATCGTAAAACTTTGTGGCATTCACTTTTTATTTAATGAATTTTACTCAAAATTTGTAGTTTTTAATAAATTTTAACCAACAATAGAAAATGTATTAGAAGCTAGGGGTGTTCATAAATTGATTCACTCCAATAAAAACTGAAAAAACTAATCCAAAAAGTTAAAAATTGAATATAAACCAAAAATCGGACAAACCAAAAATCATAAAAACCAAAAAATTTATTGGATTGGATCAAATTTCGATTTGATTTTGAAAACCAATCTAATCAAGTTCAAACTGAAGTTATATATAAGTATATATTTGTATTTATAAATTTATGCTATAACTCATATTTACATTTTTATTTCTTATATATTTATAAAATCATCACACAACGTATACTTATTTATGAAAAATATATTTAATTCAAGATAATTTTTAGGTTATTTGAGTAAAGGTACATAAAGATAATAATCAAGTTGTGTAAATTTAATTTTTAATGATATATTTGATGAATTATACTACTATTAGCTATATAATGACTTATAAGTGAGATATCTGCTATTTTAAATTATTTTTTATTATATATGTTATATATCTTAACATTTATTAATATTTTCTTTGAAGAAAAATAAAAGACAAACCGAAAATCAATCCAATTCAAACCATTTTAAATTGACTTGGATCGGATCATATTTAAATTTTAAATCAAATCAATTGAATGATGAATTAAGAAAATCAAAATAATTAGATCAAATGATTTTTTTTTCTTCAAAACTGGTCAAAATTCAATCCGCAAACACCCGTATTAAAAGCAGTGTATTAGGAAATAGCAAACAATATATAATATATACATTTGCAGACAAATTAATTATAATGTGAATGAAATTCAATATTAGTTCAACCAACAAAAGTGTACAATCTGTTAGATGTAAGAACAACATGTGAGAATTCTCTTGTTCAAATACAATTAATGTGCTTCAATATATATTAGATTAGAGTGACTTTTGATTTGCCATGCAAAGGCATTACACCGTAAATAATAGCACTTGGGAGGAAACAACCTTCCTATGAACTGCTGATCTCTAGCACCCAATTCAAAACCCTACATCTCATACAACTAGTAGTCAATTGCATAATTAAGAAAATTAATTATAAATCTCAACCAAATGGTGAGCTTCTACCTTGTGCCACGGAACTAGCATTGATCATAGGACTGGTCCTTTCTGGTTGAAGTGGTGATCTTTTTGGCGATGGCCTTTCTAGCTTCATAGATGCATCAAATTTCTTCTGATCACCTACACTTTGTACGGGGCGTACCACTGGCTTTGCGTCATAGATCTCCGACATGGGATCACTATCCATTGATGGTGGTGAAATGTGAACCTTGTGATCACCTTTGAAAGGGTCATCTTGAGGGCTAATGCATGATGAAGCCGTTCCCAAGTCTTGAAGCCTGAGATCATCATTCCAAATCAGTGGACTCTTTCCACTACCACTATAGGGGCAAGGCCTCTTCTTCCCCATAAACAAACTTTCATTATTGGTTGGCATAAACCCATCAAGTTGGTCATCACTACCATAAATGTTAAGATCTTGAAAAGAAAGGAAATTAAGAGAACCACATTCTTTCATGACCCCCATATCAGGAGTGCCTTGAGGACCTCCAATACCCTTCATGTCTGTGGCCATGTTTTCCCCTGCAAGTGTGTGATAAGCCTTCTCCAATATACTCTGCATGTATTTCCCTTGAGCCTCAATCCTCAGCTGAAGGTTTTTTTGAACCTGCCAGATAATACACCTTAACCCATGTCAAACATGCCCATGAAAACTTAATTAAGAGATATGCATGTAATTACAGGGAATTTAAACAGTCGTGTTTACCTCTAGTTGTTCATGCAATCTTCTCTGCACCTCCATTTGCATCCTAAATATTGCACCCAACAACCCAATTATAAAAAAAATCAAGAGAAAAACTTAGTACATGTTTGGGAATTGTTTTTTTGGAGAAATTAATAATCAACCTATAAGAAATGTTATTTCTTCTAGACTAAACATTCAAAATAATCTCTCAATCAGGAAAACAAAATTATTTTTTCTAAAAATAAGTTAAATCAGACCAATGTTTTTAAAACTAGACCGGTCATTGAATCAATTAAGAAACTGGTTCAAGGTTTAATGGTTCAGCCGTGGTTGAACCGTGATCGAACCAGTATTAATAAAATAATAACAATAATTAAATAATATTAAAAAAACATAATATATATCATAACTTTATAATACTAAAAATTAAAAATAAAACATAATTTTACAAGTTCTTTACATTTACAATACTTACAAAAGTGCAAATCAAATATGTCATGATACTTAAGTATAAGTTTTAACTATACACATCAACATTTATTAATAAAAACAAGTTTATATTTAAAATAAAAAAGAAAATGATAAATACTTTAGATTAGTTTTATTTTTTTTAGAAAAAAAATCAAAATAATGTTGTATTGAGCATTTTTCGGTTCTTTGACCGATTTTTCTTTAAGCCAGTTTTGTGATTTATTTGAACCTATCAGGTGACCGGTTCACCTGTTTTCCAATCCGTTCTATCGGTCCAATCCGGTTTTCAGAACATAGAATCAGACACACACATACATAATTTATTTTAATAAATTAAAAAAAAAAAAAAGATAAGTAAATTGAAATAATAGAGAAGAGGGTGGAAAATTCTCTTCAAATTTCGTTTATTGTGGTTGTGGATTTAATAGAAGATAGAAGAGAGGCAGGCGTACTCATTCATGTTGCGGCCAATCATGGCAGAAGATGAGCCAATATTTCGTTGAAGTTCTATAGCCGAAGCTGCAAGGGTAAAAAGATATATCAATATATGTAGAAGAACTCCATGAAGTGCAAATTAAGATAAAACCTCAAAGAAAATGAAAAAATAAAATAAAAAATTAAGCAAAGCAATTAGAAAGAAGGGTAGTCACCTCTCATGCCATCCTTAATCGAGTGCTCATTGAAATCCTTGTGGGGCTGCTTTCCAAGCCTGAATTTCTACGAAATAAGAAGAACAAATTAATCACCGAACATATAAAGAAAAAGGGAAAAGAAGAAAAGAGAGGCAACAAAATAGCCTGAGAAATCGACAGTTTCACAAAAGTGTGCAAAAATGAAAAGCAAAAGAAGTGTGGAATGGTTTGTTTTCAAACCTGAAGGTGGCTCTTGAGGTGGTAAAGTGTGAGACCCTTCACACCCATAACCCTCATGATTGTTTTAGGAGTGGCCTCTGCAAATCATAGATCAAACAAGAGATAGTAACTAAAGGAGTAATTATACATGGACACTTGCAGTATATCTAATCACACCCTTCATTTTTATTTTTGTTATTTCTCTTGTTACATCATATCACCCCTATCACATATATATTGTCTCTCTGAGTATAAATTGACAAATGGATGTCCATGAATAATTTTTTTAACTAAAGATGGAGATGCAAATAAATATTAAGCATAGTATACATAGTTTGCACCAAATGAAAGAAGAAAGAGAGAGCCAAAAGGGGTGTTAGATTAGTACTATCAGGTCCTCCAAGCTGAGCAACAGCATCAACGAAGCGTTCATGTAGTTCAACAGTCCAACGGAGGCGTGGCTTTGGGTCTGTGGTGAGGACAAGCCCCGAGTCCCCTTGGACGCACATGGGTCTGTCATGGGAATTCATAGTTGAAGGCTTCTTAGGAGGGAACATTCTTTCCATCTCTCTCTAACTCCCTCCTCTCTCACACTCTCTTTCGGATGAGAAGAAGCTTAGATGAGTACCAAGAAATTCAAGAACAAATTCGATGCAAAGAGAGAAGAATAGGGTTTTAATTGAAGAGGAGATGGAGGATGTGAAATGCTTTAGCTATAGCTGCTACCTCCTCTAAAGTATAGAGAATAAGGGAAAGAGCTACCTTGCTTAAAAAGAATGCGTTAAATATAAAGATTTTTTTTTTCCTAAAAAAGAATAAAGCATTCCTTTTCTAACATGCAAGCCTTCCTTTGTCAAAGCCACCGCCTCTCTCCCATTCCAACCTTGATTGCTAAATCAGTGGCTGTAACCAATTATATAATTATGCAGACTTATAATTTTTATACATTGGTACATTATTTTCATCTCTCTTACACATTATTTTTTTTTTCTTTTCTTTCATCATATTACTCATTATATTTTTTATTATTTTCTTTTTTTTATCTCTTATTATATATTTAAATATAAAGAGTTTGAACTATTGGTATAAATATTTTATACTTAAAACTAATAAGAAATCATCTCAAATAAAACTTTTAAAGAAATTATTATAAAAATAAACACTTACTATAAATAACAATCTATGATTGGATTTACAAAACTTTTACAATATTAGTACATCCTAGTTAAATTCATACATACATACACATATATATAGTGTATATAGTGAAAGTTATTTTTATACGAGAGTGAAAAAAGTAAATTTAAGTGTAAATAGTCAAAATTTAATGTCATCATGCGATCACTTAAAAAATTATATAACCTTTAAAAAAAAAACTCACATAATTTGTGTATTTAAATCTTGACCATTTATAATAAAAGATGATAATCAATATTTATTTCTCTCATTTTCACATAAACCATCAATGTAACAAGTAAACAACTATTTTCAAATTATACATGCACACATAGGCCATGAATCAAAGTAAACATGGGTGATTAAACTTTCATGTGTAGCTACAAAGAGGAAAAAGAATAAAACAACGACAACTCATTCCTTCTTACTTTGTAAAAAGTAATTCGTAGCATACATTAAGCATTGTTTTTACTAATATGATCTTGTATAATTAATTCCAATCAGATAGCGATATCCTTCACGGAATTTTATATTATATATGGCTTTTTCGGGCATAACGAGTGAAACCACTCATGTAACGTTGATGATGGACAACATGGACTGCACTTTTTGGTACCCTAGATCTTTTACATATTGAACAGTACGTTAGCTCAACGCATTATGGGCATAATCTCAGCAATTGGCCGTTTATATGATGCACGGTCATTTCGTGGTACGACACCCTTTTCAGCATAATGATTAGTATGAACCCATCAACGACCTCTCAGCTACAAGCCTACAATGGAAATAACAGCTTTATGTCCTTAGCAAGGAAAAGTTTGAATCATATAAATGACAGAAAAAAAAAAGTTTATTTTATGAGTGCGCCAAAATAGTTGGCTTATTGCCATATTAATTTCACAAGGTTCCGTTATGTCATTTTATTATCTATATACAAAATTAACTTGATATTTGTTAAGTGTCTAATTGATGCTATATGCGCTTAAGTAAAATGTAAGATCATACAAATTTTTTGGAAGAAGATACTCTCCAATTATCAAAAAACTAGATGCAATCTCAGTCATTGTTTAATTTTAATATTTAATAAATTTAAATAAAAACTATACATTGAATGATGGGGATTAAAAATTGGCACTCTATAGTTTTTTCAACTGAAGAAGATCCAGGTCTCAAATTTTTTACAACTATTACGTGCCTGATTTCTGTTTCATTCTTTAATTTTTTGGAGTTGTTATTAAGATTTGATCCTTTGTACAGATAGTTAGTTAGAACTGCCTATGCAGTTAGGACAGTTATTCAGTTAGTATAGTTGTTGGTACTGTTGGCCATACAGCTGGCAAGTTAGTTAGATGCATCTTGATCTACATTATTGACCCTTGATATATAAAAGGGCATCTACAATACTCTCAAAATAATCAGTATTCATTCAATGATATTTTGTTAAAATGAGATTCAATTTTTGTTTCCTTTCTTTCTTCTCTGGTTTTGCAGTATTCATGTGATGGTATTAGAGCTCATTCATTGAGGTCTGCTGCGCATCTTCTTCGTCATGCCTAGGAACAACAATGGCGAACCTTCGATAGATCCTTCATAGAACCCTTTGAGCGTCTACTATGTACATCTGGGAGAAAGTCCAGCAGCGATTCTCGTTAATCCTCCACTCACTGGGGGAAACTACTATGCTTGGGCAAGGTCAATGAAAAGAGCTTTAATCACGAAGAACAAATGGCATTTTCTTGATGGAAGTATTGAAATACCAGACAGTTTTGATCCAACTTATGAAGCATATGACAGGTGCAACAATCTTGTATATTCATGGATTGTGAATTCCGTTTCAGGCTCGATTGCTACCAATATCATGTATATGGAACACGCATCAGAGGTATGGAAGGATCTGAAAGATCGTTTTTCGAAGGGAGATCGCATAGGTGTGGCTGAATTGCAACAAGAAATATATGGCTTCAAGCAGAATGCGATGTCGGTAACTGATTACTTTACTGAATTAAAGGCTTTCTGGGAAGAATTAGAAATCTACAGACCTATACCCTTATGCACTTGTGCTGTGAGATGCACCTATGATGCGATGAAGAATTCCAGAAAACTTAGGGAAGAAGATTACGTGATTAGGTTTCTCATAGGACTAAATGAGAACTTTGGAGTGATTAAATCACAAATCCTCATCATGAATCCATTGCCTACTTTGGCAAACGTCTTTTCAATGGCTGTTCAACAAGAAAGGCATAGTGGTATGCACTTTGTAGAAGAAAATTCAATAGCTATAAATCTTGCAGATGGAAGAAGATTCAGCAGTAGAGGTAGAGGCAGTTACGGTGGAAAGGTCTGTACCTATTGTGGGAGAATAGGGCATACAATGGAAACATGCTATCGTAAGCATGGCTTTCCACCCGGTTTCAAATTCAGAAATAATAATTCTACAGCAAACTTTGTGGGAAATGAAGAAGCAGATTCTAAGTCTGAAATTGGTAGTGAAAGGAGGCAACCATCATTAGCTGCTGCTACACTTACACAAGAAGAGTATAAGGCTTTGATGTCTCTACTGCAATCTAATGGGCAAAAGAAGATAGATGACGCTGTCCACAGCATTAGCCAGATTCATTCATTACCAGCTGCAAGCAGTAAGGAAATTCAAGAAAGAGGTAATTTCTCATGCTTCAATGCTAGAAGATATTCGAATTGTTGGATAATGGATAGTGGTGCCACTGACCACATTTGCTCATCCTTAGACTTGTTATATTCGTATAATGAAATTGGACCTATTTCGATTAGGTTACCAAATGGTAATGATGTTTTAGCTAAAATTTCTGGAAAAGTATATCTTGGGGATTCAATCATGCTTTCGGATGTGTTGTATTTACCCTCATTCAATGTAAATTTGCTCCCTGTTTCAAAGTTGGTGAAACAAGTTGGGTGTCTCGTTACTTTTTTTGATGAAAAATGTATCATACAGGACAAAGCACAGAGGATGATTGGTTTTAGTGAATTAAATGGAGGTCTATACTGCTTAGCTACAAATAAGGTACAACAATTTGTTTCAACGACTACTTCTCAGGATCAAGAAGATAAGTCTGCTTATAATTCAGTTTCCATTCCTAAGTTAGCTTTATGGCATTTTAGGCTTCGTCACACATCTGCTGTCAAACTTGAAATTTTGAAAAATATATGTCCCTCTATTCACATTAATAAAGATGCGATTTGTGATATATGTCATTTTTCAAAGCAGAAGAAGATTCCTTTTCCTATTAGTTTAAGTAGAGCTGGTTTTATTTTTGAGCTCTTACACATGGATTTGTGGGGTCCATTTTCCAGCACTACTATACATGGACATAGAGATTTTTGGACCATTGTTGATGATTTCAATAGATACACTTGGCTTGTTCTGTTGAAAGGAAAGCATGAAACTCAAAATCAGATTGAAAATTTTGTTTTATTAATGGAAAATCACTTCTATGTAACAATAAAAACGGTCAAGAGCGATAATGGTCCTGAGTTTTCCCTACCTTACTTTTATGCTAAGAAAGGAATCTATCACCAAAAGAGTTGTGTAGAAACTCCACAGCAAAATGGGAAAGTGGAGAGAAAGCACCAGCAAATTCTCAATGTAGCAAGATCACTCTTATTTCAAGCTTACTTGCCAGCGTAGTTTTGAGGTTATGCAGTCATTCATGCTGTACACTTGATTAACAGAGTGCCTACAAAAGCTGTACACAATCAAATTCCTTATACCCTCCTACACGGAACACATCCCGATTTAAATGAGTTACGAGTATTTGGTTGCTTATGCTTCGTGTCTACACTTCGGACACAGAAATAAATTCAGCAACAAATCCAGAAAGTGTGTTTATTTGGGTCATAGGCCTGGTGTTAAAGGCTGGGTTGCATATGATCTCCACAGTAAGGAAATTGTGACATCTAGAAATGTACAATTTTGCGAGTTAGCGTTTCCGTATGAAGAAAAAGTAGCTTCCCATAGATGGATTTATTTGGATCAAGAGCCAAGGGTAAATGGTGATCATCATCAAATGTTTCATGAGATAGCTGCACCTGACACCAGTATCATTTCAGCTGCAGCAGAACATGAAACAGGTGTCACGGCTGAACCTGAATCACATGAATCCATAGCTCAGGACACAGTGTCTAGTCCTCACACCATTGATGAAGTTGGTCAGCCAGTAAGAAAGTCGAATAGACTCAAAAGGAAGCTGTCCTATCTATTGGACTATCACTGCAATAACACATCTAGCAGCGTCAGATACCCAGTCTCAGACCATCTGAGTTATCAGAGACTATCCGTCACTCATCAAGCATATGCAGTATCTATTCTCTCTGAACATGAACCAAGTAGCTATAATGAGGCTTGCCAGGATAAGTGCTGGATTGATGCCATGCAAAAGGAATTGAAGGCTCTTGAAGAAAACAAGACGTGGTCCTTTGTGGACCTACCAAATGGAGTGAAGCCTATAGGAAGTAAATGGGTCTATAAAATTAAAAGGAAAGCAGATGGTAGTATTGAAAGATATAAAGCCCAGTTAGTTGCTAAGGGATACAACCAAGTTGAGGGGCTACATTTCTTCGAAACGTTTTCCCCAGTGGTAAAAATGACCACTGTTAAGCTTATGCTTGCACTGGCTTCAGTTAATAAATGGATAGTTAAGCAGCTTGATGTCAATAACGCTTTCTTACATGGAGATCTTTACGAGGATGTGTATATGCAAATTCCTCAAGGCCTAAATACTGAAACAGGAAGCAAAGTCTGCAAGCTTAGCAAGTCTCTCTATGGACTTAAACAAGCTAGTAGAAAATGGAATAAAAAGCTTACTGCGGTCCTCCTGAATGCTGGTTATGCTTAGGCATCCTCAGATCATTCGCTGTTTATCAAACGCTGTGGTAGCTCCTTTACAGCACTTTTAGTCTATGTAGATGACATAGTACTTGTAGGAAATTGCCATGCAGAAATTGGTGCAATCAAAGGTACACTGGATTCTCTTTTTGGTATCAAAGATTTAGGGACCTTGAAGTATTTCTTGGGGCTTGAGGCTGCTCATTCAAACCAAGGAATCAGCTTGTGTCAAAGAAAATACTGTTTAGAATTATTAGCTGAAACTGGTCTACTTGCTTGTAAACCGGTCTCTACTCCCTTTGATGCAAGTACTCGCTTATATCAAGACGATGGGCCACTTTATGAAGATGTCAGCTCATACAGAAAACTTGTTGGTAAGCTTCTGTACCTTACCACCACCAGACCTGATATCTGCTTCCCAGTACAACAACTTAGTCAATTCCTTGACAAGCCCACCATGACCCATTACAAAGCTGCTCAGAGAGTCCTTAGATACTTAAAAGGCAGCCCTGGCACTGGTTTATTTTTCTCTAAAACCTCTACACTACACATCAAGGGGTTTACCGACGCGGATTGGACTGGATGTCCAGATACCAGGAGATCTATCTTTGGCTTATGCTTCTTCCTTGGTGATTCGTTGATTTGCTGGAAGTCAAAGAAACAAAACACAGTAGCTAAATCTTCTTCAGAAGCCGAATATAGAGCATTGGCATTGGCTACCTGCGAGCTCCTTTGGTTGAGCTACCTGCTCAAGGACTTCCACATCCATTATCCTAAGCTCCCTACTCTTTACTATGATAATCAAAGTGCCATTCATATTGCCAGCAATCCAATATTCCACGAAAGAACCAAACATCTGGAAATTGACTACCATTTTGTGCAGGAGAAGTTACAAAGTGGATTCATGAAACTGCTGCCTATAGCAAGTGCAGATCAGACAGTAGATTTATTCACCAAGGCCTTGCTTCCAGTGCACTTTCGGAGACACATTGACAAGCTGGGACTGTTGGATATTTTCTCAGTCTCCAGCTTGCGGGGGGATATTAAGATTTGATCCTTTGTACAGATAGTTAGTTAGAACTGCCTATGCAGTTAGGACAGTTATTCAGTTAGTATAGCTGTTGGTACTGTTGGCCATACAGCTGGCAGGTTAGTTAGATGCATCTTGATCTACATTGTTGACCCTTGATATATAAGAGGGCATCTACAATACTCTCAAAATAATCAGTATTCATTCAATGATATTTTGTTAAGATGAGATTCAATTTTCGTTTCCTTTCTTTCTTCTCTGGTTTTGCAGTATTCATGTGAGTTGTTTAATTTATTAATTAACAAATAAAAAATCACTCCTTTGAATTTGTATAAATTCATGCATAATATTTTTGTATAAGACACTTGTGCTTATATTAGCTATGAGTCTGTCACATTAGTATTTTTCTTTGTCTAAAGAGAGATTCATAATAATTCTTACAGGGGAACTGAGAAATAGGTTAAGGGAATAGAAAAGGGATAAAACGCATGATGGGAAATCGAATGTGGTGCACTCATATAATTCAAGTTCCGAAGCTTTGTCAACTAAGCTGAGACTCAATGAGATCATGAGTAATTCTTATATGAACATGTGTCAATTATATGCACGACCAATAAAACTTAATATAATATTAAAATAATTTCAATTTTTTATTTATTATTTTAATATATATTGAAGTTTTAATTATCTGTATCTGTTAGCAACAATCTTGATGCTAAAATTGCTGGATGAAAATTCCCTGCAGTTAGAGAGTAAACTTGAATATTAACTCTTAATTTTATTTTTCAATTTTCACAAAATTAATAAAATACAAGAAGGAAAATTTTCAGCCATTAATGACTGCAGGACAAACTGTATGAAATCTAAGTGCAGACAATCTAGGTCTAAAATTACTTCTCTCATGTAGGGATGGCTTTCGGTACGGTCAATTTATTATTTGGTCAAATTTTGTGCATGATCCAACGTTAACTACCAATTTGACAATTATTGCTCCTCCTTGTAATTTTTCATTTGATGAGGAAAAGTATTAGATAGAATCGTTAAAAAAAGGCTTAAAATCCATACATTGTATCGTAATAATGTTTACATATAATTGGATGATTTTTTTTAATCATGTTATAAGTGCTAAGTATTCATTAGCTTTGTCGATGACTAATCTTTTTCAAGGAACCCAACTGATCACCATTAGTAAGGTTTCTCCTCCCAACTACTTTTTTTTTTATCACAAGACTCGAACCTGAAACCTTCCGTAAGCGATCCAAACCCCGTTTTATTTGGACCAACATAATGTTAGTATATAATTGGATTATCGATTGTGTGTGTGTGTGTGTGTGTGTCTGTGTGTCTGTGTGTATAGAGAGAGAGAGAGAGAGAGAGAGAGGAGGAGGAGGAGGGATCAAGTTATCTAAGAATAACTTATAAAAGAGTTCTTCCCCATCTTTTCTTTTAATCTAACGGTTAAAGGTAAATTACTCTTTAGAACCATTAACCGTTCTAATGAGTAATTCACATCCTATCCCTATGTGTGTGTATGTAAATATGTATAATTAGGTTTGGTTTTAATTCTCTAAAAATGTAGCATGTGAAGTAAAATATCTAAATGTATGTCACATTATTTGGTGGTGTCAAGGACCATTTTGGAAAATTTTAAAATTATTAAAACTAAATTAAGAAAAAAAAATTAGAGGAGTAAACCAAATTTTACCTTTTATATATAGACACACACATAGAGAAAAAGATTTACTTATTATTTTTTTCTAGAATATAAATTGATAAATTTAACTATTGAATCATGTGATGTTATATTGATTATGAGTCAAATTTTAGATATATAATTTTATAGTTGAAATTTATTTATATTTTTAAAAGTATATTATACGTTGAAATAAAATTAATTGATGAAAAATTAAATAATTTTAAATTATATAAAATTCAGTAGACTTGATCTATTTAACGAAAAATTTTACCAACAGTTGAATTAATGACATTTTAATATTTACAAAATATTATTAAATAGAATAAGTTAAACATGAGCTGTGCGTTAAGTGAAACCCTTCCTTATATATGTATGCCAAATTATCTATTTTGCTTCATATATTCATATGGATTTTGACACCAAATGGTTTTTAAATTTGAGCGATATATATTTTTCAAAATAACGAGAATGAAAAAAAAAAAAGTAACTATCAAATTATGTGTTGTTGCCTATCACAATATGAGAAAGCGCGAAAAGACAATGTTAGTATGGAACTAACTTTAGCCTCTATGATTTTAGGTAGGATATTAGTCCGTAATAATAATACAAAAATTTTGCATTGTTCCTAAAAATTATAATTATTAGCCATATTAGTTCTTAAGAACGGAATATATATTAATCCTTAAAATAGTTTCACATAACCTACATTTTCAATTTTAAGAAATTAGGATGAGATTTTACATTTTTAAATACTAAATTAGGAATATATTTGTTGTTAAATTTTTAGGGACAAATTTGGAAATTAATGTTGTAGATAATTTAATTAGTGATTATGTTAGTTATGTAGTTAGTGGGTTGTTACTAACTACTTGTTACTGTGTACTATAAATAGTGATGTTGTATATGTGGACAATAGTGAGAAATAAACAATTTCTGTTTAGTACCCATATCTCTATCTTGTTTTCTCTCTCCCTTTTCTTTCTTTTTTTTTCGAGTATGTGTTTAGTGTGTGCTCTAACAAGTTCTTCTTCTTCTTCTTCTTTTGAACAAGAGAGAAAGAAGAAAGATTGGAGAACTAATACACATACGCACTACACATATATGCACACACCTGCACACCTTACAATGACTCCCTTTATATAGGAAAGTCTTTAACTATCAACAAATTCTATACCAAGGAAATATGATAGTACTCCCAGATCAAACATTTTGAATTCTTCCATTATCCTCCTTTTAAATGTTGGCATTTCTCCCTCATTGTTGCTAGTCACTAGTAAATCATCCACATAAAGACACATTATCAATAGGCTTGAGGTTTTTGATTTTCTAACATAAACACCATGCTCGGTAGTGCATTTGGTAAAATTTTGTTGCACAAGAAAACTGTACAATTCTCTTGTTTCAAGCCCAAGGGGCTGGCCTACTTAAGGCCATACAACACCTCTTAGCTACACTTCATCGTCTCAGCCAATCACTTCAAAACCAGGTGGTTGACTTACATATACTTCCTCCTCTAAAGGTCCATTCAGGAAAGCTGATTTTACATCCAATTGGTGCAAAGACCAACCTCTATAGCTGGCAATTGCAACAATAAGTCTAACAGTTTCAATTCTTACAATTGGAGCAAAAACTTCATAATAGTCCACACGTAGGTTTCTATAAGAATCCCTTGGCCACTAATCTAGCATTATATTTAGCCACTTCCCCATTAGGCTTCACTTTAATTTTATAAACTTACTTCACATCAACTAGTCTCTTTTGAATAGGCAAATGCACTAATTCCTAGGTTTGGCTCTTCTTAATTGATTTCAGTTCCTCTATAGCAACTTTCCAATGTGGATCTTGCAAAGCATGCTCAAAACTCTCAAGTTCTGATTCATCAAGCAAAGCAAAATGCACCAAGTCTCCTTCTGCAATAACTACTATGTCAAGAAATACTTCATAGTCATTCAACCTTAATGGTAATTGTCTCTTCCTTTGTGACCTTCTAGGTTGATTTCCAACTATTATTTGACTCTCTCCATCTTCATCATTTTCAAGGTTTACAACCACACTCCTTTCAATACTACTGGCAGCATTTATTTCCCAGCTCCAACTCTTAGTTTCATTCACCATGACATCTTTATTGATGACAACCTTTCTTAGTCTTAGATCATACAACTTCTAACACCTATTAGATGATATCCAAGGAGCACCATTTGTTCAGCATGATCATCCAACTTCCTTCTAACTGTTTAGTTACATGTCATAAAGCACAACAAACCAAATATTCGAAAATGACTCACATCAGCCTATTTCCTTACCAAGCTTCTTCGGGTGTGATTCCTTTCAGCCTTTTTGTTGAGCTCTTATTTAGGATGTAGGTAGCAATAGATACTGCCTTCTCCTAGAAATAATGAGGCATTTTCTTCCCTTTCATCATGCTTCTAACCATATTTAGAATTTTTCTGTTTCTCCTTTCAGCAACTCCATTATGTTGAGGTGTGTAAGGAGCCATCATCTTATGGAGTATCCTTTTTCATCACAGAATTTCTAAAATTCATGCGAATTGTATTCATCGCCTACAATTGGGTTTCAACAAGTGTACACCAAAATATGGAGTATATGTGAAAGCTACTATAGGTGATTTAATGATTGTCTACCTGTATGTAGATGACCTACTGGTTACTGGGAGCAATGCAATAGAAATTGATGATTTTAAAAGGAGAATAATGCTTGAGTTTGAGATAACAGATCTAGGATTGCTATCTTGTTTTTTGGGGATGGAATTTGTCACTACAAGGGATGAAATTTTCATGCATCAAAAGAGGTATGCAACTAACATATTGAAAAGATTTCATGTGCTAAATTGTAATTTTGCCCTAACACCAGTTGATTGTGGCACAAAGTTGGAGAAGGAATGAAGTGGCAAGTCAGTTGATTCAACCTTGTACAAATAGATTGTTGGCTCATTGAGATTTCTGTGTAACAGCAGGCCTGACATAGCTTGACTTTCTCACTTGCTTGTAGAGGATACTAAGATATGTGAAGGGTACTTTGGACTATGGCTTGTTGTCCTCAAACCATGGCAGAAATGTTTCTGATGAAGGATTTGGCTATTGTGAATCAAACTAGTGTGGTGATAAAAATGACAGACAGAGTACAGTAGGGTATGTGTTTATGATGTGTGGAGCACCTATTTCATGGTGTTCTAAGGAGTCAGTGGTGGCACTGTCCTCATGTGAGGCTGAATACATTGCAACCTCAATAGGAGCTTGTCAAGCCTTGTGGCTTGAAAATTTGATGTCAGAAACTAATATTAGAAGAGAAAAGCCTATGAAGATGCTAATAGACAATAAGTTAGTTATAAGCTTAGCTAAACACCCTGTTTCTCATGGAATGAGTAAGCATATTGAGACAAGATTCCACTTCCTAACAGATCAATTCAATAAGGGGAAGCTAGAGTTGAAATATTGCACTACAGATGAACAAGTGGCTGATATTTTAACAAAGCCTTATAAGGCTAATCGATTCAAGCTAATTAGAGACATGATAGGGTGAAGTCTACTGCTAACCTAAATTAATAGGGAGTGTTGTAGATAATTCAGTTAGTGGTTATGTTAGTTAGGTAGTTAATGAGTTGTTAACTAACTACTTGTTACTTTGTACTATAAATAGTAATGCTATATATGTGGACAATAGTGAAGAATAATTTTATTTTATTTTGTTCAGTAGCCATATCTCTATCTTGTTCTCTCTTTCCTTTTTCTTCTCTCTTTTCTGAGTGTATGTTCAATGTGTGTTCAAACAATTAAGATATAGGTGGCATTATTTGTAGACATAAACATCATTGCAATAATTAATATGGAGCTTTTGATGATAGGAGTAGCGAGTAGGGCAGATTTAAAGCAATTAAGATTCAAGCCCTTACCACTTGTGTTACTGAAGTTGCCCTTCCATGCATTTAAATTGTGAATACACATTATATAAAATTTCAAATTGAATTTTCTTACTTTAAGAACCATGATGATAAATATGAATCTGAAGAGAAAATTGAACCCCTCCTCTAATTTGGAAATAAAAAATAGAAAGAAATTAAATGCGGTGATTCTTCCCAATCGAATGAGAATAAATGCTTTCTTTTTAGACAATCAAAGGTAGATTCCTGTTCAAAAAGTTTAAAAGTTAATGTGACACAAACTGCTTATTAGCAGTTTATAATAATGTTAATGTAAAACCTTCTTTATTATGTACAAAAATTATTCCCACCATAGGCAAACTTTGATCTGGACCGTTGTAAATCTAGATGATTAGGACACTAGTTAGATTTGCTTTTGTATTCGTCCTTGCATTTTTTATTGTTAGCATCTTGATATGATATCGGTATCAATATGTCAGTCAATTTTGATTATTTTTAAATGTAGAAGTTTCAGAATTCTATAACTATATATTTATTACTAAAAGTATAATTAATTAAATTTTATTCATTTATGTGAAATAAAGATGGGATACAAATCCCTTTACAATGGAGAAAAGCACTGGATCAATAATTTCCCATATTTCATATGGAAATTTCATGCATATATTAGTTAGGTGTATCCGAGAAGTAAAGGCAGCAGTTTTTCTATTTTTGAATAGGAGACTCACAGTGCAGCAGTTTTATATTTTTGAGAAAAGTAAGGGTAGAAGCCCAGTTGGGGAATGCCGTTTTGCTTTGCGGGCCCATAGGCATTCAGTAAAAATGAAATTTCTTTCAGAAAAGGTGTATCCGAGAAGCCATGAATCCAAAAATGTACTAGATTATAGGATATAGATTTAGGGTAAAGAAGCATATCAAATGGTTCACTGTTGGACCACTTTTTTAAATCATTAGATATATGAATAAAAAAAAAATCAACAGTTAAGATTATTAGATAAACAAATCTTAATAGTTGATTTTTTTTATTCATATATCTAACTGATTTAAAGAGGTGGTATACTCGTAGTCCATTGTAGAATTTTCCATAATCTGTAATTTGTAACTGGTTACTATCCATTTATATTGCTAAAAGTATTAGACTATATGATGGAAGTAAGGGAGTAATTTTTGTATGAAAATGAGAATGGACAATGTTTATTATGCAATTACATACTAATTTTAATGGTATATAAGAATAGTTTTATCTAAAATAAATTTTAATCTTTCTTATAAAATTAAATGGTTAATATTAACTTATCTTATATTTTACACTTTCACCCAATAATCTAATACCCATGTCCGGGTGTATATATTTATACAATTTATATATTATTTATACGTAAAAATCTTAAAATGAATGTTAATTTTAATTAGTTTAAATATATTTAAATGTATGAAAATATTATGATTTGCAGTTTAAGCCATTATAAAAATTTTATTCGTTTAATTTATACACAATCCATTATTCCTAATTAAATCATTAATTTAAATCATCCGTTTTAAACTAGATTTTTCAAGAGACTACTATACACGGTGGCTATGGTTTTTTGATAAGCAAGCAAAGTGCGGAGATTCACTTTTCGTTAGTAGTACTTAAAAAAAAAAAAAAAATGTCACACGAGGTTCGGTTTTGTGATTTGTCACTTTTGTGTGCAAGTGCAATAGGCCATGTCTGCTTTTGTTTCACGCATCTTTATGGGCTGTACATGAATATATTCGTTCATTTGAATATATTCCTTTTGAAGGTAAACTTGTAAGGTCCTTTTTTTTCTAAAATCATTCACGCAAAAAAAAAATAAAGCTTTTTTTAAATCTTACGAACTTATTACAACATCCGATGCTCGAAAAATGGATATTTGTTTTAAAATATAAATGTTTTGCCATGACGAAATTAAGTGTGCTATTTTTTATATGCAATTAAGGGTGCCATTAATTATAACTTTTTATTTGTCCTAATTAAAACATAATTATCGCTCAGAATGACGTTTTATATTGTAAAGTATAACTTCTCTATTTACGTTGAAGTCTTAGGATATGTTTGTTTACTGCTTTTAGAAATAATTCAGTTTTTTAAAATTAAAAAAATTAAAGAACTTGTTTGATTAACAAATTCTATAAAATTTGTTTTGAAAAACTATTTGCTATTTTTTTATTTTCAGAACAGCTCCTACCTGTTTTTGTTTTCTATTTCTCGTTTCTGAAAACAAGTAAAACATGGACAAGAGTCTCTTTTCATTATCGGCATGGTTGTAAATACATGAGAAATAACATTAGGCTTGTTTATGAAATCGAATACAAACTACACCCACTAGAGAGAGATGTCTTGAGGAGCAGTGGGGAGCTGTCAAACACATACCCTCGTAAGAGAAAGGCGTCTTACAAAAAGCTTTCTCATCTAAACAATTTTCAAATCACAATTACACCTAACAATTTTTTTTGTTATTTTCTTCTCAAAAGCATTTTTTAAATGATTTATAAAATAATTTCCAAAAATAAAATAGAACAAAGAGCATGTGCAAGGAAAGGAAGTAACTAGAAATAAACATTATAAATAATTGATGAAAAAGTAGATATTTAGAATTTATGCTTTTATTTACTACACCAAAAATAGACTTTAATATATATACATTGTCAATGTAAAAGATTTTATATTGTCAACTAATTAAAAATCAACTAGCTAAAACCGTATAAGCTAGTTGAAGCTTATATGCTATAAGCTAGGAACTGAAAAGCTAAAAGCTTATAAGCTAGCTAATTGAATTAAAAGTATTTGGTAAGATTAGTTGGTAAATGTAAAATAACATAAAAGAACATATTTGGTTATTTGATTTTTAAATTGAAAAAGAAAAAGTTAAAAAGATATTCAAATAAATTAGTGAGGATAAAAATGAAAAAACAAAAAACCTAGTAGCTTATAAATTAGCTTATTTTTATAAGTTAATTAAAGTAGCTTATGAAAACAAGCTAGAAGCTACTAAAATAAGCTTATGTACCAAACAAGTTGATTTTGGTCAAAGTAGCTTATAAACTAATCAAAGTAACTTATAAGTTACTAGTGTAACTTACCAAATTATAATAAGTTAGGGCATGTTTCGTAAAAACTAGCTTATAAGCTAGCTAAAAGCTTATAAGCTACCTGAAGCTTGTAAGCTATAAGTTAGGAATTGAAAAGCTAAAAACTTATAAGCTAACTGATTAAATTGAAAGTGTTTGATAAGATTAGCTAATAAGCTAGCTAATAAATATAAAATGACAAAAAAAGGATATATTTAATTATTTGATTAAAAGGGATAAAAAGAAATTTTAAATAAATTAATGAGGATAAAAATGAAAAAAAAAGTTAGTAGCTTATAAGCTAGCTTTTTTCCATAGAGTGTGTTTGGTATATCACTCTAATTGGTTATAAGCTACTTTGACTAGCTTATAAGCTAGTTTGACCAAAATAAGCTTGTTTAACACATGAGCTTATTTTAGTAGCTTCTAGCTTATTTTTATAAGCTACTTGAAGTAGCTTATGAAAATAAACTAGCTTACAAGCTACTAGCTTTTTTTCTTTTTTCATTTTTATACACACTAATTTATTTGAAATCCCTTTTTAATTTTTTTAATCAAATAATTAAATATATCCTTTTATGTCATTTTACATTTATAGCAAACTTATCAGCTAATCTTACCAAATACTTTCAATTCAATCAGTTAGTTTATTAGTTTTCAATTTTTCAACTAGCTTATAAGTTAGACTAATAGCACGATAACCCCAACAATTCAATTGTTGAATAAATTGAGATTTGTAATAATTTCTATAAGACGAAAAAGAAGTTTTTTGTGAAACATTTTTTTTTCATTCATATTCATGTATTTTATTTCAACAAAAGAATATAAGCTTCAGCTAGTTTATAAGCTAGTTTTACCAAACACACTTATAAGCTACTGGAGTGACTTACCAAACATACTCTTAAATTTAACCAACATGTCATTAGTCTGAGTGAAATCAAGCTTGAATCCTTTAAGCAAGGTTGGGTTGAGTCTTGTGGATGAAAAAAAATGTTTAGGAGGAGAGACTCCACTAAAGGTGATCAGCTAGGTTTTCCGGCAAAGATTAGTCATTAGTAAAGTTGAAGGATACTTCACACCAATAACATGGTGACAAAAAAAAATGATATATTATAGTCAATTTTTTTTTTACGATTCATAATGAGATTTGAATATAAGATCTTGTACAAATTACTCAAATTCCACCACTAGACCAACTCTAATAAATTTATTTTAGTCATTCATGAAGCAACCCTCTATAAATAATATATTTTGAAGTTATAAAAATAAATCAACCTTTTTATAGTGGTTCAAGTTAGACTTGTGCTAGGGATGGCAAAAAAATCCATGCCCACAGATATCCGCAGATAAAATCAACCATGGGTAGAAAATGGGTACTTTAAATAGGTACATGTAGATATTCTAAACGAGTATATCCATTACCTGTTTATTAACGGGGCGAGTACGAGTATCATGGTACCCATACCCGCGGATACCCACTACCTGCAATTATATATTTATTTAAATACTCTTATATATTAATATAAATAAAATTTCATTAAATTTATCCAAAATTTTCAAAACAATTGTTCATTATGAGAGAAATTTTATACAATTATATTATGAGAGAAAAGGAACATAAATTTGTAGGCTTCTAAACTATTTTTTTTTTAGAAAAATTGTTAGAATAATTAATTTATGTTTAAAATGACTATTTTAAACAATAACTCTTTAATTTATAAATTTAAATTTATAAATTCACAATACACAAAATAAATTTGTTATTTTTTTATTTTTTATTTTTTAGGAAGTATCCGCAGATATCCATGAATACTTCTGCAAGTATCCGCTTAATAGGTAACGGGGCGAGGGCGGGTATGAGTTTTATCTGATAAGATGGGCAGCGAGTAGCCATTACCTCGTGCCTGCCCCGCACCCGTTGACATCCCTAATTTGTGCCACTATAAAAGTTCTACATAAAAAAAAAAAAGTTAGACTTGTGACCAATAATATAAATGTGACATATTATAGAAGTTCTACATAAGATAAGGTACAATTTTTTAGCAAAAAAGAAAATGCTTGACCTATTATAGCAATTCAACATGAAACTTCTATAATAGATTTTTTGTGTAAAAAGAAAAATTGTTTGGTCTATTACAGTGATTCTAAATGGAAACACTATAATTGCTATTCATTACATTAAAACAATTAAAATACAATATAATCTAAAATTTTTAATAAAAAATTATACCAATGAAGAATTAGAGTTATTATAGATTATATTATAGCTATAGTTTTATCTTCTTATATTGGATATTACATATTATGATAACAATTATTTGATCCAATAAAGATGAAAAAAAATTATAAAAGATTAGTATTGAAATTTGAAAGTTAATTAATTATAATAATTTGAAAACATAAATACTGAAACATTCCTTAACGATAACCAAAGTTGTTGCAATAAAATAGATCTTATTTAGTGACTTTATAATGTTGTTCAGTACTATAGTAAAACCTTTTCCAATGATAATTGAAAGTATTGGCAATGAGATACAAGTTGTGAATTTTAGTAAATTCATCCTCGCTTTATAAGAAATTGATGTTAAGGTCTTCTTATATGGCCATCTGAATTTTCTTTTTCTTAATCTTAAAGAACTTTTTTAGAGTTTTCAGGTTTGGGCATTCAACCTTCAAATGCACTTACTTTTTGCATTTGAAGTAAATGATCTTTACTTTTTCTTCTTTCTTGGCTTTCTTTCTTCCTTTGGAACTTTTCCTACCTAGTAGTTGGCCTTTTCCCTTTCTATTCATTATCTATATGATCTTCAATCTTTGATCCATTGTCTTCCTCCAACTCTGATGCCATGTCAAAAAAGCACAAGAACCATATCATAAATAATTAGGAATATTGTTTGGGAAAAAACTATTCTGCCCAATTGGAACCATTCTCATTAAATAACCATTAGAATCTTTACAACATGGAAATTTTAGGAGATGTTACAGATATTTACAGTTGTTTTATAGTAAATTGTAACATCTAATTAAATAATAATTATGATAGCATAAAGGACATTAACATCTCCTGTCAAATTGATGTTGGTTGATCAACCAACAACAATTTCCTAACAAGAAACTAATGTCATTGTTTCGACATAGACTTGGTTATAATCCATATCTTTGATTAAGTGTCAAAGTTAGGAAAGGTCTAATTAACTAATTAGGAATGATATAAGTTAGATAACTTATGAAATCTAGCCTAAAGAAGCTCAAGAGAATAAAAAATGAAAGAAATGGATAGAAATAGTTAACATAGAACTATAGATATGTTACAACTAAATTTGAATTGGAATGGAAGTTGAGTAAAGGTGTTAGAATTGCTTATATGTAATTCAGCCACCATTGGCTAAGTGTGATAAGTT
Source organism: Spatholobus suberectus (assembly GCA_004329165.1). NCBI lineage: Eukaryota > Viridiplantae > Streptophyta > Magnoliopsida > Fabales > Fabaceae > Spatholobus > Spatholobus suberectus. The sequence continues at coordinate 27,065,842 of CM014730.1, forward strand.
TTGATTCAATTCATTTTAAAGAATGATATCTAATTATATGTATGTGAGATGACGATTATGATTGAATATTGAGGTAACTGTTGATTATTTTTGTGGATCTTGATGTCTGTTGACCATACAGCTAAATATGTATGTGTGGAAAGTACAAATTTATCGAGGAAAGTCTATTGAAATTTCTAGAGAATTTTGAGAAATTGTAAAACTCTTGGCTAAAAGCCTTAAGAGTTGTATTATGAACCATGCACTAATGGCCTGTGTTGAGGTTATTGAGATGCATGCTTCATTTGCATGTGTTGAGGATGATCTGGAAAGTTACAATCTGGTACACTGGGGGATATATACAAGGACCCGAAGGGTCTCGAGGGTATGGTATCAAGTTGTAAAGTCCCATGGTCAAGGTACTAACCTTGAGCTAGGATCTTTGCAGGGAATCCTGACAATTGCTGAGTCATCACCAGGATTGATGAAAGACTATTTTCAAGTATAAAGTCACAAGGTGTCTATATTTCTTAAGAAGAGAAATGTACTACGAGTAAGGAATACAATCTCCCATCACTTCCCAAATTTAATAAATGTTTGATGTAAGGCATCAAGCAATGAATGGGCCCACGTGCATTGCATTGGTAGAGTGTCTCAACAAAATCCTAGAATTGATGTAATATGAGACACATCAACTTCAAATGGTAGTAGTATAGATGAACTTATAGATCTACCATTTGGATTTGTTGAGTAACTTCATAGAAATAATGAATGATTGAAGAAGAAAAATGATAAGACATGCATTAAATCTTCATTTGTGAGCAATATGAGAATTGGGTGCATTGTATGTGTGTGATTAATACACACACACACACATAATAATAGATCAAGTGTTGTGAATATTTTCTCTTTCTAATATCATGATGTTTGTTATATTATATCTGAAATATTGTGCGATATGATGTTACAGTGATTACTATTAGTCAACAAGAATATTATTACATGTTGTGTGAAATATGTTTTGAGTGGGTCTCTTGGTCTGTTTTAGCTGCTTAGGACTTTGGATGTCTGGTTCTCACCCTTGTTTAATTCTTTCTTTTCATCATCTACAGATGCCAAAATGAAAATAAGAGATGGATGCCATTCGGGCAAGTACATAAAAGAGCATATTATTTGCGAACGTGTGGTGTTGGCAGGAAGAGGAAACTAGTTAGAGGCATTGCAAATGTCCAACAATTTACAAGTCTCAACCTAGATTATATCAGAGTAGCGCAGTGGAAGTATACGTTGAGCCATAAAAGTTTTTTTTTTAGATTGAGATTTTAAAGTCTAGAGTGGACTCATCTATCTCTAATCAAGGGTGATGTCTTTATATATATCTTAATGATTGTTAGGACAGTGTTGGCCTAATCTAGAGAGATACATGTTTAGTTCGTCAGTCATGTTGTACTATCATTATAATATAATGTAAACCCTTCTTGCATTAGAGTATGTAATTACAGTATTTGTGTAAAAGCAAAAAATAAAAATGATTGTATTCTATTTTCAATTGTATTTGCAAAAATCAAGTTGTATCTTTTAATTATTTATCAATAAAATGTGTTTTTTTACTGGAAAGGAAAATTGTATTCTATAAAAAAAAATTAAATTGTGTATAAAAAATTTCTTACTCTAAAACTCTATTGTCAAGCTAAAAAATCTGAAGATTTAAGATAAGAAATGATTGACAGATTAGGCTGTTACATGATAAATCTACATTTTATGTAGATTTATAGTGCAAATTCACATGATTTTTGCATTAGCTCATAGGAAATTTGTGAGAAAATAGACCATTCATGAAGGATTTCATATGATGTACGTTTTTAAGCTTTTTATTTAAAATTGCATGAATTGCCTTAATTTTGTTGAATTTTTTGAAGGGAAGTTAGATACGCAGAGAAAGAAAATACAGTTCACAAACATAAAGGAGTATTGTGCTAGTCAAAAAGGACTTAAAAGAAACAAGGACCAAAGTGAAGATCACAAAAAAGACCCACAAACACAAGTACAGTCCAAAAAGGAGATTGGAAACGTAAAACAGAGTACACGAAGTCGTACCCGCCCGGTGGGCTTAGTGAGCCTCTTGACGAGCTTGATGAGCCGCCCAGCAGTCCTTGCTCTAGTGGCAATGAAGCCGCCCGATGCCAACACGAAGTCTAATTTTCGAAAAAAGTCGCCCAGCAAGTTTCCAACCACACCGGGCGGGTTCGAGCTTTCTATTTTGTGAGCCTAGTTTATTTTACAGCCCATTTAGCTCAAACTCGCTATAAAAAGGAGAAAATATACATTTGGGGGCATTCTTTGACTCATCTAAGGACCGAGAGTGAGGAAGAGCTTAAAGAATCATCTCCGGCTTTGGATCTTGAAGAATTGTGGTTTGATTCTCAAGATTCATGGCTTCTTTTCTATCTTCTTTTTATTTTTTTTGTGTTTAGTTTCTCTATGAGTTTTTAAAGTCCTTTGGAGTTAGGTTAGGATGAATCATGATTAGAATCTTTTGTAACTTGTTTTTCCTTTTGAACCTTTTGATTATGAATGTAATTCAGTTGTTAATTTTATACTTAATGCTTTTTCTATACGTGACACCCATTAGAAATTGATTTGTAATTCAAACCTTGCAATTGAGAAATTGGGGTTTGAACCGTTCTATTTTAGCAACCATATAATTCTTGAACCTAGGGATAAGAAGATAGGTTGTATGCCTTCACGTTAATTTCTTGCTCTTAATGCTTGTCACTATGTTTGCTCACCTAAGGGATTAGAGTGTGAAATTAGGAACAAAGGGTTTATCGCCTAAGAAATTAGGGTTAAACTAATTTAGAGAAATTGAAGATAAATTACCTAATAAGAATGAGTTTAGAAAGGAAAGAAATTACATTGGAGAAATATCACCGAGGATTCCGAAACCTAACCGTTTTATTTATTAATTTTCTAAACATCACTTAATTGCATTTTCATTTTAATTTTGCTCTTTAATTTCTAAATCACAAAAATTTCAAATCTTCCTTTAATTCATAAACACACAAGCAATTTTTGGTTGAATTGAGATTAAAACCACAATCCCTGTGGAGACGATACTTTACTTTCATTTTATTACTTGTATGGTCGGTACACTTGCCGTAATCTTAACATTACACTAACCCATAGTAGACCTATGAGTATCTGGACAACCAGCCTAATCAGCATTACTTTAAGCTGTGAGCTGTACATATGTCTTATATGGAAAAAATAATCCTCACATTGATGACCTTTTAAGGTAGCGGATAATGTAACGAACAACAGCAAGATGAGTATGTCGAGGGGAGGACATGAATTGGATGGCTTGATGCACAAGTAAATGAGACTTCCAACTAAACTTTGATAGAGCATAGGATCTGGAAGTTGATCTCCTTCATCTTTACAATTTTTGACATTGATTACCAAAGGAGTATTTATTGGATCAACATTAGTTGAACTAGCTAAAATTATAAGATCTTGAATATATTTTTTGCTAGTCCAGAAAAATACCTTTAAGTTGATAATGTACTTTGTAACACCCTATTTTTTATAGTATGTGATTAAACTTGATTGACTATAAATATAAGAGAATATCTTAGTTTAAATCATAAAATTTAATTAATTGAATTTATGTGATTTTCTATGAGAGTTTCAGTGATTAATTCAGTTAAAACTTAGAATGCACCGTAAAATAGACAACATAGGATTACACTATAATTATGAGCAAACAATCTAATATTTCATGAAATTAATTATAATTAAGCTTTTGCGAAATTTTAAAATAATTCTAACACTGTTGATTAAAATATTATTATTTTAATCCAAAATCAAATGCTCACTTTCCTATAAGCTTTTCTAAAGCAAGAAAAATACTATAGACCAATTTTTTTTATTTGTTAATGACTAATTAGTCCTAATGTGTCATCAACATACTAATTAATTCATTAGCACATTAAGGTTGATTGGATTCTTTTACCAAAATGGTTAAGCACACTTTTCCACCCAAATCGAGATCTTACACCCTTCACCAATGTAGTAAAAATTCAAATAAAGGCCTCCTGTTGGTTCTCTCTAATGGTTTTCCACTTTGGGTCAAAATGAGGGGAATTGTTTTAATTTTATGCCAAGAATGCCCCTAAAACTCCTAAAACCCTAACCTTCTCCATTAAGTTTCATTTTGTTCCAACTTTTTGAAAAATCCACTCTCTTCTCTCCCTCATTCTAGCTTAAACACTTCCCCTTCTCCTTTCCATATTTCTTTCATTTTTTCCTCGTTCAATAGTTCAAGGACACAAGGGCTTAAGTGATCAAGTGTTGAAGCTTCCAATTTCTTCACAAAGCATCCATCTCTAAGGTTTTTGGTGAGCTTTCTCTTCATCTTTTTCCTTCTCCTCCTCCACGAGTTCTCTTCCTCTTCTTTAACATCACTTCTCTTATTTTGTTTCATAAAAACATCAATTTATGGTGGTATTTTTGTTTGGATTCAAGAAGCTATCTCTCAAGCTTCAAAATCTCCCATTTTCCTCTCCAAAGGCTTCATCTTTCTTAAGTCTTCTAGGGTAAAGGATGCTTATCCATGTTTCCTTATTTTTTATTGATTAAAATGCTTTCAACATGCCTTACTACTATTTGAATGCATTAAATGTGAAGCCTTGATGATTTGATGGCCATTTTGGCTTTGACATTTTATGTTCATATGTATGCCTATATGTTTAGACCTATTTAAAAAACTTTTGTCTTTATCTTTATTTCTTATTTTTCTTCATGAAAAATATATGTTAACGTGTTGAGTATGAGTTGTTGTATTGATATGGAATCATGTGATTTTTATGATTTTTGTGGTTGAAAATATTTTATGACCAAAAATAGTGTTATTAACCTGTCATAAAGAAAGTTAAAATAATGTAAATAGAATTATTTATGAATTTTTGAAGTTTAATAGAATATAAAAAAAAAGTGGTATTTTGAGAACCTCAAATTTTAATTTAAATTAAAATTCAAAGTAGTAACTTAAATTATTCAAATGTGAACTTGGTTAACTTAATTAAAATTATTTAAGACTTATAAGTAGAATTTAATTAATTTCACACATTAAACTTACTAACGTGAATTATATGTGTAAACGAAAACTTAGGAGCATCAAGTGAAAAACATCCATGGAAAATTCTAAGAAATCCTCTTAGTATTTATACCTTATTTATAAGGTGTTGTGAATGCTTAGTATATTGTGGAGGACTACACGTAATGTAACATATTTGTTGAGACTTAAAGGGGTTGTTGTTGGGCTGTGGCTTGGGGTTAAGACCCAAGGACAATGTTGTTGATGATTTCTTTGTGAAAAAGCCTAATTGATGACAATATGGATAAAATGTTGATATTGTATATGGTGGAATTGATCATGCATTCATGCATAAGTCTACGCTCGCTACAATGACAACTAATGTTACCTGCCATGTTTTTATTTTATTAATTTAAATTTTAAAAATCTTTATTAATTTCTTAATAATGAAAACATGTACTAATTCTTTGCATATTACAAATTAATCATCAACAACATACATTTACTTCTATATTAAAAATTAACATGAAAAATAAACACTAAAATAAATATAAGCACCATATAAATCTATCATTATGCATACATGATCAAATCATATGCCCTACACATATACATGGTCAACTACATTAGAAAAGTGCCAACATACATCAAAAGATATCCTCTTATACATCCAATTATTACCCATACCAAAAGTGGATTTGTGTGCATGCATCAGGTGTACCCATCTAACTATATACATCAAAATGGGAAGGGATACATATATAAAGTCCTAAGAGTTGGTCAAAGTGATATGACATTAAGCAACACATTTCATACACTATTGGACAATGAAGCACCACTATCACCTTTGGAGGACCTCCAAGCTCCTCAACATCTGTCTCCCACAATTAAGCATAAGTGAGAAAACCTCCCTTAGCAAGTCAATGAGTGTAAGTCATAGCCTTTGCTACCTCCTCAATGAAAGGAAAATGTAAGAACATATCAATGCCATGAATAAAGTTAATAACTTCATTTAGTCGAACCATAATACACAAGATGCCACGAATCTTTATGTTGTGTGCAAGGAAGTCGAGATGGCATGATTCCTCATAGAACCAAGTATACCAATCAACACACATGTCCATAATCATACCCACCTGTTGCTCAAGTCTTAGTGAAGACATTGCATGAGCGCAAAGATATCTGTTCCTACAAATTAAATCACTATCATCATTGTCAAACACACACAAGCAAGGTAAGCTCATAAACTTAAAGATAAATAAAATAACATCACCCATAATATGGAATAATAACATAATTTATCAATAATAATAAATGAATATTAAATCATTATCTGACAGCACCCAAGGTTCACACAACCATTACAAATCATGATAATGACAATCATATAATGCATGCAGACTCAACTCCAAGGAGATTCCCAACCAATTTTTGAGCAATCAACTAGACATGTCTCTTAAACATGGTAAAATTAACAACATAGCCTTGCAAGGCAAATAAGTGGAATATGCTTAAAACCATTGGGGTGACACCGAACCTAATCTCAAAATGATTGTGGCTTGACAAGATATACATAAGTGGGTAGTTGCCACACCGACTTGAGGCTTGCAAGCGGTCACCCCTATCTCTCATGGAATCATGCATTCATATATCCTCAAGGATACCAAATTGTATCTTTGCTTGCCTTCACAACGCTTATCCAAAGCACCCCTCAAGACTCATGCATGAATACATGTAAATCATCAACATTTCACATTAATATATAGTACCAATCTCCACTTAGACCCCATTATTGTGGATTAGAAATTATCTCTATGTTTGTCATCTCACTAAGGTCTTCCATGAGGTGCTAAGTAAAATCACTGCTAAGATTTCCTTTACAGATTTACAACGTTTCAATTCCTTTTTATGTGAAGTGACCATACCACTATATTCCTGTCATTCAATAATGCACATGTTCTCCTTATGAGGACATTCATCATCAAAATCTTTTAACTTTCTCTTCAAATTGTCGTTTTCAAATTCTTTTAATTCTTGTATATTAACAACGATAACATACATTATAAAAGATTCATGTAAATATAAAAATTAATGTCTTAAAATGTTTAGATCTTTTCTATCAATTTACAACTAATCATATTCATTTCTATCTGCTAAGTTTGTTAATAAAAGATAATCTATTTAAATACTCTTATTTATTATTTATAAATCTATTAACTTTATAATTTTAAAATCATCTCAAATAAATTTATTTTCTTTTAAAAATTTTATGGTAGCCTACTTGACTCATTTTAAACTAACATAATTTTTTTCAAATTTTTTCTAAGTCATTTAATAAGAAATTATATTTTTTTCCTTTTTACTTAAATACATTAATAAAAAAATTAAAAATCACTAATAATTATTAGAAAGCTTTAATTATGGAATTTTTTGAAATATTAAATTGATAAATATTATTTATAATGCACCAAATAATTCCCTTGAAGTAAAATTACCATTTTCCCTTATTGGCATTTTCTCATTAAAATAGCCTTTATTAATAGTTTCTTTATCAAAATTATTAAAAATACTAAATAAATGTATAAAATATATTTTTCTATAAAATAAACTTAAAAATAATATATTCTTAATTTCCAAAATGAGAAATTATGAAATTATTCTTTTTATAATATATTTTGGATTTTTATTCAAAAATTAGCATCATTTGGCTTATTTCCTACACACCAATTTTGTAAAATTTATAATAATTTTTACAAAATTATTTTAATTATAAAAAAATCAGATTTAATTCTAGTAAGATGAAACAACATTAGTTGGTGGATGTCCAAATTTTTAACCTCTTAATTTAATTTATTTTCTATTTTACTAATAGTAAACTTTTTTAAATCTTAAATTTTTGCAACTTGTCTTCAAGTGTAGCAGCCTCCATGTTTTTCTACAAAGAACAGAAACTTCCCAAGAGTCCAGAACAGAAAAGGCATTACTAAAATTTTGATCTATATATTTATTGTATATTTTTGAAGGGGAATGAATGACCTTTTTGCTTCTTTTGATTTTGTTTTCTAGAGGAAACAAACTATACAACCAAAACAAATCTAAATAAGAAGAAAGTTTAAGTAGCTAAAGTGAGAAATGGGAGAAGGGCACATGGACAAGGAAGAAAAAGAAAAGAGATCACCTAAACACATCTCTGTAGCCTAATTTATGACCCAAACAAGGACAAAAGATCAAGACCCATAAAAATCCAAAAATTAATTAAGAATTTCATTAAAGTCCAATTGAATCCAAACATGCAAAACTTAGCTAGGACACCAATATTAAGCCCAATAAACATTCAATAAAGCCAAATACTGAGTCATAATAAGCATTTAAAATTGGTTAATCTAACATGCCCGTGTTCCATAAAGCATGTCCGTATTAAGTCCCCTGTGAAGTGTGAGAATTTTGGAGTACAAGGGTAGTAGGACTAGCTTAGGTAATCAAAAACTGAATTGAGAGACTAGTAATTAGACTGCTTAGGGATAAAAATATGATATAAGATAAGGGAAGTGAGACGTGATGTTATGAATGTTGGCTTACTTGCATAGTGATTGTGACTTGTGATATTATGCTTGTGTGTATCATGCTATAAGATGTATGATATGACTTGATATCATTGTGATGAGTAACCTAGCCTATGAAAGGCAAGAATGGGCTTGGGTGATATCTCGTCTATGAAGGACCTAGCTTGTGAGAGGCAAGGATGAGACTCACTTGTTTGTAAATAACAGGTCCAGAGGAACACTTGTGTGCATTGTATGTATGAGACATGCATCATAACATTTGATATGATTGTGTTGGCAAAAAGTATGTATGAATTCGGATGGTGAAGGCCTTGAGGAGTTGTTTAACCCAGCCTTGGGGGAAATTATACCTGGTGTGGAAACCCCAATGACTCATGCTAATCCCATGGAGTCGGGGTGTAATTCAAAAGTTGGGTGACCCTGACTAGTCACTAGAAAATATCAATCTAATGTAGAGTGCTAAGTCGAAGGCATTAGTATGCTGATGGCGCTTCTTTATGGCTAGCATATACTCCTTAACTACCTTCTTGAGTTAGAATTGGTATCACATGTTCATGAAGTAGAGATTGAGGAACATGGCATGCATATACATCTTGTCGTAGTGTGATATGTTGAATTGTGCTATATTGTGATTATGTGAAGTTTGTGTGTCTTTATTCATGGCTGATTGTTATATTGTATACATGTTAAAATTGTAATTATGTCTTGTGATATGAATGGATGAAGTGTTAAGATTATGAGTATGTGATCGTGTTACACATGTGTGTTGTTCCTGTTTGATAGAGAACGAGATATGTGTGTCTAACTACTAGGTGAAAGATGTAAAGTGTGTTTGTACCTTGAGTAAGAATGGATGCTTTTTGCTACCTTAGGGATATGAGAGAGGTTATACTCTAGAGTAGTATTATGAGGGTTCAAATAGTCGTGAATTAGAAAAAGGATGGGTAAGTTCTCACCCGGAGTACTAGGAAAGTGTGATTTTAGCAAGAGAAATATAAGCGTGTGTGTTTAGGTGAATATTAAGAGTATCCTAGAGTATTACTAGCCTTAGGTTTGACCATAGTGGACAACTTTAAGTATCAAGAAAAAAAGGGTAGATTCTAAACAAGAATGTCTAGTCAACTAGAGTAAATTATAGATAAAAGGCGTTAGTAGGGATGAAATACTAAGATAATGATGAGAATAAATCAATGTAATAGTTGTGAGAATGAATTGGAAATTAATAGGAGGTATTGACAATTAAAATTTATAGATCCAACCATAGATATAGGAATTTATTAAAGACCTAGAGAGGGTAAAGCCGTGAGGGATAGGTGATAAAGGTTGTTCGGGTAGAAGAGTTTAAACCAGCCATACAGTCCTTAGAGCACTCACTGAGACATTTGTCTTATTCCTTTAAGTTTCCCCTTTTTTCAGGAACCAAATGAAGACATGTGCTGATAGAGCTTGGAGTTGTGTGCAAGGAGGACGTAGTTAGCTTTAGTTTAAGTTTTGTATTTTTTTTTTCTTATGTTTGTATAATGCCCTTGGGCGATAACTGAATTGTAATAGTCATGTATGTATTTTCTTATCTTGTACAAAATCTGTTTATGTTTATGAGTATCTTTTGCACAGTATTTTTATGTTTTAAAGTTTTCACACTCATAGAAATCTAGGCGTAGTATGATAATAATGTTTAGGTGTTATAAGGACGACGTTAGAGAGTTGTCTAAAAGTTGTAGGAATGTGGCCATGGGAGTGGACTGAGAATGGAGGAGGAGGGAGAGGGGAAAAGGGAATGGGGAAAAGGAAAAAAAATCTAATACAAAAGGTGCATCTATGCATCTAATAAAATTGTGAAATCCAATGGTCCAAAAATGTGGTCCACCATAAACCACCTATATAGATGGTCCATGTTAGACTATGATAAAAAAATTTAAGTTAAAATAAATTAATTTGAATTAGTTTTGAAATTTTAAAGCTTATTAAGTTTTATGAAAAACTGAGGGTACTTTAGTAATTTGATCACCCTTTTAAATTATAAACAAAATTATGATTTAGAGTTAAAAAATAATTAATTTAATTTTAATTTAAAATAATTAAAAGATTCAAGTGGAACCAATTTAGATACCTACATAAGACTTTATAATGTACATTATCCATTGTTGATGGAAAACGTTAAACAATCCTAAAGATTGTTGGCGGAAAATCTTAAAGGGTTTTCTAAGATGTCGCACATTAGATTTAAGGTGTTATTGCTTAGTACCTCGTGGAAAGGCCTGGCCCATATAAGGTGGCGGACATATTGTTGATATGTCTAGCCCACGTAGAAGGAATCTAAGTAGGGATATTGTCGAATCTATGGATTTATATGAAATGTCATTGGTTGACATGCATTCATGCATGAGTCATTGAGGAACACTATATAAGCATTAAAAAGGCAGTGGAGGTACCATTGGTATCCTTGGAGATGTGCAAAGTAAGATACCAAAGTACATCATTAGTATACATGCCTTTTTGAATCTTCTACATCAAAAGCATCATCTAAAATAAAAACTAAGTGGGGAATAGATACCTCCAAACTTTTTTCATGAGGATCATAATCTGGGTCGTCTTTAGTTAATTCAATTTTAAAGGATGACAAAAAATTATCTCCATCTGAATCAAAGGAGAAGTCTTCATTTGTATTGTGTCGTTCATTTATTACAACATATAAACCAGTCTCAATGCCCTATGTCAAATCTTTCCCTTCAATATTTGTGTAGTTTCTACTTGTAACTGTGACACTCATTCACATTGATTCTAAACCTATTTATTTTTATAGTTAAGTTAATTAAACGTCATTTCTTAAATAACAAAATTGAGAATAATTTTTTTGCAATTTTAAGTTGAATCATCATAAGTGTGATTTGCATATTGCTATGCTTTGAATTATAAAGGTAGTAAACAAAAAACGGTAATCAACATTAAACATAAACATCAAAATGTCCATATGTATATATGCATGCATCATAAGCTTTGTACAATAGTCATTGGTCATATGTCAAGTCAACAAAATATAGGGAAAGTCCAAGGCCGGTCAAAATGTACAACCAAAAAGTCAACCGCTTACCCTCACTATATACATCAAAATACAGGGGCTAAGTCAGAGCAATAGCTAACTACATCTATACCCACCCTACATTCACAAAAAGCAATGATGGCCTAAGCGCTCTAGAAGTCCTCCCCAAAGTTTGACTCAGTCTCCTTGGAGTCTCCCTTATTGTCAACCACATAATGAGCATGACCATTGGGCACCAGGTGAGGTGACCCAAGACTTGAAGAAAATGATGGTGAGGAGATCACCAACTATTCCCCATCTCAGGCTGGTAGTCAATGGGTGGAGAATAGAGAGGAGAAGGAATGGGGACCTCATTTATGTGATCAAGAAAGTCAATGACAATAAGAGATGGTGGTGGAACATAAAAGTTCTCAATAGGGTTAGCTGTCGCAAAATCATTACCCCCAAGAGGAAATGGTGGTGGTGGCACAACTTTGACAAATCTCGGCAAAGACATAGAAGTCAATGTACCAATATAGTAAAAGTGACAACAGGTATGAAAATATCAGGATATAAAGACAATAGGCTATTGGTGAGAAGTCCTTTATAAGTCATGTACCGAGTCTCCTCATCATATGTCTAGGTACTGAAGGGGCTATACTCTAAGTGTAAATTCAGGAGCACCAACATTGCCATTATCGCAGCCGGGGTTACAATGGGACAACAAAAAAGAAATGAAATTAGAGGAGTCGCCACCATAGTTTATTAAGGGAAAACATATGGAAAAATCCTTTAAAAGAACGTGGTCCTTGCAACCAAATATAGGTTCAAGAGTCGATTATGTGTAGGGAAGGTGTTAGCACCCTACATTCATCCTATAGGCGGTTACCCCTAATTAAATGTGCAAAACTAGATAGCTTCAAAAATATTTATTCTACCCCTAACAAAATTTTATTTATTTACCAATTTTATTATTTTATTTATCAAAAGAATTTTATTTAAGAAGAAAACACTTTATTTTTGGAAAGAATTTTTTTTTTTTTATTTTTTGAGATCGACAGGGGTGGACCCCTTCTCCTACGTATCCTCAAGTGCAATGAAGAATCAGACTCACATAATTCTTTGGTAGAAAATCGTTTTGTTAGATTGTTAGATCTTAAAATTTTGTTTGGAGAGAGTTAGGGCATTTTTGCAAATAAAAAGATTAAAGGTCCAAAAAAAAAGAAAATATTCAAGGACCAATTGACAATTTTATAGGGGCAAAAGTGAAAATACAAAAAATTTAGGGACCCAAGTGCAATTATAAAAAGTTTAGGGGCCAAATTGCAAAAAAAAATTATAAAAAAAAATTTGCCCATTTATAAAAAAAAAAGGCTGCCCTCTTTGGTGATCTAACTCTCATAGTGCTAACAATTTTCTTTCATATACTTTTGTCTTTATTTTAGTGAGGGGAATGTACTTGTTCTTCATCTATCTTTAGTTGTTTGTTAAATCTTTGTCATTGAGGAGTCTTCTTGTCTTACTTGGCATTCTTTGAGTAAACTTTCATTTCTTTTTAGCTTTTATTGCTTGTCTTTAAAATTTCCTTAGTTTTGTCTAGAGTATTTCTATTCTTGGCCTCTTAAGGAGCTTGAAATTCGTGACATTTCACATTGAATATTTTCTTTATTTGAACTTGGAGGTTCTTTGTAAGAGCTAAAGAGGAACAAGAGTGGAAAAAGGCAAGTGTGCATATTATAGAAAAAGCCTATAAAGAGTGAAACACGAGTGAACCTTGAGTGAAACACTTAGTTGAGTGGAGAGGTCCATATTTCTATTATTTGTGAACTAACTTTTCTTGTAGGTATGACTTCATCAAATGGAGATTACCTAATGGTGGAATTGTTGAAACTTGGGGAGCAAATTAGAATGGCAAATCATGAGTTTGGAGAAGGAATAAAGAGCATGAGAAGGGTGGATAATAAAGGATTTGAAAGAATACAAAGAAGTTATAAGGATATAAGTAAGAGGATGGAGAGACTAGGAAGAAGGAGAGATAAAATAGGGCAAGAGAGAAAACAAGAAAAAGACAAACAAAAGGAAGAAGAGAAAAACAAAAAGAGTGAAGGGAGACAAAATAACGACAAGAAAGAAAAGGAAGACTCATACTTAGGTATTGATATGAGTTTTATGAGTGATCCATATTATAGGAATTTAACAAATGGATTAAATATGATAAAAAGAATAGAGAAAAGAGAAAAATAGTTAAGAGAAAAGGAAAAGGAGTTAGAAGAAAAAGAGATGAAAGAAAAGGAAATGATTGAAAAAGAGGTTGAAAAGGAGAGAGCAAAAGATAAAGAAAATATGAGTATTCTTGTTTTTATTCTAACACTTTGTTTGAATGCGAAGGCTTTCTTGTGAAAGGACTTGAAGAAATACCTCCTCAAGGGGAATGCAAGGCATTATATTCTAAGCCTTTGTTTGATAGTAATGTTTCCCTTGTGCAAGAAAGTGAAGAGGAGTCATTAAAGGAGGATTGCAAAATTCTTTCCCTTTCCTCTAACTTGGATGTTGGACTTAATTCTTCTTGTAAATTTGATTGTGCATCTAACCGTATTAATTCTTTTGTTTTAATGCCCAAGGAAGAATTGTACATAAAAGATCAATGGGCAAGGCAATTTGGAGAGGAGGTGGATGCACATGAGCGACAAGCCAACCCTTGGGAAAAAAGAAATTGGATCCAAAGTGTTTCTAAACCTTGTGTTTTCCTTGACGTGTTAATTCAAGATTGTTTCAATTTGCAGAATGTTTGTGATTTATTTGATACACATCATTTGAAAATGCATGGTTATAATAAAACTTCTTCCGTATGTGTTGTTGTTTATGGAAAGATTGAGAAACATGAGTTCTATAGGCATGGAGCATATATGCTTAAGGATGAACCATTTTGTGTGCCTATAATGTCATTACATGGTCTTTTAATTAGAGGAACTCATGTTGAGAGTTTAAAATGGCATGTAGTTCATGGTTTCTCTAACCTTTTGTTCATTCTTATTTCTTCTTGGATGCATTTCATTTTAGTGTTGTTTGATGGTTTCCTTGTGCTTGTATTTGATCTGAGAGAATGGATATATAAGCACATAAATAATAAGAGATTTGCCCTCTCAAAGGATTCAAGTCTCCATAAATGTAGGATTTCTTATTCCATTGAAAACTAATACTGGCTTTGTTTTTCCATGTAAGAATAAAGGAGCTAAATTCGTAGATGAATTTCTTCCAAGAAGGAGGGGATGATAGAGGTCTCGGAGGAACTTAGCTATCTTGTTATTTGTCTTTTATTTGTATTGGGCCTTTTAGTTTGTTTAAGCCTTTATTAGTTTGATTGGGCCTTTGTTAGTAATAGTATAAATAGGCCTATAAGACATCTTGTAAAAAACTTTTGGATCATTTGTGAATGTGATTAGCTTTTGCTAATTGAGAGAGGGTTGTTCCTCTTGGTTCTTGCTTAGAACCTTTGATTCTTATCAAAGAATTATATTCTTTGTGGCGAATCCTCCTCGACTTATCAATCCTCGGATTATGGCATCATTCTATCCATTTCTTATCTATTTCGCTTTTTCTTTCCTTCTAATTTTGGTTCCAATTTTGTTATTCTTGGTGCTGAATTTTTAGATCCACATTTGGGGTTTATCAGACTACCTTTATGGGTACCTCACCCATTGCTCGTACATTTTAGCCTCACTAGAGCTTTAACTAGAGTCAAGAAGTTCAAATGATCAAGCATTCAACTCAGATTCATTACTTCATCCACTAAAGATAAGAACACAAAGGAAGCAAATGTCAAATTGTTGATTGTTGATCATAGGGACAAATTGTTAAAAGAAGCTAAAAACTTTATTTTGCCATTTAAAGAGAAGGCTAATACTACTTACCTTTTCTTCTTTTCATTTTCTTACTCAATTCTTTCTCTTTCTTACTTATTCAAACCTTGGCCTTTGATAAGACATCAATAGTATTTTGTTTTTGCTTTTGCTTGTTCTATTCAAGTATCTTTTGCTTTAAAGCATTGGATTTTGATTTTCTTACCAATAAAGCTTTTTCAACAATTCTCCTAACCTAAATAGACTATTACCCTTGTCTCTTTCTTCACTTTCTTCCTTTCATCTGTGGACAACAAAGATACATCTTAAAGGACCAAAATTACAAAACTAAAGGCAATACTCTTAAGTTTTCAAGAGCATGGAGACCATCATGTGGCTTTTAATTGTGAAACACTTATGTTGACATTTTAGCTTTTACATTTCCTTTGGTATATATGCTAGTTCTCTTTCTATAATGCCTAAGGAGGAGACATGTAAAAATAATTTAATGATTTATTCTAGTGTTCTACTATGATGTTCTATATAATATGACATATTATATGCCTTGATATAATTTGTTTTGAGTTGACATGTTTTGAATTATTATTTTGAATTAATGTTTTGATTTAATCTAATTCATAGCTTTAATGTTTTAACTTACAATATTTCATGTCCAAACAAATATTGCAATAATATGATATGCTTAAAAAGCTTTATCATCTCCATGGCCATGAGATTTGAACAAAGTTGTTATTAGCTTTGGTTACAAAGCAATTGTCTAAGGTGATTCACATGCATAAATATGTCTTTTTCCTACACAATCTTACAAGATATTGACAACATAATCTAAAAATGAACTACAATTCCAAGAGGCAATTAATTATATATAGATATTATTCATAGATGGGCTTATATGCTAAGAAAAAGACAAAAAAGTCATTAAATCATAATGGTTTGTGAATCATCAATAAAAATAAAAAAAAAGATTGTTAGAGTCAAGACAGTTGATACTTCAAAATTTTATAAATAACAAAACACTATGACTTGAATAATTTTTTTAAATAAAGTTGATACATGTGTTAAGTGTGGAGCATAATTAAAGTAGACTTAGGGCCTGTTTGGATAAACTTCTCCATAAGCACTTATAGGATAAGAAAATAAAAAGGAAAAATGGAAAAAGCTTCTTTATGAGAGAACCTCTACAATTTAGCTTTTGGAGAAGTTAATATGAGAAAACTTATACAATTTTGCTAATACATAAGCTAATTTTAGCTTATGGAAAAGCTTTTTTCATTTTTTTCTTCTTATTTTCTTCTTTCATAAGTGCTTATAGAGAAGTTTATCCAAACAAGCCCTATTAAATTAAAGTGTTGATAAGACCAACAAGTAAGTGTCTCTATATCTAAGAGTCTAAGTGTCAAAACATCTAACCAAAATAAAGAGGAGATATGACAATATGGACCAAGTATATAGTTGCTAAGCTCAAAATAGAAAGTTCCAACTATAAGGCTACAAAGCATAAGAAATAGCTACCAAATTAGAATGAAAAATAGTTTTTGTGCATAAGTCTTGAAGCAATGTATACTTTCATTTTTTTAAGAAATGGATACTTACATTAAATATATAGATTCAACGTTAATTTAAACTCTGGAGAACTACAAGCTTTATCTCCATCAACTAAGATAATGTCGAAGTGCTATAAATACATGAACATGAAGAATTAAATAGCATCATTTACCACAAATGAACATTCTTCCATTCTTTAAAAGTTCTTAATTCTCTATATACCATTTATGACATGTTTTTCTCATTTATTAACTATTATCAAGCTTTCATTGTACATCACCAAAATAGGATTAAATTTCTTATAGAGCTGGATATAGCAAAAACGGGGTAATTGACCCATTATGGGTCAACCTGATACAAGTTACAAACTTTATCATTTAAGCCACGAAAAAAACTCAAATTCAATTCAATCTAACAAAATGGTACCCTAGCCCCATCCTATGCAAGTTGCAAGCCTATTTGAGGTAGCTTAACATATTTTAGAAAAAAAAATCACCAATATTTAAGCATGTTAAGTCCAAAGCCCATGTGTTTTTAATTATGACAAACCTTCTAAATACAAATCATAAGCCTTCTAAGTTAAAGTCTATTGATCAGTCTGCTTAAGTGTATTTAGAAAGATAGGTTCGGTAAAAAGCAACAATTGAAGTAAACTTAGGAGACTGGTAAGAGTTAAAGCATGAAAGCTCTAAAAAGGATTCATATGTCCAAAGGTTGTATATTGAGATGAACTCATCAAGCTCAATGAATGAAGAGGATGATTCAGCCAAGTGAAGAAATCACAGCTTAAGAGCAAGAAGAATATTGTTCTTGATAGAACAATTATGTACAATCATGAAGGAGCAACATATGCAAAATAGTTTACATGTTAAGATATGCTCAAAGTGATATTCCAGAATAAAAATGTAGAATGTACTGAAGTTTTACACAAGCAAACTGACATGAAGTGCTACAAGGCTAGAACTTGCTTTGAATGGAATTTCATTAGTAAAAGGGTGACTTCTAAAAGACATATCTTGAGCTTTAGAAATGTGTTTAAGATGATCTTGGAATTTATGAAAAGATAAAAGAGATATCTACATTTCTTATGAAGAAGTCGTGGACAGATAAAGCTTAGATCATGGACAAATATGAGCTTGAAGTTAAAGACACTATTCTGTCATGATAGTCTGACACAACTTCAGTATTTTCAACATATCTTGGGTTGTAAAGATGAGTTTGAGGTAATCTTGGTGGCTATGGAAATCTTAAAGAAAGCTCTACAACTTTTATGAAGAAGTCATGAGCTAATATTGCATGGATCATGGACAAAATTGGACATGAAGTTGGAGACATTGTTTTGTCCTAATAGCTTGATATAGCTACAGTATTTTGAGGGTATCTTGAGTTGTAGAGGTCTAAATGACATGATACTAGAACCTATATTTTAAGGATAGAATTATCTACAAGTTTCATGAAGGCCTCGAAAGATAGTTTGGCAATTTGAAAGGTCAAATATTTCAATTATAGTAGCATATATGAAAAGTTATAGCAAGTTGCATATCAAAGTTTTGGAATACAAGTTTGTCATGTTGTATCATTGAGTATCCCTACAAGAAGAACATTTAAATTGCTTTCCATCTACATCAGAAAGCCATCTCAAAACATATCATCAAATGAAGATGATTGCACCAAGAGGTTTCACCAAAAAGTGGCTGAGTTGAGTTCAACAAAATGCATGTTCAGAATGGATTATCAAAAAGGTTGCTCAGAAAAGCTGTTATGTTTGTTGCGATAGCTATAAAGTTAAAAGGATAGTTATTGCTCTGTCATAAAGTTGTTCCACTTGGACCCATTGTATTCCAACAGCTATATAGACTTGAAGGGTCTATATAATGATAAAACACAGCTACAAAACATGAGAGAGAGCCCACACAGTGCAAAAACATGAATCAACTCCTCTCCCTGCTCCAGGATTTTCTGAATATCACAAAGGTAGCAGAAGGAGTGTGTCCAACTTAGAGCTTTAAGGATATCCGTTCATTGTGTGTTGTTAAGCTAGAAAATCATCTAAACACTATCTCTTAAGCTTTTAATTTATATTTATCCCAAACTAACTAGGTAGATTAGGTTTGGTTGAGAGAGAAGTGTTAGGTAAAGCTTATGGAGGCTTGGAAGCTTGGTGTACATACTCAGAAAGAAGCCAGTAGAGGCTAGGATAAAAGAATACTGTCTTTGCCTGAAAAGGCTGAAAATACTTGCCTTTTTCTCCCAAGAACAAGTATTGTTTTGTGGTTGAGAGTAATCTGCAAAGGTTGATAATACTCGTGATTTACCTCCCTAGACCAAATGTGTTAGTGTTGTGGTCAAGGTGTTTTGTTGGGTTTGTAAGGTTCTTGGAGATGAGGTATTTGTATTGGTGTATTATTTTCCTCCCAAGAACTAGTGTAGTTCTATGGTTGAGAAGAACTTGCAGAGGTTCAAAATATTGATTGTTGTAGTTTGAAGAGCCATTAAAGAATACTTGTATGTTGATTGTGATAGTGGAGAAATCTCACCTTGTGTGTGGGGACTAAATGTAGCCCAAGGATTGTTTAGGTGAACCAAGATAAAATCTTATGTGCAACATTCCTTTTCCCTCTCTTTTTGATTATGCAAGTGATTGGCATGCATAACATTACTACATCAAAATGGCACCAACAAAAAGATGAACATCAAAGGGTGCACATCAGAAAAGTGCATATCAAAAGGGTGCATCAAAATGACACCAACAGAAGGTTACATCAAGAATGATGCATCAAAATGCAACACCTAAAGTTCACCATCAGAAGGATGGATCAGAATGTTGCATCAAAATCTAGCATCAGATGGAGCTTTGGAATGGACCAATAATTATGTTTAAGTATTGAATATGATAAATATATGCATATCAAGTATTGGCATTAGAACTTTCTGAGCACCAAGTTGGTCTTGAGTAGAAGTGAAAAAAAATTAAGTTAAGTTTCAATAAAAGTTGGCAAAGTCACAATTCAACCCCTTTTCTTGTGACATTCTGATCTAACCCACCTTTTAGTGACGTTTTGATCCACTTTAAAGCACAATTGAACAAAGGTAATTAATATTACAATCATAACAAACATACACTGTCGTTTTGCAATTATAGCTAAAACTACACTTTTATTTCGTAAAATAAAATAAAATTTGTACTTTCATATATGTAAATGAAACAACATATCTAACACTCTAATAGATTTTACTGGCAAGTGGAAACAACTAGCCTATTTTTAACTTTACAACTTCAACAACGTGCACGTAGTTTATCGTTAAACTTACATATTATTGGTTTACCACTTAGAAATAGGCTGTTCAGTACTTGTAACCCAAACGGGTCAAAAAATCCCAAGTTTAATTCAAGCTTAATATTTAAAATCCAAATCCTATATTTTATTGAGTATATAAAGTCAGCTCATTTTACCACCTCTAAGGGGGTGTTTGTTTCAAGTTATGTTTATCTATTCCTGGGAACATGGGTTGGAAAATTTTATTCCCATGTTTGTTAAACAGTAATAAAATAATTATTCCTAAGCAAATTTTATTCCTAGGGAAATAATATAGCCACATACATCCAATTTCAATTCCTAAGAAAAGGGCTGGGAAAGCTGATTCCCATATGGAAGGAATGCAATTTGGTGTATGAAATTTTGCAGATACCATTCTACCCCCACTATGCCACTTCTGTCTAATACTACGTGTTACCCACGTATTTTTGCAACCCGCGTATTCATTTCTAGCAATTTCTTCTTCTTGCTACACAAGACTTCTCTCTCAACAAGGGGCTCTTTCAATAGGTAAGCAAGCATTGTCTCTGTAAATTGAAAAATGAATACTTTATCACAATTCTTTGATTTGCTTCTTTCAATCTTTCTCCCAATTTTCTTTATTTTTTTTTTCAAAACGTGGCCATTTTTGTTTTCTCTTCATTTTTTAATGATGTTAACCAGTGGTTAAAATGCTTACATATAGGATAGTCCACTTGTAATTCCTAGCACATCCTTTGTTTTCTAATTATGTTAACCATCTTAATGACCAAAGTGAAGTGAATGATGTCAAAGGGATTGGAAATAAATTACCCACAAAACTAAATTTTAGGTTGTTGCATGTCAATTCTATGATAAAGTGGATGAATAAAAAAAAACTTTATAAAACCAAAAATTTTAACCATTTAAGAATAAGGTCTATTGACTGTTAAGGTTTGAAGCATTAGGGAGGCATTAAAGAGAAAATATGTAGCAAAGCTTAGGACACAATATAATACTTGTACTACATCTCCAAAATATGGATAAGGATCTTAAAAAAGTGTGGAAGACAACCACACAAATTTGATATGTTTTCATATATAGGGTTTGATATATATATTACACATTATATAGAAGTATAAGGGGATAATTTTAGGGTCTGGAGTGGTGAAAGAATTAACACATGCATGGACAACTAAGCCTAAGTAGCAAAATAGACAAACATTAGTATGACTAGGTGTGCCACCTTGCAGCTTTTAGGATCTGTGACTATCCCTACAAACCAACACAAGACTTTTTAACGTGCTTTGTCCTCACCCACACGCTTCTTGAGAAACTTCCCAAGAGGTCACCCATCCCTAAATTGCTCCAAGTCAAGCATGCTTAACTATGAAGTTCTTAAGTGATAGGCTACCGAAAAGTATATGCATCTTGTTAGTATAGGTAGCACTTATTAATTCCTTTAAGCTATCCTCAATTATACAGTCCCATACCTGCACAGCTTCTGGATCCCTCTTATTCGAGTGTGTATTCGATTCATTCATGTACCCCTCCCACTAGATGCCTGCCAAGAGCTACTCCTTATCCATGCCTCATCTCTTTTGCACCGGCGATCACTCCCTACCCTCGTCAGTGCCCAGGATGTTACATGCTTACCAGCTACCATCCCGAGCACTAACAAGGGCGGGGAATGATCACTGATGCAAAAGAGATGAGGCAGGGACAGGGAGCGACTCCTGGCAGGCTTCCAGCGAAAGGGGTACATGAATGAATCGAATACACACCTAAATGAGAGGGATCCAGAGGCTGTGCATGTATGGGACTGTACAGTTGAGGATAGCTTAAAGGAATTAATAAGTGCTACCTATACTAACAAGATGCATCTACTTTTCGGTAGCCCATCACTTAAGAACTTCACAGTTAAGCGTGCTTGACTTGGAGCAATTTAGGGATGGGTGACCTCTTGGGAAGTTTCCCAGGGAGTGTGTGAGTGAAGACAAAGAACGCTGAAAAGTCTTGTGTTGGTTTGTGGGGATAGTCGTTGATCCTGAAAGCTGTCAAGCATTACAAAGTGGTATCAGAGCAAGGCCTCTCTCCCAATACAGTGTGGTTCGAGGACAAACTAAGCGGAAGCTAGTGGGCATGTAATATCCCGAGCGCTGACGAGGGCGGGGAGTGATCGCCGATGCAAAAGAGATGAGACACGGACAGGGAGCGGCTCCTGGTAGGCTTCCAACGGGAGGGGTACATAAGCGCATTATAAACGATAATCTCTTAAATGTACTATACGACTCAGGCACAACTTATTCAGTTATTTCTAATGATTGTGTGAAGCATTTGAATTTGCCTGTTTCACTTTTACCTTATGACCTTGTTGTTTCTACCCGTACCAATATCCATGTTGTTACTTCTCGTGCATGTTTAAACTGTCCAGTTACTATAGAAGGTAGAACTTTTTCTATAAATTTGATCTGTTTACCTTTAACTAAATTAGATCTGGTATTAAGAATGGGTTGGTTATCTTCCAACCATGTTCTTCTTAACTGTCATGAAAAAGCTTTAGTCTTCGAATCAAAATCCAAGACTTCTGTGGGATTTGAGATGGTCACTGCCAACCATATAGATGCTCCTAAAAACAAGGAAGCTCAAATATATGTGATTATATCTTTTTTAAAAACCGAAGGAGATTTAAAAGTTAACAATCTACCTATCATCTGTGATTTCCCTAACATCTTTCCCAAAGATATTTCTGGTTTACCTCCTGAAAAAGAAATAGAATTCACCATAGACTTGATACCAAGATCAAGACCCATATTCATAGCACCTTACAGAATGTCTCCTTTAGAGCTAGCAGAATTGAAAAAGAAAATAGAGGAACTCTTAGAAAAACAATTCATTAGACCTGGTGTTTCTCCTTGGGGTGCTCTAGTGTTGTTGGTCAAGAAGAAAGATGGAAGCATGAGATTGTGTGTTGATTATCGCCAACTCAATAAGATCACTATCAAGAATAAGTACCCATTACCTAGAATAGATGATCTTATGGACCAATTGAGAGGAGCGACAGTATTTTCAAAGATTGACTTGAAATCTGGTTATCATCAGATTAGAGTCAAGACTGAGGATATATCGAAGACAGCCTTTAGGACAAGATATGGACATTATGAGTATTTGGTAATGCCTTTTGGTGTAACTAATGCTCCTGCAATCTTTATGGACTACATAAACTGGATATTCCATGAATATTTGGACAAATTTGTGATAGTCTTTATAGATGATATTTTGGTTTACTCCAAAAATCACCAAGAGCATGAGGAACACCTAAGAATAGTATTGCAAATATTGCGAGAGAGGCAATTGTATGCCAAATTCTCAAAGTGTGAATTCTGGTTGGAACAAATAAGTTTTCTAGGACATGTAATTACAAAAGAAGGAATTTCAGTAGATCCTGCCAAGGTAGAAGCAGTGTTGCGTTGGGAACAACCTACAATAATAATAGAAATATGGAGTTTTCTAGGATTGGCAGGGTACTATCAAAAATTCATTGAAGGATTTTCGAAGCTAGTTTTGCCTCTAACTAAGTTAACCCGTAAAGGACAACCTTTTTGTTTGGACAAAGGATTGTGAGACTAGTTTCCAAGAGTTGAAAAATAGGTTTACCACTGCACCTGTATTGATTTTGCCCAACCCTACTAGAAAGTTTGAAGTATATTGTGATGCATCTGGGCAAGGATTAGGATGTGTATTGATGCAAGAAGGGAGAGTGGCAACTTATGCTTCAAGGCAATTAAGACCACATGAGGTTAATTATCTAACTCATGATTTAGAACTGGCTATAGTAGTTTTTGCGTTGAAGATTTGGAGGCACTATCTTTATGGTGCTAGGTTTGAAGTGTTTAATGACCACAAAAGTCTAAAGTATTTGTTTGACCAAAAGGAGTTGAATATGAGACAACAGAGATGGATGACATTCCTGAAGGATTACGACTTTGAATTAAATTACCACCCTAGTAAAGCAAACGTTGTAGCAGATGCTCTAAGTCAAAAATCCCTACATGCCTCAATGATGATGGTCAAGGAAATGGAAATGATAGAAAAGTTTAGAGATTTAGGTTTAGCTATGGAGATAAAACCAAAAAGTATTGGTTTTGGAATGCTTCAAATGAGTAATGAGTTTCTAGAACAAATACGGGAAGCCTAGAATACTGATCAATATCTCCAAGAAAGGTTAGAAGCAAGGACTAAAGGAAAGGAATTGGAGTTCGATCAAGATTCAAATGGAGTCATTCGATTCCAAGGAAGAATTGTGTGCCAGAAAGTGGAGAATTTGGAAAAATGATTTTGGAAGAAGCTCACAAGAGTAAACTAAGTATTCATCCAGGTTCTACCAAGATGTTCCAAGATTTGAAAAAGTTGTTCTGGTGGCCTAGAATGAAGAAGGCTATAGCAGAGTTTGTTGCGTCTTGTTTAGTTTGTCAAAAGGCTAAGATAGAGCATCAAAAACCCTCTGGAGAATTATAACCCTTAGATATTCTTGAATGCAAGTGGGATAGTATAGTAATGGATTTTGTAACAAACTCTCCTAGAACAACCTATGGCTATAATGCTATATGGGTGATTATGGATAGACTAACCAAGTCTGCTCATTTCTTACCCATCAACATTAGGTTTTCTCTAGAAAGTTAACCCAGTTGTATATCAAAGAAATCATTAGATTACATGGAGTGCCTTCTAGTATAATCTCTGATAGGGATCCTTGTTTCATTTCTAGGTTTTGGGAGAGTTTGCAACAACCCCTAAGGACTAAGCTAAGACTGAGCTCAGCTTATCATCCTCAAACTAATGGACAGTCTGAAAGGACTATCCAATCCTTAGAAGATTTGCTTAGAGCATCTTAGAATGGAAAGGTAGCTGGGATCAATTTTTACCACTAATTGAGTTTACCTATAACAATAACTTTCATTCCAGCATTGGAATGGCTCCCTACGAGGCTTTATATGGGAGAAAATGTAGGACTCCACTTTGTTGGTATGAGACTAGGGAATCTCTGATAGTTGGACCTAAAATATTACAAGAAACCACGGAGAAAGTTAAACTAATTCGGGAAAAGATGAAAGTATCGCAAGATAGGTAGAAAAGTTATTTTGATAAAAGGAGAAAACCCCTTGAGTTTCAAGAATGTGATCATGTATTTGTGAAAGTTATGCCTGTAATTAGGGTTGGCAGAGCCTTAAAATCCCGAAAACTTTCACCTAAATTTATAGGTCCTTACCAAATCCTTAGAAGAATTGGTCCTGTTGCATATCAAATAACCTTACCACCCAATCTTTCTAATCTTCATAATGTCTTTCATGTTTCCCAACTTCGTAAATATATCCATGACCCTTCACATATCATTGAGCCTGATGTAGTACATATAAGAGAAAATCTTACTTATGACGTATCCCCGATTAGAATAAAGGATCGGAGGATAAAGCAACTTCGATGTAAAGAAATACCTCTGGTGAAGGTTGTGTGGAGTCAAATTGATGATGGAAATGCAACTTGGGAAGTAGAGAGCAAGATGCAAGAACAATATCCTCATCTCTTTACTGGTAAGAGAATTTCGGGGACGAAATTCCTAAAAGGAGGGGAGTAATGTAACACCCCTACTTTTATATATTAAATTATTTTGTATGCTTAAAAATTGTTTTTAAGGCATCAATGTATTTAGAACAATTAATAATAATTTTAGAAAATTTTCTAGAATTTATTAAGATAATTTTTGTAAAATGACAAAAATACCCTTAGTTGACTATAGGAACCAACCAGATACTTTTTGACCTCAAAATATTTTGAAAATTTTATATTGAGGATCTCTCATTATAAAAACTTTATTTTGAAAGAAAAGTAGTGAAAAATATAACAATCTTATTTCAATTCTTCAACTGTTTTTTTTTTATATTTGACAATGCAATTCTGAAAAATCAAGAAGGAATTTCCAAATTCTGACTTCCACCATTTAGCTCAAAATTTCAAGAGACATTTAATTTTTATTTTTAATAATTTTTTCGAGCTGGAGCCCCAAAAAATTAGAAAATGACAATTTTGTCCCTACTTCTCAATATTAAGGATTGACATGAGGAAAAGATTCAATTGACATTAAAGTGTCAATTTGAGCTTGGAATTATGTCATATATATTAAAATATAATTTTGAGAATTTTCTGGAATTCTTGTGTAAAATGACTAAATTACCCCTAGGTGTCTAATAAGCCAGCCAGTATTGATTTGACATCCAAAAAGGGTGAAAATGGTAATTTTAGTTCATTTATGGGTAAAATATTTAATTTTAAAATTTTAATAAAATTTTGGTATTTATTGAATTAAAATGGATTTTCTATGAATTTTCTAGCTTAAAATTACAAAATAAATACATATAATT
This sequence comes from Spatholobus suberectus, assembly GCA_004329165.1. Lineage (NCBI taxonomy): Eukaryota > Viridiplantae > Streptophyta > Magnoliopsida > Fabales > Fabaceae > Spatholobus > Spatholobus suberectus. The sequence continues at coordinate 27,092,597 of CM014730.1, forward strand.
TGAAATAAATTAATAAAAATTAAAATTTATTATTAGAAATTTATTTTTGATGAAAAATAATTTATTTGTCCAGTTTTTCATTAAAATGCATTTTTTTGATATTAAAAGATAATTTTTCAAGTTTAGATGTTTTTATCGGTATCGATTAATTCACCTACAAATCAAAATTGACACATGGGAGCTTGGGACAGCTGGTGGAGCATGTCCCCAAGCCTAGGAGAGGTGATTCAACACCCTAAATGGTGTATGTGTCCTTAAGTGTGCATATTTGTCCCTAAATTTAAATTAAAAACAAATTTAAAACTTGATTTATTGCACAATTGCTTATGTCATTGGTGGACACCTAAGACCCCTTCTTTTTCTATAAATAGCCCCTTCCTCCTTCAAATTTTCAGCATCTCCTCTTCCTCTCCCAAGCTAGAGAGCTTCTCTTTCTAAAGTTTTCTCTCTCTAAAAATATTTTTATCTAGTTTTATGTTAAAATTTTGCTAGTTTTCAACTAGTATCCTCCTAGAAGCTTTGCACCAAAAACTCCATCATCTTCATCAACCACCTTAGAGGTAATGGGGGGAGTAGGGTTGGTTCTAAATTATTGTCATTTTGCATGTTGGTAGGAAGGGTTTTCCCCTAAACCTGTTTAGGCTTAAGTTTTATTATTATTGTTGTTGTTATATTGTTCGATGTTAAACTTTAATTTTTGCTCAGTTATTGCTCTGCCCAAATTTAAATTATTAAACTATACTTGCTAAGTTATTACTCTGTTCAATTTTAGAAAATTAAAATGCATTTGCTAAGTTATTATTCTGTTCAAATTTAAATTATTAAATTATACTTGCTAAGCTGTTACTCTGTTCAATTTTAGAAAATTAAAATGCATTTGCTAAGTTGTTACTCTGTTCAAATTTAGAAAATTAAAATGTATTTATTTAGTTGTTATTCTGCCAAAATTTTAGTAATTAAATTATAATTACTATGTCGTTATTCTTTATGATTACTAAATTGTTATTTTGTTAAAATTTTGGTATTGTGTAATTTTTGCAAAATAAGGCAGAAATGTTGATTGTACTGGTGCTCAAATTAATTGAGACCAGAGAAACCTCTACTTGAGAAGTTAGGAATTGATAGTTTAGTGAGTAATGTACAGCAAGTGACATGCGGTGGCATGGCACCCTGCTAGAGAAGCTACAGTTTGGTATGCTGAGGAATGAAAGGCAGGGACCCACTTGCGGAGGTCTTGGGGGTAGGCATCGAGTGGGGAAGGTCCCAATGGCCAAGGTAGCACCCTTGAGCTGGGATATTCACCTGACCAAGCTCGATAACCCCGACAACTGCTCAGCATTCCAAGATTAGGTTGAGAGTATACCTCTATAAATGGATATCCTGACTGTTATTTTCCTCAATGCTAATGAGGATTGTATCACGTGATGATGTTGAGAGAGGTATATGTACTCCCAATCACTTCCCAAGTTCTATTGAGAACTATTACCCACTAATGGGAAGTATGGATCTATACCTAGTCAAGGGTAGTTTGATACAACTTAGAATGAACCTTAGAATCCCTTTTGTTGTCAGCTGTGTTTTATCTTTGTTTTATAGTAGATTTCTTACCGTACATGTAAAAGTGATTTTAGAACAAAACACCTCACTCCATTATTTTCTTCTGTGTATGATTGATCGTGATTATTGAAGACAACATTAACATCTCGTGATGCTAAGTATGAGTTAGAGGACATCTGCACGGGGTAGGACCCAGAGACCTATAGTATTTTTTCTTTTTATATAAGGGATAAGGTAGATGAACACTACTCTGTATAGGATCTTTTCGATGTACATATTGGGTTAGATAGTGTCTATCTTTTGATGTATTTTTTTTGTTTTCAATATTATCAAACCATGATGTATAGTTTTATGATATATATGTATATACAGTCTTATCTTTCATCTTTTACTACCATTTCCAAATTCTATTAAGTTTGGAATTTTTTTTAAAAGTGGAAAAATTTTACATGCATTTTCATTTACTTAAACTTAATAACTAAATTAATATAAATTGTATTTAATATGAATGAGTGTTACACTAGGTGTCAAATGTACTACTTTGATCCACTTTTATTGAAATTGGGCCATCTACTTTGGCACAACTTGTGGCAAAAGCTATGACCTACCTTTTAATAATTACATATTTTTCTTCTAAAAAAAATGTTGTACACCTTTCCCTTAGCACACATCAAACACTTCAGCAATTTGTTTTGAAATGCTAAATGCAATTTCAGGATCAACTAAGTAGTATAGTTTTATGAAGTATTCAATATTTGGCTAAAATTTAATGCTTCTTTTTAGTAGTAGTAAAATATTAATTTTATCAATGTTAGAGAAACTTTGTTTGAAGCTTCTCTTTCAAAGATTGAGTTCTGTTACTAATGATCTATTTTCAATTATTTAATGATAGATGCACTTTGGTTTCTCAAACTAATTTGTTGGCTTCATTACTTCCATCATGAGCTAGTGAGGTTTTTTATTGTCATTGCAGTTTAATGCATAACATGCTTTGAAAATGCACTTTATCATCAATTGAATTGTGTTTTTCCTTATACTCATTATGGTTTGCTTTTGTTTGTATCATAGGATTTTTTGTTGCATGCTTGATGGTTCATAAGTTGCAACATAGGAGAATTTGGGGTTTGGAACTTTGGAGATGGTGTGTGTTGGTATTAGTTGTCCTCTGTAGCAATGTTTTGGTTTTTTCAATTGAAAGTTTACTAGTTTATGAATGAGCGGTTAATCAAGATTGGTCATTGAGTGGTTTATTAATGTTCTTGTTTAACAATGCAATGTTCTAGTTTATTATTGAGTGATCATGGCAATTAAATAAAATCAAGCACAAAAATATAGAACTCATTTCCCAGATTGTGCAGTGAAAAGTATTCCTATTCCTTTCATGTGTTTTGTTGTAATAAAAAAAATGTGGGGCTAGATATATAGTATCATAGAGCTATTTTTATCCTAATTTTATCCAACATAGATAGATAAGTGTCTAAGGCTTCAAGTTAAATATAGCATTATTCTGACATGTACAAAGATACAAACCAAAAGTGTCTCCTCACGGTTTTAGTTAACGAAATGTATGATAGCTACAACACTCTTTAACATGTTAAGAGTGATATCCTAAATCCCTGCTTAAGTGAATGATTGGCTTAAAAGGATACGCAAATTAAATAGTTGAAATAATGTGCTAATGCTTGTTACAAATGGTAGAAGGGAGAGTTTTTTTTTCCTTCAAAGTGAACAACTATAGATTTTATTTACTTTCAAACTTATGAGTTAATTAGGATATATAATATTAGGTTTATACATGTTAAGTTAGTCTATGCCCTATACTGTATTAAATTATCAAACTTGTCATACACCAGATCCATGATATTACATGTTTATAATAGATATCCATTTTTTTATAAGTGTATTCAAAGAATAAGTTTAAGTGGTATTAGGCTTAAACTTGATACTATACGTGTTAACATAGGATTGTAGATCTCATTATCTAATATAGTATTCTATAAGTGTAAAGTTAGAACGTACGCTTATATAGTATTCTAATATATATAAATTTGGAACACTTATGAATATCTCAATTATGACTTTTGGTATGTGTTTTGGAAGGTACTTACACACACATTTTTATTGCTTTTAAATTGTATATGAGATACAATAATTTTAATTAGCAATAAAATATTTATATTTTGATCATGACAGAATAGATAGAACCGTGTGAAAGAAAGAAAAGGATCTTAGTAATGTTGATTATATATCTAAAGATGTTAAATTGTTTTATTTTGATGACAATGATTTCATGCTATCTTATTCTGAGTAAGCTCTTGAAAAAGCGAAAAAGGTCCTGGAATTATTATGAAAGAAGCTTAATTAGGGAAGTGCATGTTCGTAGGATTATTTTCACAAGTGATGTGGCCTGTATGGAGAATACAAGAATGGACAGGGTTGCATTCCATAAGCTATGTCAAATGCTAAAAACCGTAGATGGGTTACTTCTTACCAGACATATGTGTGTTGAAGAGTTAATGGCCACATCATGTTAAGAATAGAGTGATAAGAAGACAATTTGTAAGGTCTGGTGAAACAATTAGTAGACACTTTTCAAATGTGTTATGGCAGTTTTAAGGTGTCATAATGAATTGTTAAAACAACCTCAACCCATTTTGGAAAACAACAATGATGACAAATGGAAATACTTCAAGGTATATAAGTAAATCAATCTTCTACTAGTGTTTTTCATTAATGAGTGACTTAAACTTCATTTTTAATGTAGTAACAAATATAATTATGGTAATGTATAGAATTGTTTAGGAGTTCTTGATGGCACATACATCAGGGTCAATGTGCTCGAAGCTAAAAAAAGTAAATACAAAACGAGGAAGGGTGAGATAGTTACCAATGTGTTAAATGTATGTTCTCTAGATTTGCAATTTATATATGTTTTGGCCGGTTGGGAAGGTTTAGCTACTGATTCTAGGGTCCTTAGAGATGCTATTTGTCGACCAAATGGATTAAAAATTCCTAAAGATATAATAATATACATTTAATTAAGACAATATGTGTCATACATGTGTTATACAAAAATAACATTAGACCTGGCTATACGAAAGAACTAGAGAAATACATTAGCAAGAAAAATCCAAATTGCACTCTAAAAGCTAACCCTTACATTAAATCAAGGGTGAAACTTTTAAAGAGGCAATATGGTGCTATAAAATAAATGTTAGGTCCAAATGTAAGTGGTTTTTGGTGGAATGATACTAGGAAGATGATTGTCGTAGAGTAGAAAATTTATAAACAATGATGCAAGGTAATATTTTAAGTACCATTTCGTGCATTGACAATATATAAAATATGTTTGCTTCTTTATTTTACATTAATTATATATGTTATACCCTTTTTTTCCTTTATTGCAGTCTCATTCTATTACAATTGGCTTGTATGGCAAACCATTTTCTCACTTTGATAGCTTAGATATTATATATGGAAAAGATAGAGCAATTAGTACTTATGCAGAAATTCCAGTCAATCATACTTTGATAAAGATGAGAGAATTTTATCAAGTAGTACAAGAAGGTGAGTCAGAAATTAATTTGGAAGGACATGAAAACAACTTTGACTCACAAATACCACAATCTAATGCTACTCAACCACCAAGGGCAGTTGATCAATCACAATGTGATGTTACTACAACTACGATTGGAAAGCGTGGGAGAAAAATGGTAAAATTAAGCGATGATACTTCTGATAATGTAGTAACTTTATTGAATAAATTATGTGAATATTATGCTAGAACTGCTAAAAATAACCAACAACTCACATCTTGTTTTTTTGCATGAGAAAGAAACAATTGAAAGGAAGAATCAAGTTACCTCAATATTAGAAAAAATAGAAGGATTATCTGAAGAAGAGGTTGTGAGGGCTTCCATGTTGATCACTGACAATGACAACTTTTATAATTGCTTTTTCACTATGCATACTCCCAGAATGAAGAAGGTATTTGTGACTAAAGTTTTAGAGAAGAATGATGTTTGATAGAATTTGGAAAAATGGCTATTTTTCACAAAATAGATGTTTTTCTAGCAAGCTATTTTTATTGTCCAGTAGGTGCCTCTTTGTGTGGTTTATTGTAAACTTAGGATAATTGCACTAGTAAATTTTAAGTTCTTTGATTTGTCATTTGTTGATAAGTGAATTCAGACTTTTTTTTAATATTTTGGCAATAGTATTATTTATTCTCAAATATATCAACATTGATATATGATTATTTGTACTTTTTTTTTATAGAACTTTTATGTTGATTGAAGTTATTCATTCACAATGCCCCCAACAGATTGGCCTGTTAGTTAATTACTGAATGTGCCCCATTTGGTCTAAAGCTACTGTCATGGTGATTTTACTGATTTAATTTTATTCTGGCTATCTTTTTTTGGTTCATGCGCAACAACTTACTTATTTATGTTGTAGACTTTCAATTATTAGCTACAACCCTATGTAAATGCTCCATGATTCTAGTGTGCTTTTGTGTTCTTTCTTAAGTCACAACATTAGTTGAAGGTAGGGACAGTATGGCCAGTTTTGTCTCTTTGATTCTAATTATTTTATATTTTGAGTCACGACATCAGTAGCATTTTTTTTAATCAAACGTTTGATTAAAAATAGATATCTCTATTGAAATTCAAAATAGATAATTTGTCTATGTCTAGAGAAAATATATTGACATATTTTTAATACACTACATAATAGACAAATCTAACCTCTTTGAATTAATTAATAGAAGAATGATATATTAATGTAAATCCCTATTTAAAAGTGTATGTGTCTACTTATATTTATTAATATATGACTTTTTCTGGACTCATGCGGGGCGTATGGGTGGAGAAAGATTTTTATTCTACTTTGGAGCAATGCTGGCTAGCGGGTTTATTTAATCCAATATGGTAATACGCTTTGGTTTCCCACCTTTTGGCAGTATGTGGTAAAGGTACGCGTGAGCTATAAGGGGAGTAGTTTTGGTCATGAGATGAGGGACATATTCACTTTGCTTTTCTTGGGCTCATTGACACTCTTGTAATTATGTTCTTTTTTTTGTGGGTTCCTCCTTTGGCACAGCTTGTGCTTAAGGGTAAGGACCCTACATGCAATAGTATGTTTTTGCCTTTCAAAGAAAAAATTAATATAACTTGTTTTGCGTTCTCTTTGTTATATGATACATTAATCACTCATTAAGTCATATAAAAATACGTTTGACTTCCGATATTAAAAAACTTATTCTTTAATCAAACCTTTAGGCTTCTCTTTTTAATTTTTGGGGTTAAGAGTTTCAATGTATTTTTTATTTTATTTTTGGTTTATGCTTACATGCATTAAATTTGTCACAACATCAATACGCCCTATATCTATTAAAAAAATATGTTGTGTTATTTAAATTCAAAATTGTACAGATAAACATACATTAAATTTTTATATTTTTTTATGATTATTTCAATTTTTTATGCATTATAATAGAAAATAATACCTTTTACATAATAAAGGCATTTTGATAATTATAACATATATTTCCAGGAAAATATATTGTGAACCAAGCACATGTTTTAATTATTTTTAGGAATATAAAAAAGATTTCCATTAACAACTAAACACAGAGGTGGCAAAACAGGCTACCCTAGCCCATTGTAGGGCGACCCAATGCGAGCCACGACTATAACAGGCCTAGGCCAAAAAGCCTAGATTTTATTTGGTTTTTTTATTTGATGCCCAAGTCCGACCCTATATGAGTTGTGGGCTTTTCAAGCCGACCCACCATTTTTTATTATTTTTTCTTTTTTTGTTGAATTTTTATTTTTCTTTGAAATTCAAGATTGAAATATATTGTGATAATTATTTTTATTGACATATTTAGTTTAGTATAATAAATGAAATATAAAGAATTATTTTATTATATTAAATTTATAAAAAGATTGAAATGTGATATTATGACAATCACTATAATTGTTTTTAGTAAAAAAATGTTCACATATTATAAGGTAATCTTGTTTATTATATTATAGAAGCTACAGTAAAAGTAGTTACATATTTAATGGTTTACGCATATAAGATTGTAATCGTTGCAAAGGATTTATATCATTGTAAATTTACCCAACTCAAAAAATAAAAAAAAATATAATACTCATATTGTAACTCTATACGTAGCCTATGTTAAATAAATTAAGTTTCAAAAATCTCCTAGCATCTTAAATATATGTAACTGAACAAGATATTGGAATCTTGTACTATAATTTCATAAGTAGCCTTCATCAAAAACAAATATCAAAACCTATGTCAAACAAAGGAAAGTTTGAGACAATGAATTAGTAACTATTTTTAGTCTCCTAAACTTCTCTTAGTCCCATTTTTTCACAATAAAATTTAAAAAGAAGCAAGTAGCCCGAACCTAACCAGGCTAGCCTGGCCCAAGCACGATTATGATGCAGGCTTTATCGAATTGGGCTAAAAAGGCCCACATTTTATTCGGGCTCAGAATTTAGAGTTCAAGCCCTATATTTTTGTAGGCGCTAGCCCGACTCATTTTGCCACCTCTAACCAAACATATATTTTTTAAAATACCTAGGCATGTTATTTCCAGAAATGTTATTCCCGAGAATGAAATTACACAACTTGAAACAAACGCCCCTAAATATAAAGTCTACAAAAGCTTGAACAAGAATACTTAAATGCAAAGACTTGTATAATAATACTTGACAAGTTGATCAAGACATAATTTTAGGTTTACAAAGTAAATCAATATAAATATTTAACATTTTCTTCTTCTCTTTCTCTTAATGTGTTTATTTATTTATTAAAGATGCGATACTTTATTATTCACTTAATAATAAGTTGATTTTTATTATATTTAAACTCATTATAGTAATTGTACATTAAAATTAAACTTTTTTTAGGGAGAACTTTTTGATTATCAAAACTTATTTGTATGGGGTATTGTAGTTGAACAAAAATCCCACCTTTATAATCACAAAAACATGACCAAAACTTCCTTAATTTCTTTCTACACGTAATATTACATGAATAGTGTCATTTGCAGTTTTGCATACACTCATATTTTACATCCCTCTCAAGCATGCGTGTAAAAATTAAATGGACACTTCTGCTCTTTCTTGAAAAAAGATCCTCTCCAATTACGTGAAAGCTGAATGCAATCTTAATTTTTGATAAATTTTAATATTTAATAAATTTAATATATAAAAATAAAAAACCATGCATTGGAGAGGATCCGTGACCATTCTCTCTAAACATTTTATGAATACCTTTTATTTTTTATTTTTACTTATCTTGTTTATTATATCATATCTTTTTATCATATTTACATTTTTTTTCTCTCACTTAAGCATCAAATAGGGTTAAGGTATAGAGTAAATTACATTGAGACTTCTTGAATTTTTTTTCAGATTACACACGATACCCTTCATTTTTTTATCCCTACACCAATTCTTCAATTGTTTAAAAAATATTATACTAACATCATTTATACATTATACTAACCCTTTTTAATTATTTAAAAAATATTATAATGTATACTTCTAAAAAAAAAGTTGTTATAAATATTAAAAAAACAAAAAAATTATGTCTAATTTGAAAAAATTTCAAAAAATATCAGTATAATTCACCCTAAACTATATACCAATCATCTTTGAAATGAAAAACCAACCATAATCAACATATTCATAATACATATACATATTTTATAATATATGATATGACATTGAACTTTCAGCCAGGTCCACTGTCTGGAATCTGGAACGTTTGAAAAACCAATATTAGAAAGAAAAAGACAAAAAACAAAAAAATAATAATAAAAGAATTTGTCACAGCCCATTAACATAAGCAGTTGAATTCAATCAAAGCGTGTGATTTGTATTTTGTATTTGTTTGACTGGTCTTTGGTCTCTCTTTCCCCCTATGCCTCTCTCTCTCTCTCTGTGTTCTTTCTTTGAAGAGGTAGAGAGAGAGAGAGAAAGTGTCACCGGCCGCCCCCGCCAAAGAGCCCCCCTTCCTCCTTCCTTCCTGCAATAAAAGTCAATTCCCAGAGCCACCCACCCAACCGGTAACCCGTCCCCTCTCTTCTCAACAATTATATTCACCCTTCTCTCTCTCTCTCTCTCTCTCAAATTTCAATCTTCATTTGTTGATTTCTTTTTCTTCTTCTTCTTCTTCTTTGGTCTTAATTCTCATCTGGGTCTTCAAGCTTTTTGGAAAAGGTTAAGTTTTTGATTGAATTGGATTGGTTCTTTGGTCATGGCTACGTCTAACGCTGGAGGTGCTGGATCCAATGATTCCTCAGCTCCTAGGAGACAAAGCAAGAGACCCAAGTGTAACGATTCTCTTCTCTTATCGTTTGTTTTTCGAATTTTCGGTTTGTTTTTGGTGATTTGCTTGTTTTTGTTGTTAAGTGCATGTTGGGTTCATTTCTAAATTGGGGGGGGGGGGGGGGGGGGGGGTTTGAGGTTTTTCTTTTAAGACCCGTTTTGAAGCTGTGTTTTAAGAATTTATAGGACTTTGTTAAAGCAAATATTAACCCTTTTGCTGTTTTGACATGGATATTTATTGTTGAGCTAGTTGAGGAGGTTTTTTTTCTTTTGTTTTTGAAGTTAGATGGTGTGTTTTGATTTAACAATTGTCTTTGTGTCCTTTGTTGTTTCTAATTACTCATAACTTTGATGACTAAAGTTCTCTTTGAAAAAATTTATGCCTTTCAGACTCAAAGTTTACACAACAAGAACTTCCAGCGTGCAAGCCTATTCTCACACCGCGAGCTGTAAGTCTACCTGTTTGGATATGTTGTCAGGAATTCTCTTCGAGTTTTTAGAAGTCAATGTTTACATGGTGTATTACTTTCCCTGCAGGTTATTTCAGCATTCTTGATTGTCACCATCGTGTTCATTCCCATTGGAGTTGCTTCGTTAATTGCTTCGCATGATGTATGCTTGAGTGCAATACTTTTCAAATTTTGCTTACCAGTTCTGTATATTGTAAATAATGCTGAGTGCTGACTCTGATTTTTTAAATTATCTGTCTGTCAGGTTGTTGAAATTATCGATAGGTATGATGCGCAGTGCATACCGCCAAATGTGACAGACAAGGTGGCATACATTAAGACTCCAGGAGAAAAGCCATGCAACAGGGAGCTACTTGTACGTTTCCTTGACAGATTTTTCTTTTTGATGTTTAACCATTATTTTTCTGTTAGCTATGTTCCCATAATTGATGAATTATGGATTTCAAATTTTGATGATAGTTTGTTTTCTTAAACATTGCTCTTGTGAATAGGTGGAGAAGCGTATGAAGTCTCCTATCTATGTTTACTACCAGCTTGATGACTTTTACCAGAATCATCGCCGGTATATACTCCTTTTATTTCTTGTGATTCATGCAGTTCTTTTATCTGTTTGAATTTCATGTTTACCAGCCAAGAGGAAATTGGTCTAAAGTGAGAAGGATCTCCCGGGGGTGGGGGACATCACAGAAGGGTGTGTCACTACAAGGATCAATTAACACCTTGGGCTCTATGAGAATTTTATTTTATTGTTGATACATGTCATAAGGATTCAACAATGTTTTATGTTGTCTGCCAACTATCTAACACAACCCTTCTCTTTCACTGGGAAATTTTACATGTTGCTAACAAATGTTGTTGAGTTGCACTGCACTTCAGCTTAGCTTTCATGTTTTCCTGCTAGTCTGCTACAGTTTTACAATGAAAGTAGAAAAGTAACTAGTTTGACAACTGACATGAAGTTCATTTAAAAGCTATCAAGTAAAATGCCAAAATTATTTTAACAAATTATAATTTTAATTTTTAGAGTTGTAGCTATGGTTCTGTTTTTAACTTAGAAGTGATCTATTTGTATGGTATGAAGTTCTAAGAGACTATGATATGAAATTATGAAGAGTAAAAAAGTCTATGTACTGATAGTGTAAAGATTTTTTACACTATCAATCAATCAAAAACTGTCATGTATAATAAGTTTGTTGACTTTTACAATAACTACCTTAAAAATCATACTTAGCATGATTTCTAGTTGATTTTAGTGTAAAAAATTTTACACTATCAATGCATAAAAATTAAACTCAATTATGAACATATTTATTTTTTAATCATTCATCTTATATTCAGAATTGTTTTCCATTGCCAAAAAATATATATGTATTTACAGTAGTCTGTCATTTCAATGTCTTTGAGTGATTGGCTCCTTCAATAAATTTCAGTCTCGAAGTTTGGTTGGTTAATAGTGGAATCTAATGCATATAGTTCATTTTATATAATTGTTTGAATTGTTATAAATATGTTCCATTTTTTGTAATTTAGGTATGTTAAAAGCCGAAATGATAATCAGCTAAGGGATTCTGGAGAAGCAAACTCAGTGAGTGGTTGTGAGCCTGAAGATTATGTAAATGGAACAGCAATTTTACCTTGTGGTCTTATAGCTTGGAGCTTGTTCAATGATACATACAGCTTCTCACGCAACAACAATAATTTGACAGTGAACAAGAAAGGCATTTCATGGAAGAGTGATAGGGAACACAAATTTGGAAGTGATGTTTTTCCTAAAAATTTCCAGAATGGTTCTATAATAGGCGGTGGTCGTCTCAATGAAAGCATATCAGTAAGTCTTTACATGAACTTGTATTTTGATTGAAATTAGCATCTATATGTATAATTCTCTTTCTTCTTAAAGTTCAGAACAGTAAATAGAGGTTGGTTTTGATATGTGCAGCAGTCTAAATTGAGCCACTATTTAAATATGAATATATTTGTGCTTGCTCTTTTGGTTCCTTTTTATTTATTAATGTTGTTATTGTTGTTACTTAATTACTTCAGGCAGTCTAATGATTGGTATACATACTGTGCACATAGATTTTGTATTCTTTTGATCTTTTTCTCTTTTACTAAAATTTGAGCTCTAAACAACTTTTTGATTTTAAAAATACTACCTCTATTCCAAAACTATTGATGTTTAAGGTTAGGGCACACAGATTAAGGAGCATTTAATAAGTATAAAATATTAATCATTAAGTTATTTAATCTAAGATACCCTTATTTAATATAGAATGTAAATGTAAATGTGGTTTGTTGTTTGTTGAAGTGCTTTTTATATAGGTTGCAGATGCACTACTCCTCGTAAAGATTAAATCAAGTTATTTTAAATAGGGGTATATGTGGAAAAAAAAAATAATTGATGATAATTGAAATTTGTAAAACATCAATCGTTTTGGAGTAAAAAAAAAAAGGCTAAAACATCAATAGTTTTGGAATGGAAGTAGTAAAAACTAACGATATAGTTATCATGTAAGGTTTTGAATAATTGATAATTCTATTTGAGTTGCTTCTAACTGGCTGAAACTACTCAGCTAATGAATCCAAAGACAGCGAAAATTTTGGAAGGAAAAACAATATATTTATTTTGTAAATATCCAAAGTGTAAAAGTAAATATATTATTGAACAACCACATCAATATCTTTTTATTGCCACGAGGATCAAGTTATTGACCTTTTCAGTATTCAGAAGTCCTAGTTTAGTCTATACAGAATGATACCAGTAGAAAATAATTGGGTATGCCATTTTCACTAGTCCAAAGTCCTTGTCCAAATTTAATTAAGTTGTTGAATTTCTAATTATGTTCAGAGTAGAGGAGAGTGAGAATGATTATGTAACTCTGGGCACCATGCTTCTGGAGCTCAAGTACAAGGACTGATAATTTACAGTACTATTAATTCTTGGGTCCATTGGTAGCTACTTCTTCTGTTCTCCAGACTCGGACCTTTTGACTGAATTCAGTTATTATAACATCCTATCTTTTCTTATCCTAGTCACAATTAGTAGTTTGGGTAATATGCAATGGATTGAATGTGTTTTGAGGTCCTGATTATCCAGCGCATATATATTAGTAGTTCTTTGAGCTGTGATCAGTTCTCTTTCAACGAATGTTTTGGGCTATATGTTACAACTTGTGGTAAGAATGATTTTGTTTTCCTTTCAAGTTTTGAGACCTTTGATGATCCCATTTTTTATTGTTCACGACTTTGAATGAACAAATGATGAATCAGCTAGTGAACAAAAAGTCATCGAGTCTTGCACTGAAATGGTTGTCCTCTGTAATGATTTACTGCTTATTTTAAAAGCCCTTGACATATACTTGGTGTAAACGATCCATTCTGCACTTGCTGAGGCTAATTTTGAAATAGATCAATCATTTGAAACCATTTATTTATATGCATTATGTTCCTCATTGCTTTTTCTTTCATTTTTATGATTTCCAATATTCCGTTGTCCATCTCATGATTGTATGGAGTCTCAATTTGCTTGCATCAATGAGATAAGTTACTCACCTTTTGAATGTTTATGGAACAGTTGAGTGAGCAAGAGGATCTTATTGTTTGGATGCGAACTGCTGCTTTGCCAACTTTTAGAAAGTTGTATGGAAAGATTGAGGTGGATCTGGAGAAAGGCGATGTCATACACGTGAATTTGAAGAATAACTACAACACATATAGTTTTAATGGCAAGAAGAAGCTTGTTTTGTCAACTACTAGCTGGCTTGGTGGGAAGAATGACTTCCTTGGCATTGCTTATCTCACTGTTGGAGGATTGAGCTTCTTTTTGGCTATGGTCTTTACCGTCGTATATCTTTTCAAGCCAAGGTAAAAAAAATTTCTACCATGCAAGTTCCTTTTGAAGCCAGACTGTTCATGGCATAGCATAGTGGAATTTCTTATTCTGTTGCTTAGTTATTTGACCACAAATGTTGAATGCACTCACTTTTTCCACACATAAACATATCAAACTTAAGTTCTCCCATTCCATGACTTTTTACTTACCAACATAAGCTCTGTTTGGATAAATTTCTCTATAAGCACTTATAGGAAAAGAAAATAAAAATGTAAAATGAATTGAGTTTCTCTTATAAGCTAAAATCAACTTTTGCACTTAACTTTTATAGGAGCTTGTTCATTTAACTTTTCCAAAAGCTAAAATGCATAAGTTGATTTTAGCTTATAGGAGAAGCTCAATTCATTTCACTTTCTTATTTTCTTTTCCTATAAATAATTATGGAGAAGTTTATCCAAACAAGGTCATAGTATTAATTAGCACCCCATTAGTCAATCTGATTAGAATGTGCATATTGCTTGAGTTAATTATATGTCAAGTGTATTGCAAATTAGTGCATATTTAATACTTAATGATGTGTTGTGAGTTTTCTTCTCTGGCATATAAAGATGGAAGAAAGAGAAACAAAATGGTATTATTTCCCGCCAGGACTACTATGGCCATTACTGCATTCATTTGGGTTAGAAATTAGTAATGAAATATTTTACTAGAAACTTATATATATATAGCAAAAGCCAAAGTATCATGAGATTGGCATAGTTTTTGTTGTACATGATGCATGTTATGTTCTTTCTGTGCAATTATATCCATAGTAGATTCAACTTTATATCCATTGAAATTGTAAAGTAGTTTATTGCTTGTCCATGATTCATATAATTTTGAATATTATTAGCTCCTAATATGTCTGTCACTTTCTTTAGGCAACTTGGAGATCCCTCTTATTTGTCATGGAATAGAAACCCAGGAGGGCACTGAGCAAAGAAACTAATTGTGCTTGATCTTCCCAGATTTGCACAGCTTGTGCATTATACAGACTACAGTGGGGGGATGTAATTTTGTATATCAGTGTTACTCATACATGCTAATAATAACTATTCAGATGTTAGGTGTTATTATTATCCCCTATCCCACAAAAATTCTTTTATTGTTTTTTGGTCTTCATCAGAATTGAAATATCTTGTATTTTATGATAAATAGTGTCCAATATACATGCTAGTTACTTTTATACAATTTGAGAAACATAGGAAAGTTCGTGTTTGATATACCTTTTGGCCTTTTTCTCGAGTGAAAAAAAGTTGTGTACATGAGATGAAATGGTCCTTTATCAGAAAGGGATGTTTTTTCACTTGATTTCTTTTTATTTTAACACGTGTCGGACGTATTCTTCAATGATTTGAAGTTATAGTTAAGTCCCTAAAATTAAATAAAACGCAAATAAATCAAATTATAACAGTATAGGAAGGGGTCAAACTTTTATTGAATAAATCTTACATTCATATGGTGGTATATTAGAAAACTAATAAAACAATAAAATTAAAGTTAAAAAAATAATAAAAATGAGAAAATAAATAGAAATAAAAATAAAATATAAAAATTTGAATTCTCAATTTGAATACTCTATTTATATTATATTTTATTATATTAATATATTCCTATAAATATATTCAAAATATTCGATAAATAAATTCTATAATTCCAAATATATTATATAAGATTAATATTTCAATTTAAAATGCTATGAATGTATTTATATGTCCTCTAAAGTAGGTTGAACTTAAGTCAACTTATTTAACTTGTCAAAACGAGTTAAAGTAATTCAACCCTTTAACTCATGTAATTCTCCATCCCAACAAGTCAAGGGGTAGGTTGAGTTGAGTTGATCCAGGTTGGTGTTTATTTTATTTTATGTTTTTGGATAAATTATTTGATGAAATATTATTTTATTGGACAAAATATTTTATAAAGTATTATGAATTTCATGTTATTTTATTGTTTTACTCTATTTAATTCATGTAAGACAATTAGTAAGACAATATTCTTGTAATTGTGACATTAGGTTTAGATTATTTTTATTTATTTATTTATTTGATATGTCAACTTATGAGTCATTTAATTTTTATTTTTTTATTTTTCAAAAATTTTGACAAGTCAACTCAACCTAACCAACAACTCACCATGGGTTTGGGTTGGGTTAAAATTTTCAACCCAATTTTAAAATGGGTTCATTGACTGATTAAAAGTGGGTTAGGTTGAATTGACTCATTTGACATCCCTAGTTAATGTATATTGAAAATTTTCAATTACTATAATATGGTGATCATAAGACGCCGAATGCCTCAAATGATCCGTCCCTATTTTTGGAGAAGCTTAAAATGAACTAAAAGTGTTGTAGTTTTATAAAGGATAAAATATGTATTTAATTCCTATAAACATGAATTAATTGGTTTTGGCCTTCGTCATTTAAAATAATTTTTTATTAGTTTTGATCCAACTTCATAGATTTTTAAAAATATTTTTTGTCACCAAATAGTGATTGTGTGATGTATTTAGTTGTGTCATATAATATGCTATTTCAGAATGGTTGTTGATGTGGTATTTATAAATGCGTGACATATAATCACTGATTATAAGAATTATGTTCAAAAATTTTTAAATTTATAACGATGAAAATTAATCAAAAAATATTTAAATACCTGAAATTAAATAAAGTTATATGTACAAATATTAAAAGTATATTGAAGCCTCTTATAAATGATAAATAATGTGCACTTTACATGTATTAAAAATGACAAAACAATTAGAGGAGAGGTCTATTGTTTTTTTATGTCCTTAATTAGAGAACTGAAGTTTTTTTTTTTTTTTTTGGTATAATTTAGAGAACTGAAGTTGACTGTTAGTCTTGTAACATGCTGACATTTACCATCCTATCCTTATATAGAAGTACCATTGATTATTATAATTTTCATTATATTTTCATGCGTCTAAGGTTCCGTATTTCCCGATACATTTTTGTTCTATTTCCATGCAAATTTACAACTTGTAATGAAATGAGTATGTATATAAAAGCTAGCTATTAGTTATGATAATAACGGGCGAAATTTTGGTGTAATATAAGCAATTTTCATACTATTTTTCAATTAAAATTTGAGTTTCAATTTAATAATCCTTGCAAAAAAGGCTAATATGGTTACTAAGGGCAAATTCTAATTTTAACCAAGAATAATATCAAAAGCACTTAAAATAATGTACATAATTTTTGTCATAAAATAATAACTAAGGATTGTTATGATAATTACTAAGTGAGGGAGTAGAAGAAAATTTAGATTAACCTAATAATCTTAATTTAATGATTTTAGAAAAAATGAAATTAAGAATAATTAAACTGAAGGACTTAATTAAAGTGTAAATAATAATAAGTTAGTAGGAAAATTTTGTATTCAATTTAGCAGAATGATGATATGGACTTTATCTAGGGTAATCAAGATTATTAGTTTATTAAATTGCTATTAGTTAACTTTAAGCATCAAAACCTTTTAATTAATGTAATTATAGGCAAGGACATTTAAGAAAACACTTGACACACTACCAACCACCCGTGATAGAGAGAGAATAAGATGTCACCTCCTTCCAACTCCACTAATGAGATATCACTATTAACATGCACCTAACTCCTCATTTTTCAATATCTTACCAAAAAAAACATTATAGAGAGGGACATAGAGACTCGTAAGAGAAAATGGGAGGAAATAGCCCTTGCATGTCTTGCATTTGGTAGCTTGAAAGTATAGAGAGGTTTTGCCTCCGAGTAAACCAACAAGTTGAGCTAACTTGAAGGAAGATTTGGGTATTTAGTCGTTGCTTCTAAATGAAGGGATGGTCTTAGGACAGCTTACCATGTCAGTAAAAGAACTTCTTTGTCTCTTAGCACTAGCAATCCACCGATTAGAGATGGATACTACATCTCTCAAGTCAGTCCTAGAGTTAAAGAAAAAAAAAGAATAAAAGTGTAGGAAAAAAAATGAACATACTTGAAATATCCCCTAATATATATATAAGGAATATGACCCCAAAAACTATAGGTGATGGGTAAGCACGTTGTGGGGCTTAGGCCCAATAGGAACATACCAGTACACAGCTGCCAACTTGATAGTGAATAAGCTATGCAAGGTGAGTATGGGGTTATATAAGCTATGATATTAAGGCTGGATTCACCTTTGATATGCGGTCAATCTGCAAAACTCACAATTTATGCACGCTTGGATCAAAAAATCTTTGAACCATTTGAATGCATATCTATACGAGTTGGTCAGCATTGGCCTACGGATTAAATAGGTTAGGTTCGCAAAGTGTGAACCAACTCATTTACCGGTATAATATAACTATTTAAAAAGACTAAGTTTAACCCACACTATGAAGATCCAACCTACTATGTTTAAGAAAGAATTGTGAAGGCCCATTAATTTAAAAGGAAATTCTCTGGCCTAATTAAAAGTCAAACACACCAGATTCAAAAAAAAAATATCAGGCTGATCGTTAAGCCCGCCATGTAGACACGAGCAGAAAATAACATTAAAATGTTGTCTTACAAAGACAACATTTATGCAGGCCAAATTTATTCGGACTGGGCACATGTGCAACTATATAATATCTAACAAATGTTTATTGTCATGGAAATTGAGATCAATTAATTATACATGATTACCTGATTTCATTGTCATGGTACTAAGATTAAATTGAGATCAATTAATTGGCTACTAACCTAATAAAGATATACCAGTTCACCACCTCCAACCTCGGGGTCGACAAGCGTATTGCATCGATTGCCGAAATGTGCATGGTACAGTACTTGATACGTGTCTAGAGTTAGAAGGAACATGTTTTTACACCAAGCAAAAATACTTGATATAGCCCCGAGCTTACCCATAGTATAATCAGCCAGAAGGACATAATCACCATGAAATACACCATACTCCATTTGTCTTATTATGTATCTCTTAACAGAAAAGGAACAAAGAACCAACATGTTGCGAACATAATATACACGCAACCAGTTAATAATATTCAGTAAAAGCCATTTAATCCTAAAGAACACGAGAAATATCAAATACACACTATAGCGCCATGGTAGAATGAAAAGAAAGATGAAGGGCACATTTCCTTAAGGCAAACAGGAGTGTCCAAGGTAGAAGGATTCCATATTTCATGCCTGAACTAGATATTGAGACTTTAATTTTCATTGACAAATGAGATATTCGAATTTAATCTTCATGCACGAATTGGAGGTGGTTTTTGTTAATCTGTATGTTTTGCATTGGTCCAAAGAACTGGAATATTTGCTAGAGTAGATGGAATTATGGTTCAAGTATTTAAGAGGTCCTTTGTGTGAAGTCCAAGTGTGGTCACCTATAAGGACTTTGATGTTCAAGTGACTAATGACCATAAGAGGTGACAAAGAGTAAAATTAGAGTGAATATGTACCTTGCATTTATCATGCCTGCCTTATATCATTGTTCATTTCTTGCTTGGTGGTATCATTTGCATGAATGCATTGGTTATCACCTTTGTGCAGGTCTCCCACATTTTTGGGCGCTTGTTAGAAGATATTTTCACTTAGCATCCAATGTGACATAAGTATATTACTTGTTGTGTTGATCATTTAGATTTGAATTGGGTTGCTCTCATTATCTATGTGTGGGCCAACATGTTTGTTTTGTAAATTTTGACTCGACATATTAGTCTAGAATAGGCTCAATATGTTGGTCCAAAACACTTTATATTTAAACTAGAGGTCAAGATTTCAATCTTCATGTCCAAACTAGAGGTTGGGATATTAACCTTAACAAGGAAATCAATGAACATTATGATTGTATCCTTTCTATTAGATCATGATAATTTTTTGCTAATAATTGAGGAGTACAATGATGTCCAGAGACACTCCGACGCAACTTTTCATTTCTCTTCATTTGGGTTTATTCTTAATCTAGCAATAGTTGCTATGATAAACTACATGGATTGAAGAATCAGCAATGCTATAAGCTTGAAGTTGTTGAGACATAGCCAAATCTTAACTAAATCAAATAATCTTGTCAAATAAGACAAATTAAGATGGTACCAAAAGGCATACTCTGAAGCTAACTTAACCGGCAAGGTCAGAGGTAGATACCCAACGGTCAAAAAAAGATGCATTCACTTTATTTAATTACATTACCCAACATAAACCATTGAATCTATAGTGAACGAGGTGTTAATTTCTTTTGCATAATAGGTTTCAGAGACATACTTGGATGGTGTCGCTATAGTGAATCTGAACACGTAGTAATATAAGTGTTCTTTTCCTTGGAGAAGGGATTCATATACACATACTAGGAGGGCAACGCAAAAATTGTTTACAGCAATATTTTATTTCGAACTCAAGACCTCCTTTATAATGCAACAATTCTCCGACACATTTGAGATAGCATCGTTTAGAAGGTTTCATTCTGATTTCATCCCTTGTTCGTGTAAAGCTGTGGCTGCCCATTTGGATTTTACGCTAAGGATCATGACCTTGGCATTTGGCTAGAGGACCACCCTATTGTATTTCTGAGATGTTAGCTTTCAATTTCAATGATAAATTAATGAAGTTTGACAATAATTAATTAAATAATTAAACCTATCCCCATTTTCTTCTTTCAACTGATGAGTAAGACACATTTTCTTCTCTGTAATTCTGGTGAAACGATATTTTGCAAAGTTGCATTAAAATATACAATTACATGGATAAACTTAAATGAATGGAACCCCCAAATACAATACTCATGAAACTCTTAAAAGGAAGTTTGATAAGTATGCGCCTTCGGGGTATGATGGATCAATAGGATGATCACAAGCTGCTCCAGCCTGTCTGAGAACAGTGATTTTCCTACCAGCCAAAGATGCTGCACCCTAATAAAAAGAATGGTAATATTTCATTAACTTCGAATAGACAGGGTAATATCGCAAGACCTTACCAGCACAATAAGTGCTCACGTGTTCGTGGAAAACTTCACGTACCGTGGTGGTGAATACCCAAAATGGGAGAAAAAATGTGAGAATGGTACAAAACGTTTTCTTCTTACTTTCTAATACTAAATTTATATAATGAGTTTAAACTTCATCCATTGTCAGCATGAAGTCATACAAGGCCTAATGTGTTAGCACTTTATAAGAGTGACTTCCTCGGTAGTTATACAAACCGAACTATTAACGATTTCAAAATATATGATTGGATGATGACAACCTATAAAATTTAAATCTTTATATATTCACATATTCCTAAACCATATGCATTTTCTCATCAAAACAAAACAATACTATTTATGCTAACACTTTAAGAAAGCAAAACCTTGTTTGGAACAACTGAAAAAATTAGATTATTTTAATAGTTGATTATATATATAATCAATTATTGTTATAATTAATTATAATTAGAATTAGTTTTTTTTGTATGTTTACTTAAAAAAAAATTAAGATGACCTATTTTGTTTAAATAGTATAAAAAATCACTTTTAACATAATAAATTACGAAAAAGGATGTCTAGTTATTTATTTATATTAATAATATTTGTATTTTCTTTTAACATTAAAACTTGTTGAAATGTTTATTCCTTTCATATTTTATCATCAATTTTTTTCTTTTATAAAAAATAAATAAAATTTGAACAATTTTTTCATGAAGATGAAAATGTGAACATAAATTATTTTTAGGATAGTTAACTAAAAATAATAAATATTTCATTTGAATGATATAAAAAAATTAATATAAAAAAAATTATTCAAAGCAATATCACTACATGCAACAAGTTATTAAAGAATGAGTGATAAATATAAAAATATGACATTCATAGACAATATTATAACAATAATAACAGGTAAAGAGATATAAAATAAAGAGAAGTTACTAAATAAATTTTCTTAACATTAACAATTTGAAATTAGACTATCCACAAAATAAAAAATAAAAATAATGCACAAATTCCCGATTTTCAAAAAAAAAAAACTTTAACAATTTCATCTCAAATACAATCCATCTAGTCAAAAGACAAAATATTATTTGTGTTCAAGTAGGTCATTGTCATCACTAGTAGAAACATGCAAGTAATATATAAACGACTAGTTAGAATATCAAACATGTGGGAGGATGTGAAAATTTAAAGTTTGCAATGCATAGTACATCATGAAAAAATTTAGCATCCCGTGCTCTATGTTCTAACCTGTGAACCCAAATATAAAACATTTAGCCCAATCTCATTCTTACGATGACATTTTGGCTAGTATATTCCTTCCTGCCTATATTATTTGCTCGCTCACTTTGAGGCACTACAACACAATGAACATGGACTCTATCAATGACTCCTATACAATTTTAAAAAGCGGTCAATATCTTTCATTGTTTTGAATTTTTGTATGAATATTATTGAAAGAAGGATCCTACTACTTGATCAATTTAAGTGACAACTTCAAGTAAGCTACTAAAACTTTGTGGAAACATCTGCTTACAATTTAACATGAGTATTCGAATCTTCCTTGAACCATCCTATTGACTATCCCATGTACAACAACATTCAAAAACATGGTCATCATCTCTAATACTCTTATATGTTTAATATGCTTCAATCCATGCTTATCCGATTTGTGACAAAAAGCATAAAAATATGTTTTACCATTCTAAACATTTTATAACAACGAATATCATAACCACCTAATATTTCTTGAATCTAATTATGTCCTATTAATGCACTAGTTCAATGTGGTTCTTTTCGCATGGAGTTTCAACTATAATAAATAAGCAACATAGTCATGGATGCTATTATAAATTCAATATCATCTCTATTCCACCAGTTGTTGTCATACTTTTATGAGCTTGTAATAACCATTTTAAGAATAGGAAAGAATCTTTTCTTACAAAAGTCATTATATTTACCATTGGGAAATAATCCTAGCAATTTTTACAAAACATTATAATGATTCATAATATATTATACCATCAAAAAGTCATTATAATAAAATGTTTACATATCATAACATATCCAAATACATCATCTACAGAATGATTTATCTATCACCAACCCATCCCTTAAACTCTAAATCTTATTTATGAGCTAATTATCTATCTTCTCAATTTCATAAAACAAATAATTAAGCCTTGAATCTACATGTTTAAGAGTCACAAACATTTGTCTTGATATTAGATCTTTCAAGATATGGCTATACTTTGCAAGCAACCAAGAACAATGTTTCATGTCAAACAACTTCTTAACCTCTTTCGTGACATTGCTAATAGCATAAGGATCGCTCACTCAAAATTTCTAGCATTAATAGTAGTTATAGTGCAAGACTCAACTGTTCCAAGTAGTCTTTTAATGTAATTGTAAGGTTTTTTCTGTTGTGTTCATTTACCCCCTGTTGGTAATATTTATCCATCACATTTTCTTTTCTTTCCCCTTAAAGAACAATCTGCAAAGCTATTCAATGTGAATTTTCCAAACCAAAAACTACCACCAACATCATAATTTAATTTGGACACTTTCCTCTGAATCCTTAGTTGTGTCCAATTTTTCAACATCATAATTCAAACCCAACAATGTTGAAAAGTTGGACACAATGATAAGGACTTGGGTATTATGGGATGCCTAAGTCCCACATCGAGTAATATGAGATGCTTGGTGTAGTACTTAAAGTACCTTGGTTCTCCCCCCTTAACAGCTAGCCTTTAAGGGAGAGTTTCCCCAGTTCTTAGGTACTTATCAATTGGTATCAGAATTGGTTGTTAGTGTCTTGAAAAAGGCTATCTACAAAGGGGCTGACTAGAAAAACTCAGTAAAGCGTCGTAGAGTATCAACAGCTAGGACATCAACTCTCAAGGGCAATGCTATGATAGGGATTTGGGCATTATAGAAAGCGTAAGTCCCACATCAAGTAGTATGGAATGCTTGGTGGAGTACTTAAACAGCTCCCCCCCCCCCCCCCCTAACAACTAGCTTTTAAGGGAAGGTTCCCATGTGCTTGGGTGCTTATCACATAACCAAGGGTTCAGGGAACAATGAAGACCTAGATGTTGGTGGAAGAGTTGGGAGAGCTAGAGGCAGCACTAAAGTTGGTGGTAGATTTTGGACATGGAAAATTCACATTGAATAACTATAAATTTGTTTAAGTGAAAGAAAAGAAAATATGATAGATCAATGAGGGTGTAACAAAAAGAAGAAACCTTACCAATTACATAGAAAGACTACTTGTAGTAGTTAAATCTTGCATTAACACTATTGATAATGCTGGAAATGTTAAGTTGTGTGATCTTTATGACTTTATGCATTAGCAGTATTATGAAAGAAGTTAAGAAGTTGCTTGGAAAGGAACTTAGTTCCTGATTGCTTGTTCAATATAGTCACATCATGAAAGACCTAATAACAAGAAAAATATTAGTAGCTCTTGAATATGTAGATTCAAGGCTTAATAATATGTTGTATAAAATTGAAAAGACAAATAACAAGGTTATAAATAAGGTTTAGAGTTTACAAGGAGGGTTGGTCATATTTAAATCACATTTTAGCTGGTATTTAGATATGTTATGATGTATAAGTACTTCATTATAATGATTTTTTCTTTGTGTACTTTATTATATATCATTGTGATGGTTTATAATGATTTGGTACTAGAATTGATTTTTCAATGTTAAATATAATGATTTTTGTAGCAATAAATCTTTTTTTATTCTTAAAATGGTTATTACAAGAACATCGTAGTATGGCAACAACTTGAATGGAAATGATATTGATAAGTTTGAAGATGATATTGTATTTATACTAACATTACCAACTATGTTGCTTATTGATTGTAGTTGAAACTAAACGTAAAACCACATCGAATGCATTAATATTTAATAAGACATTATTGAGTTTAAAAAATATTAGGTAGTCATAATTAGGGATGTCAACGGGGTAGGCACGGGTAGTAGCTACCCACCCCGCCAGATAAAATCCGTACCCGTGCCCACCCCATTACCTGCGCGGGGATCCATTAAGCAAATAACTGCGAATATTAAAAATATCTACGAGTATCCGTAGATATCCACGAATATTTTTAAAAATAATAATAGTAAAATTATTTTGTGTGTTGTGAACAATTACAAAGTGCTGTAAATATCACTTTGAATTTATAAATTTAAATTTATAAATTGAAGAGTTATTGTTTAAAATAATCACTTTGAATATAAATTTTATTTATTCTAACAATTTTTCTAAAAAAGATATAGTTTAAATGCTCACAAATTTATGTTTCTTTTCTTTTACAATATAATTGTATAAAATTTCTCTTGTAATGAACAATCGTTTTGAAAATTTTGAATAAATTTATGTAATTTTATCTATATTAATATATAAGGATATTTAAGTAAATATATAATTGTGAGTAGCGAGTATCTACGGGTACGGGTACCATGATACTCGTACCCGTCTCGTTAATAAACAGGTAGCGATTATATCCATTTAGAGTATCCGCGGGTATCCATTTAAAATACTCATTTTCTACCCGTGGCAGATTTTATCTGCGAATATCCGCGAGCATGGGTTTTTTGGCCATCCCTAATCATAATATTTGTTATGAAATGTTTAAATGGAAAAACATGTGTTTTATACCTTTTGTGACATATTAGTTGAGCATGAATTGAAACATGCTAAACATATAAAAGAGTTAGAGATGGTGACTATGTTTTTAAATGTTGTTGGACATAGAATAGGAAACAAAATGGTCCAACAAAGATTCCAACACTTAGGTGAAAATATTAGTAGATGTTTATGTGAAGTTTTAGTGACATGTTTGAAGTTGTCAACGAAAGATATTGGCCCCTTTTTTAAAGATTGTATAGAAGTAATTGAAGGAGTTCATGTTCCTTCTATAGTGCCTCAAAGTATGCAAGCAAAATAAATAGGTACAAAGGGATATACTAGCCAAAATGTCACGGCTGAATGTGATTATAAGTTATGTGTTTTATATTATTGTTGGCGAGCTAGAAAGGTAGAGCACATGATACTAGAAACTTTCATGAAGCACCACCTAATGCAAACTCCAAATTTCTACATCCCCACAGGTTTGATACTCTTAGTAGTCGTTTACATATTACTTGCATGTTTCTATAAATAATGACAATGTCTTACATATGCATGGATAATATTGTCTTCTAAGTACATAGATCATATTTGAGATTCAATTAAAGATGAAATTGTCAAAGCTTTTGTAAAAAACTAGGAATTTGTGCATTGTTTATTTTGTAGATTGTCTAATTTCAAGTTGGTAATGTAAGAAAATTTATTTAGTAATTTCTCTTTATTTTTTGTCTCTTAGTTATTAACGACATTTATATTGTTTATGATTGTAATATTTTTATATTCATCACTCAAATTCTTTAATAATTTTTTGCATGTAATATTGTTTTGAATAATCTCTTTTATCTTAAAATTCTCCATATTACTCAAATGAAATATTTATTATTTTTATTTAACTATCCTAAAAATATTTTTGGTTCACATATTTTCATAATATTTAATATTTTATAAAAAAATAATGAGACAATATGAAAGAAACAAACATTTCAACAAGTTTTAATGTTAAAAATATAAATATTACTAATATAAATAAATGAATAAATACACATTTTTCATAATTACTATGTAAAAGTTATTTTTTTTAACTAAACAAAATAGAATATCTTAAAATAGTTTTTTAGTAAACATATACAAACAAAAGCCGATTATAATTATAATTGATTATAACTATAATCGATTATATATAATCAATTATTGGAATAAACTAATTTTTGCAATTGTCCTAGACACACAATGTTTGGCTTAGCTTTTTTTTTTTTTTTTCTCTTTTAGGAGAAGTTAGGTCTAACACATTTGGAGAAAAACTCCTAAAAAATTAAGGAGCTTAATTTATATTAAAAAAAAAGGGAGGGAAGTAACTTTAAATAAAAAACTATTGATGTAGCTTTTAAAAATAAGTTACATATCCTAGCCTTCCTCTCCCTCTCATCCTTACTAATGGAAGTGGGACAATGAAACAAAACTTTTAATTTAAAAGGAGTTTTAATAATTTTTAAGTCAAAAAAAGTTGGGTCAAACATTTAGAGAAATATTTTTTATTTTTATTTTTGTCCGCTTCTTTAGAGAGCTTCTGAAAAATAAGTGATTATTAAACAAACACGGACCCTTTATTTTAATCTTATAGAGCTAATGCTGATGAATTTTGCCACGACCTCCAGATCAATAGGAGGCAGATGCTCCCAAAAGGCAGCCAGGGTTTGCTGCCGTTGGGTATCAATGTTTTGAATTTCTTGATCTACTTGGAAAGTCTTTCATAAATATTTCATTGCACATTTTCTTTTATATTCAAAATTATCCACTGTCCTCTCCTAAAGCAAGGACACAAAATTATGATTGTTAAACTCAAGACCTATCAGAAATTATTTAAAATAAAATAATTCTCAGCTGATGAATTTCAGGTTAGATCTAAAGCATATAGGTTAATACCTGAAGGATACGCAGGAATATCCCACTTTGGGTCACAGCTCCAGAGCAGGAACAAGTCATCAGAAGACCACCTCTTTTTGTAAGTTGCATGGCTAGCGAATTCAAATTCCTGTACATACCAGATGCCCCACGTAGAACCTGTAATATAATATAATAAAACATTCAAAGACAGAAAACACGAAAGTGAGCAGAAGTAACGATGGTCCTGCAAATTGCAAAATTTTGGAGACAACACCGGCTCATACAAGAATTTGCAAGATCTATACTGATGCAATTGCTTACAATTCCAAGTAAATTGAAGTAAAGTACTGTTTGCATAATTACAAAGCCCATGTCATTGAATATCTTATTAAGATTCAATGACTCAATGAAAAGCAACAACACACCTTTATCTTATCCTTGTTCCCCAATCATATATTCATTTGCAGTAAGCATGTGTATGTGCATCACATATAGAAGGGCAAGCTCAGCTACCTTGCAATTTCCCTTGATTACTGTTTCAAAATCAACTACTCACGACAATGGGCATAAAAATGGAACTGAAGAATCATACAAAAGGTTTTTTTTTTTTTTTTATTAAAAGAACTTCATTAAGATTGGAAAAATAAGTAAGTGATGTGATGATGAGGAATCCTCCTAAATAGAAAACAATTTAGAAAAAGAGAAAAAACTGTGGAGCAAAGCAGCCCAATCCCTCATCATCTGTTAGAGAATCCCATTAAAAAGACCATGTGCTTTACACCAAATAAATGCTTGATCTAATCCCAAAGAAACTTAGAAGGGAGTTCCACTGCACGTAAATGACCAAAGTATGACACATTGCATATTGCCACAAAAGGTTAACTTCTTTACTTCTACTGAACCCATGAAAGGTAATCAGAAAGAATTCGTCCGGTCAATCCAAGGGACTAAAATTAATACCAGGTGCCAACCCAAAATGTGAAAACCTGCCAAGGCTGCCATAGAATTAAAAGAAGAAAGAATATGCTGATCAAAACCAATACCAGCCAAACCACTTTTAGCAATATTAATTTTCAACCCAGAAGACACTCAAACAAAGAGAGGACATTGCAAAAGCTTTCAATATTCTCATTCAAGAACATGATGGCATCATCAGCAAATTGCAAATGAAAATCTACAACCCCTTCTAAGCCCACTTAAACTGACTTTATAAGTATATTTGCAACTGCACTAGAAATTAATCAACCAGGAGCATCCACCACCAATTTGAACAAAAAAGGAGACAGGATCTCCTTGCCTCACCTTTTGGCCATGAAATCAAACCTTAGGCTCACCATTAGTAATTACCGAAAAGATACTAGTCAAGAGACAACCTAAAACCCCAGATGACCTGATTGTAAGCTTTATGAAAATCCAATATAAGAATCCAACTGTGATATTTGCCTATCTTTGCTTCATTTACCACTTATTCACCACGAATCAGAATCCAAAATCTGTCTACTAACAACAAAAGCACCCTGACTTTCAAAGTTATATCTCCAAACAACTCACTCAAACGGAAGGAAAGTATCTTTGTCTTTGTGATGATTTCGCACAAACTGGAAACAAGACTGATGAGTATGTAATCGCTAACTCTAACAGATCTACCTATCATACAAAACTTATTACTTCAAATCTGAAAGCAAATTTTTTTTTATAATTTTTGTTTTCCAAAAACAGGAGTGGGTTTAAACTTCAATAATCTACTTCTAGCTAATCAGTAAACTGAAGAGTACCAATGCAAGTATCAGTTAAAATCGCTACATTCATTAAGAAATGTTTAAAAAACATATATTTAATCACTTCAAAATGGAAACATTTTTATGACAGTTACATATTTTGGGGAATAAAAAGGATATTTAAGTAGCATTAGACCAATTTATGTGAAGATTTTCAAGAAACAGACCCTAAAGAAAGTTGTTGAGAATTTACAAAACTAATGGTCACAATTTTTAGACCATAGAAGCAACCTGTTGCACCCTATGGAGACACAAGAGAAAAGCTCACCCACAAACATATTCATTGACCAATTTTGTAATATTAATTAGTACAGAACATTATTGGACATATTAGAAAATGAAAGAAAAAAATAAACCAAAAACATAAACCATATCATAAACAAGCAATGAAAAACCCCCATTACTGGAAACTCATCCATTTGATGCTATGTAAAAAGACATGGTTCGAAGTTTCTTGTAAGGAATCATTTTGGTGAGAGTAGGCTGTTTGTAATTTACATACAAGTCAGAAAGTAGGATTAGCATATTCATTTGCATCCACAAGGATTTCAATCAATAAACCCAACTCAAGCTAAAAGCTTAAAACCAATTTGCATCACTTTGACCTCTACCTCTCTTCTTTAGTTACCTGAAGTCCAAGTGTCAAATTATGCCATAGCATAACTACATGTATTTTGCCATAATTGATACCTTTTTTGTTGGTGCCAGTTTAGGCGGATCAATGATGACAATATCCCAGGATTCACTTCTCAAGAGAGAAGTCTTCATAAATTCAGTTGCATCTTCTCTCAAAAAGGATATTCTTCCGGGATCAACGTTGTTGAGTACAACATTTTCTTTAGCAAGCTCCAAAGCTAGCAGTGATGAATCAATACCTACCAAAATTGTTGACATAATCAGACTTATTAAATCAGTTCAGTAGTCACAACAAAAATATAATACTGATCAGATAAACTATCCTTGTATATATTTGTTTCCTGCAAAGAATTTTTTAAAAGATCATTATAATGTAAACTCAAAAAAATTCTCTATTGCTCCTGATGAATCTAAAAGCTACTTTTGGAGAGTGGGAGTTTTTCAAACCATAGTATTAAACCGCACACTATTGTGCTGCAATGGCAACATCACATCCCACCCACCCACCCACGGGGGTTCAACAAACACCATCGCAAAGTGGATGTGAGTTGCAGCACGTCTCGCGGCCACTTTTACAGCCAATAGCGGGTGGACAGGCCACTTTCCAAGGAGGCATCAAATTTTTTCAGTATTTCAGCAAGGCAGAGGTGTTCTGCAACTTCTGACGAGGAAACCTCTAGTCGGCTAGGCAGAGATGTTTTGTCTTTTGAAAGAAGATGGTGGATTAGGAGGTGACGGCTGCTGGGAGAAAGAGAAAGAGACTAGGGTTTGTTTTATGAAAGAAGATAGTGGATTAGGAGGTGACGGCTGATGGGAGAAAGAGAAAGATACTAGGGTTTCTTTTCTCTTTTGGTTGAGAGTGGGTGTTGGGCCTGCACCCCAAATCAGGTCACTCTCCATCCCAAATAGTCCTACAATTGGGAACTTTTTTCTTTTTTTTTACTGTTATTTATAATTAATCATGTATTATACTATTACAAAACTATAAAGTACTCTAATATTGAAGCATATTTAAAAAATATTAATACATAATTATTTATTATGTAATAAAGACATAACTATAACAAATAATAGTATATAAATATATATAAACAGAATATATAAATAAAAAATATAATAATAAAATAAATTTAATATAATAATAAGAAATATATATATAATAATAAGAAGAAAGAATATAAAATATTATTAAACATATTTATGTATATAGCAGCCATCCCGCTATAGCATTTTGGGGGTGGCCGCGCCGTGCCTGTATCCGCTATTGACTACTATGTTTCAAGCCAGGAAAAAGAAATTCACCTAAAGTGATACAGAATAATTCTTAGGTTATTATGACTTATTGGGCTGGACCTATCTTTTTTGTATTAGCCTTTATTTCGTAGTATGAACATAGACAGGGAGACAAACAATACCAAGTCAGTCATTCCCATTCTTAATTTTTCATTCCCATTCTTAATTTTCTCTAACAACCAGGATCACAGTCACAGCTCATATACAAATGAATTTAGGAAAGAGAAATGCCCGAGTCATTCATGGGGTCACAATAAAATGCCAGCTCTGCAGGCCATTGGGAACTAAAAGCCTTTCAGATCAATGGCCTGCAGTTGGCAGGTGCCCAATAGTTGTACACTCTTGCTTGATTAATATGTTTAACTGTCTTAAAATTTTCCTAATACATGTTAGAAGTTTAATTCCAAATTTGGATTAGAGTAATTAACATCACTAGCTCAATGATGGTAAGTTGTATGCTTCCTTCCTTTCTAAATTTCAAGCCTGAGACAGTTGAACAAGTTACAGTATTATAATGTCAATCATAAACAATGATAATCAATTAAAAAAACAAGAGAATTAACAACATATAATGTACCAGTGACATTTAGAGCACCTCCACGCACTGCATTTAGAGCAAAACCGCCACTATAGCAGCAAAGATCAAGAACCTTTTGACCATCTGAAATTCTTGATATAAACTGACGATTCTCACGCTGATCTGCATAGAATCCCGTCTTCTGGCCCTTCAGTGAAATTGTGTATACAATTCCATTTTCCACAATCTGACAGATGGGAACAACATGCCCCAAAATCGGAAATCAGTACTTTTCATATCTCCATGAGTGTAATTCCACCCCAACTGACTTGATTGGGCTATTGGAAGGTAGTACCCCCCACCCACCCACGCACGCACACACACACGGGAAAAAAAGGTTTTAAGAAGTGAATATGCGGGCCATATTTTTCAGATGTTTAGTTCTGGAAGCATTATATGACTAAGACACATCTTAAGGTGCACAATATATATTTGATGTGCATAATGTAAGAATAACAAAACACATAAGATTAAATTATTCTCATTCAAAACACATCACATTATGTCCTACTAAAACCTTTTTAGACATATACATATTATAAGGTAGAAAGGTTGTTTCAGTGATTCTTCAACTTTGTGGGTTAACCTTATAAAGCACTTATCATTTATTGCGGGCTATTTGTCTTGTGCCACACATCAATTTGATAACAAACAAGAAATATATGAAGAAAATAAAAAGGTCGTTGTCTATGCAGAATACTTTTCCTTTACCAAGCTCAATGTCAGGCTTAGCCTTTTCCAAACAACAGCAACAACACAACACCCCCCGCACCCCCAAGGACAAGTACATTAAAAAAAACATTTTGTATTGTTGATGAATCATCACATACCTTTGTTCTTTCAGGACATGTAGATGAATGCATTTCCTTTAAATCAGATACATTAACTCCATCTTCCTTTAAAATATCAACAGATGGCCTCCAGTTTATATGATTGATATAGTTGATTTTCCTGATGCATGCCTCTATCTCTGATTTGTATTTCTCAACCCAAGCAGCAGATGACGCTACTACAGCTACATCTCCAAAAACGTCAATTATCAATCCTGATAATCTGTAGGGAACCAGTGAAACCCAATTCAAAATCATGCAATCTTCTTGATAGGACCTACTTAGTATTTGAAGCTGTACAAGGAAAGACATTCAAATAAAAGGATATATGCATCTGGCAAAACATGTATCAGATATTAATATTATAGTACTGTGGCGCAGGCTAGGGTGGGAGACCTTCTCATGTCTCCCACCATGGGAAAGTATTATGGTCCTTTAGATATATTAGTTTTAAATTGGATGGCTAAGATTATTTCTTTTTTATTTCTCTTTCTCCATTTACCCCTACGCCTACCCATCCTTTTTTCCCCTTCTTCTTCGTCGTTGCTGCCACCTACAGTGGTGCTCCCCCTCATTCGAGTAACATTCCACTTGTTCTTTGCTGCACATCTTCACTCCCCCACTGCTGTCAGGAGCACGACTTCTGGAACAAAACCATGAATCGATCTGGAACACTAAGCTTGTCCAAGTTGAATCCTCACTTACACAACCAAACCCATGACACCAATCAAACCCCACAACACAAAAACAGGGATTATACACAAACAAGCTACACATCTACATCTAGCGACAAAAATCAGAGAGACCCAGAGTTCCGACGAAGAACAAAAACTGATGTGAGTCCTGTTCTTGTACGTTGTTGTTTCACAACTCTGGTGGTGGTTATGGCATCAGATCCATTAGCTGTGAATTATAGAGAAACCGAATCGTTTAGTTTATTTCTATTTTTTTAGCATCGAGTTATCTAAGATCAAATGAGTGGTTACAATGTTGTTTGGTTGCAGCGAAAGGGAAGGAGACGAGATCGCAAGGTTCCGATATACCAACTTTATTTCCACTGCCGACGTGTTCTGCTTGATCTGGAGCAGCTACGAGGAAAGAAGAAGACGAGAGAGAAGAGGAAAGAAAAAAGGGGGTAACTTGGGAAAGAGAGGGAAAAAAGGGAAGGAAAAAAAAAAGAAAATAGAGAAAAAAATCTGAGCCATCAATTCAAAATTGAAGAGATCTAATGGTTTAAAAACTCTTTCCCACAGTAGGAGACATGAGAAAGTCTCCCACCTTAGCCTGCGCCATAGTACTGTTGGCAGTACAATGCATCAAGGAGATTCTTGTTAACAACTTTCCAAGAAAACAATGATATGATACATTAATTAATATAATGATGGCTAGCCAAAATGGTGAATGTTGGGCATGCATATATGTATTATTAAAGAGCTAGAAGGCATCATTGATGAAATGAAATTTAACATATCGCATACTTAATTCTAATAAACCACACTTACACAGATGAGAATCACTCATAAAAGAAGAAACAAAGGATATAAGACCGTACAACTTCAAGGGTCTGCACCTCCCTGCCCAAAGGCCCCAAAACTCCCCCAATGACTCCCTGCCATCTCCCCTAACTTTCCCTCCCCTTTATCTTTGCCTCTCTAACCATTTCCCCTTCCTTCCTATCCACCTCACCACACAGGCAAGGTTGTTACAATTTAAATCCCTCTTCTGCCCCTTACTCATATTTGTATGAGCATATATGAGTGCCTGACAGGGTACATTAAAGTTGACAAACTGAAACATGAAGAAAAGTTCAAGCCTTCATCTCTCACCTGTCACCCTCACTATTGATTAGACGATATGCATTTGTGTGGACTGATGGAAGACCCAACCTTCTACGCATTTCAACAGCTGCATCAATTCTTGTTTCAATCAGTTTCTCCATATTCAATGCACAAGATGAATCACTGTATCATCAAGAATTAAAGATCAGAGATCTGGTGATGCCATATGGAAAAGTAATTTTAAGAATTATTGTGTTATTTAGGAATTATTATGTTATTCTTATAAAATTTAGGAAAATATGTTCTTCAGTAAATATTATCACGTTAAAATTTTTTATTTGATCAGGAATTCATATTTTAGGAAATTCACATTTTGATTATGGTGTCATATTTTAATAGGATTTATCTAGGATTTTTATTATCGATGGGTTATAGATACCCTTTAGGCTTTAGGTACTACATGATTGGAAGACTTTTGACATAATAATAATGTGATTCCATTTCTTTAGATATATTAACTTGAGTCAGAGAAGCACTCTGCACTACAGGACTATTCTTGGTTTGTTAGTCAAAGGAATACCTTGCCCAATAGAAGTACTCTTGGTTTGTTTTTCAAGGGAGTATCTTGCTAAAAAGCACACTCTCAATTTGTCTTACATTGTTTGGTCAATGGGCTTAAGCTGAAATAGAAAGGAAAGAATACTTATATATATAATATACAAACCTGGTAGCTTCATCTTCAAGCTGCATGAGCCGAACACAGAACATAGAAACTGAGTTGTACAAGCCCCATCCAATTGGTCTCTCAGTCCCATCTGCTACCAGAACAATATCTCCAGTCTTAGGAGGCGGCCTCCCGATTATTCTATCAACAGCTCCACTGTACACCATTGGGTTTCCATCCTTAAAGAGTTGTGTCTTCCCCTTTTTTAGTACAACCTTTGCAAAACCTACCAAACCCAAACTATTCATAAAATAATTCAGTGAGCTTAAAAGAATATGACTTTCCTATGTATGACTTTGCAAGTATTTATGTACATTGAAAACACACAGATGAAGCCACAGTCAAAACAGCCAAACTATTCCCACTGACATATGACATTTTTACTTAAAATGTAATGGACAAAATAGCAGGGGCAACGAGGATGTCAAATATATACCAGGCCTTGATCCAAAAGCTAGACTCAAAGCTAAGAATCTATAGTTGAGCTAATCCATAAAACCTCTTGCTTCTTTCATAAAGTGTGATTAACCAATAATCACTCTTTAAAAAAGTTTCATATGTCTCACGAGCTTAAAGTCTTAGACAATAGTTACACTGTTGAACCCATAATTGTCAGTATAAAGTGGTCTGCAACTCCAATTTCAGCTGCATCCACCACATTTGCCAGTAATTTTCCGCAATTTCGATAACCACAAAACCACAATTTAAAACCCTAATTAGAGTACTGTTCTCTACACCAAGCATTTTTATTTCAAACATTTGGTAATTGAACTAGTTCATCAATAATCAATAAGATGAAACCCTCATTAGAGCACATCACAATAGACCCTCACCTCTTGCTTCTTTTGCAAAACATTATTAATCAATAATCAGTCTTTAAAAATGTTTCATGTCTCATGAGCTTAAAGTCTAAGACAATAGTTACACTTTTGAACCCATAATTGTCACTATATAGCGGTCCATAACTGCAATTTCAACTGCATCAACCACATTTTATTAGAAATTAGTTATAAGTAAGTTGATGTTGTTAAATTCTGTTGGTGACAGTTACCACTTGCTTCATGTGTATATAATAAACACACATTTCAGCTTGTTATTCAACCAAGTCAATAAGATTCACCTTCTTCTCTAATTTCTCATTTCTTATCTTCAATACATTTATCTGTAATTTTTCTGCAATTCCGATAAGCAAGACCACAATTTAAAACCCCCATTAGAGTACTGTTCTCTACACCAAACATTTTTGTTGGGCAATTGAACTAGTGAACCACCCCATGCCCTACATCGCAAAAGTCAATAAGAGTCCAACAACAACAAGCCGCAGAATTTTCCATCACAATAGAGTTCATCTACGAATTGCTATATTTTCCACTACCAACACTGCCAGCACACGTGCAGAAAAAAAAAATTAAAAACTCAAACTATCGCGTGGACTCAATCAACACACACCATTCTTTAATTGTAAAAATAGTTCGTGGCCATTTAATCTCTAAAATGTGATCAAATGCAAATAAATAGTTTGTGTGCAATATGTAAGGAACAAAAAACACTCAATAAATACACACGCAGAGAGAGCAAGGGAGGGAGGGAAGTGACACCTTTGGGTTGATGGAGAGCTATTTGTTGAAGGGTGGTTGTGGAAGGTGGCAAAGAACAAAGTGAGAGGGACTTCATCAGCAGCGTTGGCAGCTGCTTCATCTCTTCTTCCGAGAGCACAGGGCAACCGGAGGGTTGCGCTGGCTATATTTACGTTACCCTACATGTCACCCCAACGCATTTTCACCGATATGTTTTCCAGTAATTACGGGAATTTAATTTAGAAAACTAACAGAAAAAATACAAGTAAAAGAGAATCTAAACAACACATGATTTCTATGATACTTCTCCTAAACAACACTTGATTTAGATTAATATAAATAAGAGGAAAAAAATTGAAGAAATTTTTTTCTTTTATTTGAATGAATAAAATGTAGTAGAAATAAATAAATAAATTTTAAGAAAAATGTTTTGCATTAATTATAAAATTAAATTTAATTCAAAAAATTAAATATTTTATTATTTTTTCTTAACATGAAATTATTTATTATTTTTTATTTTTAATGTTATAAAAAATTTTATTTTATTTTACTTTTTAATTTCATTATTCTTACTTAACATAATTTTTTAATTTTAACGTAAAATTATTTATTTTTTATGTTATAAAAAAAAAAAGGGAGAGTGATTTTTCCCTCTCATTTGATGTCAATTTGGGAGGAAAGTATTTTCTTGTGGGTTTTAGAAAAACTTTCTTTCTTCTTCTTTTTCCTCATAAAGAAATAAAAAGGAAATTAGTGTGTGTGATTTCTATTTTCAAAAATTGTTTTAGTATTCACAAAAATAAAGAAAATGATAGTCATACCAAGTTCATGTCTCACTAAAAGCAACACCTCTCCAGATGACTCACACCCTTGAGTTAGGACCACAAAGCAGACAAAGAGCATGAAAAAATACCTCCCAACTATTTTTTTTTTAAACACTTGTTTTGGAAATTGTTCATCACCAACCTAATGCGAAGAATATTTGAGGTAGATTTGGGAATCTCTAATAATATTTTACAATCCAAGCTTTATTATGGTACCTACAAGGACTCCAACACTCAAGGTCACATATACAAGAGAAGATGAAAAGTGTAGGTTTAGAGTGTGTATGTACCTTAGGCTTGTTAGGCTTACTTGTAAGGCTTCTCAAGAGCCAGTGTGGTGTCTCTTGCATGATGAAGCGTGAGAGGTGTCATTGAAGTGAATCCCTTGATTTTGCGATGTTTGTTATTAACAGATTGTGCTTATGATCCACTATTTCGCACCTGGACAAGTTTGGTGCATAGTGACAAATAATTGGGCTAGGTAGCACTAGGCCTACATGTTTGTGTTATTTACTTACATTGGTCTAAGTAGTCTTAATATCGCCCAAAATAGAATCCATTTTTAAAATTTAATAGATTTTGGATGAGAAATTGATTGTTGAGTAATATGAAATTATTTTAGAAAATAGTTTTAAAAAATCAAAAATTGAGAAGGAAATCAAGCAACCTTTTAGTATTTTTATCTTGTCTAACTTATTTTCATCTTATTTTTCTCTATTTCCATTCACAAACAATATGTAAAGTGATCACTAACTTAATCTGTTTCAACTATTTAAATTGAATATATAAAATAAAACAAACATATCTATAACATCCCAAAAAATTAAGTAAATTAGAAAATTAAATAATGATATTCTACCTTGTGTTTCTTAACCTAGAATACTAAAATATTTAATTAAATGATTAGGTAATGTTAATTGATATAATAATAGTTTCTATGGGTGTTAATTAAGCAACCATAATAGTAATGGAATGGGCAACAAAGGCCTATTAAGGAATTATATTAATGAGCCCAAAGCTACTCTTATGCACACACTACTTGACTTAGAAGGAAATAAAGACAAAGAAGAGAAAGGGGGAAAAAAGATAAAGGAGAAGAAGAGGAGGATAGAGAAGAACCAACTCACCTATAGAGAACCCTTATTCATTCTAAGGTGATTGCACCACCTAGTATGTTATCCCTAATCCTATTATTTGTTTATTAATTGCTTTTCTTCCAATGGTGATTTTCATGAATATGCTAAGTTAGGGCTTGATAGAGTTTGGGATTTACTTTATGATTAATGAGTTTAATATAGGGGTTTTGATATTTATAGACTTTATTAATGGTTTGGTGTGTGTGATTGTGTTTTGGCTACTTGGGAGGCCAAGAAAAGCCTTCATTATCGTAAAGTCATGCTTTTGTGATCTATAAGACAATGATCTGTGTTGAGCACGTGCCTCTAGAACCCCTAGGTTAAGGCTTTGTTTGTGGCACCGAGCAACCCTAGATGTCGCTAAGCACAATATATTCAAGAAATGTGCATGGAATCCTATACTAAAGCGTTAAGTGCAAACAAGTTACGCTAAACGTGAAACCTCTAGAGATAAGGTCTATAACTCTCTACAGGTTAGCGCTAAGCGCAACTTATAGGCGCTAAAAGCAAGACTATACAGAGAGTTATATTTGTTACCCTGTATAACAGTGCTAAGGGCCATTTAAGTGCGTTAAGCATGAGACCCTTGGAACTATAGGTGTTTAAATTGATTGTCTTAACTACCATATGGTTTCTAAATCCTTATGTATGAATATAATGTAATGTCTATCCCTATGCATGAATGAAGTATAATGGTTATACCTCTAAATGAAATATTGAAAGGTCTCCTTCGACTAAGGAAGGGTAGTAACCCCTTCAGTCCCCAAAGGATGGCATATGCTTGACACAACATTTTCAATTAATTGTCATAACTACTATATGCTCTTCCTAATCCCCAAATATGAACAAAGTGAAAGAACAAGAAACACACAAGAAGGGGGTTGAATTG
Organism: Spatholobus suberectus; assembly: GCA_004329165.1. Taxonomy (NCBI): domain Eukaryota; kingdom Viridiplantae; phylum Streptophyta; class Magnoliopsida; order Fabales; family Fabaceae; genus Spatholobus; species Spatholobus suberectus. The sequence goes on from CM014730.1 coordinate 27,132,357, forward strand.
TGTGTATGTGAACTGTAAAAACTTTTTTGCAAAATGTTTAAGAACAGATATATAAAAAGGTCATCTAGTAAAAATGTGAGGATAAGGAAGGAGAAAAACACATAGAATTTATACAAGTTTATTCGTAACTGAGCTACGTCTAGTACCTTCTTTCTAAAAGGATTGCCACTAACCAAACCCAATTGCAATAAGATTCTTAAATAGCCTCTTTAGGCCTTACAATAGTGATTTATCCTAAGATCACAAAACCCAAGTATTCTTTTGTCATAAAGCCTCTCCAGGCTTTCACAACAACAAGGTTATTTATACAAGAAATCAACTCATAGTGTGAGGATATGAAAGTTAAGCACAAGTTACAAAAGCTATGCTAAGCAAAGTATATGAAAGTTTAAGTTAAAGTATTGTCATCCAAAGAAAGCTTTTTAAGTTCATTCAAATTTTTCTTGTATATCTTCTTAGATCTTCAAAGTCTACCTTTTATAGATTCAAAAAATATGTCCATTGAAAGAGAAGACCTTCAGCTTCATTTTCCCATTTTGAAAGAGCATTAAATGCATAGGAAGAGCTTCACGTTAAACCTTGATACGTGTCTAGAGAAGCTTGGAGAGAGAGAATACAACTGTCTTTTCTAGTAGGTGGTTTGTACCAAAAAGGAAGGTATTGTTCTGTCACACAATGCTGCTTTTCTGATCATTCCTTCTTTTGTTCTCTCTTTTTGTACTTTAGCCTTGATAAGTTGACTACTTTTTCATACGTTGTACTTATACATCAAAAAATCCTACTTTTCGTTAAATGCTTAAGATTCCTAAAACATTAGAGCATTTCAAGACATATAAGGACAAAGTTTCAATATGTACAAGGATAGATAGACTATTCAATGTGATTAAAACCTTAACAAGATACAGATATCTAAGCAAAAAGCTTTGGAATATATTTTAAGAAAAAACTTTTTAGAAAACATGTTTTGGACGTGTTTTGCAAAGAGGCGCGTTGGACACCTTGTTTTCTAAAAACGACAGATACTTATTTTAAAATGGCGTGATGGATGCCAAGTTTTCAAAAACATTTTGGACGCATCTTAGTTAGGAATTATACCTTCATCTCTTATGGACGATTTTTTTGCACATGTAATACACTTGTTATAAAATACTAAAATTTAATAACACTTGTTATCATCAAAACTTTGAAGGGTTAAACACTTCATATGTGTTTGGTTCCAACAATTTTTCCCTTTTTGATGATGACAAAACTTATTAAATTTTGAGTACAATCAACTAATTTTAGCATAAAAACAATTTATATCAGAGCTACAATATACCAAAAACAAAGCGTAAAAACAATGTAAACTCCTTCTAAGTTCGAAATCTATACCAGAGCATATGAAGATCAATTTTAGAGATTTCAAAGCTTATATCATATAAAGATCAAAGCATATACATAGTCAGAGCATAAACTAAAAGTAGAGTTAAGAGAAAATATATGCATCAGAGCTAAAAGAGAATATATATGCATTTCATAAATGAGACAAATTGTTTGAAAATCAAAATCAAAATTCCCGAATACTCCCCTTTTTTGCATCAAGCAAAAAGGGTGAGTTGAGCATTATATCTAGTAAGGTTGGGGCAGAAGGGGTGGATGTGGATGTTGTTGTTGGTTTTGAAGAATCTATTGAAGGAGAACCATCATAGGTTGGAGTTGTAAGTCAATATAAGCTCGAACAGATGGATCAATATCAATAGCTTGGGTAGAAGGGTAGATTACAAGTGGAAGAGCACTAGTAGATGCTTGGGAATTGGGTGTTGATAGTGGAGGTGGTGTTGGTGATAGTGGAGCTTCTACAATAGAAGTAAGAGCTTCTAAGAACAATAGAGAAGGTACATCAAGCTCCCTCAGCTTGGATACTTATACTTTTCAAAGAATGCTTCCTATAGAAATGAGGCTTTCATATTGCTTACATTAGTAATAGCACCAATCATTGCATACAAAATGGACTTGTCTAGGCCAATGAGAGGTCTTGGATTTGTAGGCCGAACAAAAGCAGCAGGTGTATCAGAGAAGTGATATACATGAGCTAGACTTTACATGTATAAAAGCTTTCATCGTAGGCACTTTTGCTTTATCCATCTATAAAAGGTTGCTAATAGATGCTCCTTGCTCACATTGCCACATGTGTTGATGCTAGAACCTTTTTACATCATCTATGTCCATGTCTTGTTGAAGTCCCTTCACCATATACTAATCTAGAGTCATATGATCATGTGTTTGAAACTCAACTTTGGATGACTGAGGGAGAGATGGAGATTTGACCAAAAGCTTGGTCTTCTTCTTATTCACATTAACAATGTGTAGACGAAGCAGACTTTATCAAGTTAAATGCGAACAATAAGGGTTGCCTTAATGTGTTGTGTAGGAGGTATGCACATATGGAATTTTAAATCAAAAGTAGATTTAACATAAGCACAATAAAGTTATTCAAAAGGTGTTGGGCAAAAACCAACTTCTAAGGGGTCAAGAGGCCTAAACTTTAGTTTTGCAGGCCTGATGTGAACAATCTTTTCCAACTAGCTCTTTTTATCCTTCCTTTTAACAATAGTATTCTCATCCAATTTAGGAATCCTATATTGGATGATGCCTAGAAGATGAGCTCCAAATTACCAATTTGGAATCACCTTTCTATACACTTTGCTCCTCAAAATGCTTTAGGGGAAGGCCAACTATGGCATTAGGGCTAAAGGCTTTATACTCCTTAGATGGCTTATGCACATAATATTCAAGATGTGGATAGGGTGGAATAGGAGAGTAATCAAATCTATACTCAGGTAGGGGATAAGGAGCTAGTCTAATAAACATGGGATTAGTGTTTACCAGATTCTGCCAATTTCTTTAGACAAACATCAGTGGCCATTTTTGCTACATCAATTTCTAATTCTCTGCACATTTAACAAAGGCAGAGCCCTATCATTTAACAAAGGCAGAGCCCTATCCAAGTTGATGCCAAACTTTGGACCATATACTAGTGTGTGAATACTGTATAAGAGAGCAATTCTCCAACTAACTCTCAGGTAGTTAGTTAGGTGGTTAGTGAGCTATCAAGTTAGTTACACAACTGTCTAGTGTGACAGCTATGTTTAGTTTAGTATAAATAGTAGATTGTTATTCGGTGTAATGTACTTTTTACAATTCTATCAATAATATCAGAATTCTTCTATTCTCTCTCTGAACCATTAACATGGTATCAAGAACTTGAACATCTACAATGGCCAACTTGAATCCTCCACCACCACCTTCCTCCTCCGCGCTAATTATGTTCGCGCATACTATTTCCGAGAAGCTTGATGAGAAGAATTTTCTTCTCTAGCACCAACAGGTTGAACCTGTCATCAAGGCACATCGGCTTCAACATTTTGTTGTTTACCCTAAGATTCCTCTGCATTTTCTTAGTGAATTTGATCATGATGCTGGAGTTGTAAATCTTGAATATACCATTTAGGAGCAACAGGACCAAATGCTCCTATCGTGGCACCAATCGTCTTTCTCTGGTGCGATTTTGTCTGGTGTTCTTGGAAGTGTGCACTCGTATCAAGTCTGGGATAAGATTCACGAATTTTTCCACAAACAAACTCGTGCCAAAGCTAGGCAACTGCAAACTGAATTGCGATCGACGACACTTAATGACAAGCTTATGTCGGAATATCTTCTCCAAATTAAAGCCCTAGTTGGTGCACTTACCTCTGTCGGAGATCCTGTTTCACTTCAAGAACACATTGATGTGATTCTTGAAAGTCTTTCGCAAGATTTTAGCTCGCTCATTTTGGTTATTGAATGCAAGTTTGAACCTCTTCATATTGAAGAAGTCGAAGCTCTACTACTTGCTCATGAATTGCGAATTTAGAAGTTTCGTAATAAGGCTTTGTCAGATTCTGCCTTTGTTAATCTGACTCAAGCTCCTCCCTTGAATGTACCTTCACAACAAAATACTGATGCTCCAATACAGAACAATGCTCCATCACATCATCTGGAACCTGATGGTGGTCGAGGTTATTATCGTGGCCATGGTGGCCGTCGCAGCAAAGGTCATGGTGGCCGTTATCCAAATATACAGTGTCAAGTTTTCTTTAGGGTTGGCCATACTACTACATATTGCTTTCATCGTTTTGACCAACTCTACCAGCCACCTGTTCCTCATAATTTTCAAGGGTTATACCCTCAGTATCATCCTACTCAAAATCACAATATGCAATCACAGAATCCTAATGTTTGGTATCAATCTGCTAATGTTTTTGGATCTCCTGCTCCATGAAGTCACGCTGTTAGTCAGTTCAGACCTCCACCGCAACAACCTCAGCATCAACCTAGTGCTATGATCATGAATACCGACTCAACTCACACCACAAACTGGTTCCCTGATTCTAGAGCATCCTATCATGTAACTGGTGAACAACAAAATATTCAGTAGCTTGGACTATTTGAAGGTCCTGACCAAATCTTTATTAGCAATGGTTAAGGTTTGCCTATACATTCTTCTGGTTCTTCTTTCTTCCCTTCCCCAAACAACTCTAAAGTGTATTTAGCTCTTTATAATTTACTTCATGTTCCCTCAATAACAAAAAATTTAATCAGTGTTAGTAAGTTTGCCAAAGATAACTCTATCTTCTTTGAATTTCATGCCACTCACTACTTTGTGAAATCTCAGGTCACCAATGAAGTGTTGGTGCAAGGACATATAGGACCTAATGGTTTGTACTCGTTTCCCAATCTTTAGCTACAAGCTTCATCACCAAGTTCAGCTACTTGTTTGATTTCTAATTCTTCTCCTACTAAATCTGTTGTGAACACATGTAATTCTGCTAGTTCCCATATTGTGTGGCATGCTAGGTTAGGTCACCCCAATAATCATGTACTAAAAACTTGTTTACAGCATTGTAATGTTTCAATTCCTAATACAAATGTATTGTCTTTCTGCTCTACGTGTTGTATTGGCAAATCACACAGAATTTCCTCTTCTCTATTTGAAACAGTTTATAGTTCTCCTTTAGAATTGGTGTGCAGTGACTTGTGGGGGCCCTCACCCATTCCCTCCTCTACTAGTTTTCTCTATTACATTACTTTTGTTGATGCTTATTCGCGCTTTACCTGGATTTATCTACTTAAAAATAAATCAAACACAGTTAACAACTTCAAACAATTTAAAGCCATGGCTGAATTACAGTTTAATACACAACTTAAAAACTTGCAAACCAATTGGGTGGGAGAATTCAAACCTCTTACTAAATATCTTATAAACCTAGGGAGTAACCACAGACTAATTTGCCCACATACTCACCATCAAAATGGTGTAGTTGAAAGAAAATACAGACATATAGTTGAACTTGGCCTTACCTTACTCAGTCACGCTTCACTTCCTCTAAAGTTTTGGGACCATGCCTTTACCACTACAACTTATCTCATTAACAAACTCCCTACTACCTCCCTAAACTTCTCTGTTCCCTACACTGTTCTTTTCAAACAACCACCAAATTACCACTTCCTCAAAACCTTTGGGTGTGCCTGCTTCCTATTCCTTTGCCCTTACAATACTCATAAGACGGGATTTTAGGTCTCATGAATGCCTCTTTCTTGGATACTCCACTTCACACAAAGGTTACAAGTGTCTTTCTCCTATAGGTAAACTTTTCATCTCCAAGGACGTGGTCTTCAATGAACTCAGATTCCCCTACCCTGGCTTATTTCCACCTCCTACACTAGTTTGATCTACCTCCTCCCTTCCTTTGCCCCTGGCCTCCATCCCTTTAGTTTCACCTATACCTCATCAAGCCACTATACCCAATTCTCCCTCTCCTACTGTCTCTGATGTTGTTCCCACAACTCTTGAGTCTCCTCACTCTTCCACTCCCACCTCCTCCTCGTCCTCTCCTTCCCATATAGTAATTAGACCCTCCAATATCCATTCCATGCAAACTCGGTCCAAGTCTGGTCTCCTACAGTCTCGTATTCATCCCCTTCTCTTCCTTACTCACTATGAACCAAAGAGTATTAAGCAAGCCTTGAAGGACCCTAATTGGTTTGATGCCATGCAACAAGAATATGCTGCCCTGATGAAGAACAACACTTGGACTCTTGTCCCTCTTCCTCCTAACAGGCAGGCTATAGGCTGCAAATGGGTGTTTTGTGTTAAAGAAAATGTTGATGGGTCACTAAACAAATACAAAGCTAGGCTGGTGGTTAAAGGCTTCCACCAACTCCCTGGTTTTGACTTTAATGAAACATTCTCCCCTGTTATAAAACCTGTCACCATCAGACTTATCCTTACTTTAGCCCTTACAAATAAGTGGCCTTTGCATCAACTTGATGTTAATAATGCATTCTTGAATGGATTACTTGATGAAACTATCTATATGTACCAACCTCCAAGTTTTGAAACTCTTGACTCTTCTCTTGTTTGCAAGCTAAACAAAGCTCTCTATGGCCTCAAACAAGCCCCTAGGCAGTGGTTTGATAGACTACAAGCCACATTGTTATAGTTTGGCTTCAAGGCTAGCAAATGTGACCCCTCACTCTTTGTTTATCACTTAAACACTGATATTGTCTACTTCTTGGTATATGTAGATGACATCATAATTACTGGGAGCTCCCATCAGCTTGTTCAGAAACTTATCCAACAACTCAATTCCACTTTCTCCCTTAAGCAGCTTGGTAAACTTGACTACTTTCTAGGCATTAAAGTTCGATATCTTAAAGATGGTTCTCTCCTTCTTACTCAAAGCAAATACATTCGCGATCTTTTGCAGAAAACTAACATGACTGAAGCCAAAACAATCTTATCTCCAATGGATTCTTCTTGTAAACTCTCAAAGGCGGGATCTGATTTCCTTCCTGATGCCACTATGTATATATTAGTTGTTGGTGCCCTTCAAATTGCAACCATCACAAGGCTTGAAATCAGCTACATAGTAAATAAAGTCTGTCAATTCATGGCTTAACCTCTTGAGTCCCATTGGATAACAATTAAATGCATCTTTAGGTACCTTATATCATGGTCTTCATCTAAAGCTAGCTACTCTTCGTCAACATTTTTCATTACGGGCCTTCTGTGATGCTGATTGGGCTACTGATCTTAATGATCACAGGTCAACCTCTGGAGTTGCTATTTTCCTTGGCCCCAACTTAATTTCTTGGTGGTCTCGCAAGCAGCAAGTTATTGCCAAGTCCAGTAGAAAGGTTGAATATCGTAACCTGGCCCAGGCTACTACTGAGATTTTATGGTTAGAAACTCTGCTCAATGAACTTGGAGTTTCCTTCTCCAATCCAACTGTCTACTATGACAATCAGAGTGTTGTATCCCTTGCCCACAACCCTATACTTCATGCCCACACCAAGCATATGGAAATTGACTTATTCTTTGTCTGAGAGAAAGTTCTTGCCAAACAGCTCACTATTCAGCATATCACTACTTAAGATCAATGGGTTGATGCTCTCACCAAGCCCCTCTCTCCTACTCGCTTTTTGTTTTTGAGAGACAAACTCAAGGTGCTTGAGCTTCATTCTTCGTCTCTCCCACCTTGAGTTTGTGGGGGGGGGGTGTGAATACTGTATAAGAGAGCAGTTCTCCAACTGACTCTTAGGTAGTTAGTTAGGTGGTTAGTGAGCTGTCAAGTTAGTTACACAACTGCCTAGTGTGATAATTATGTTTAGTTCAGTATAAATAGTAGATTGTAATTCAGTGTAATGTACTTTTTACAATTCTATCAATAATATTAGAATTCTTCTATTCTCTCTCTTTGAACCATTAAGGTAACATCTTGTTTTTCCTAACGCATGATTAAGTGCTTTAATAACTAAAAAGTGAAAATTTGATATGTAATCTAGGTGATTAAAAGAAGTAAATGAATTGTTGTTATGTATGGTTTATTGTTTGTGATGATGGTTGTGTGTTGTTTGTTTAAATTCGGGTTTGAATTTGGGAAGTTTGAGATATGTGCTTGAGCCAATGTGGGTGTGTTGTGAGTGTGATTTTGGGCTTTTGAGGGAAAACAGTTGAGTTAGACCAGTTAAGGGTTATGGGGACTAGTTTGATAAGATACGATCCTCACATAGCCCAAAGTCCGTGTGAGAGCTCCAGGGAGGTCGAGTATATAAAAGAGGGAGGAGGGCTTTTCTTTCTCATTTTCTTCCTTTCGCATTCTCTTTCACCCCTTCATTCTTTCTCTATCTCTCTCTAAGATTTCTTGAGTTTGTGAAGGTATAAAGGAGTTGTAAGCTTAGTTTAGCGCTTGTGGTGAAAGAAGGAAACAAATCTATGAAAGATTTGGCTTAAGACATAAATTCTCGAAGAAGCTAAAAATTCAAATTCAAAGATTTTTAGAGGTAAGGGAAGCTTACTCTTGGTTGATTTTGTGTTTGTGGATGCTAATATGTTGATTTAATGCTTTGGAATTGGTTGATTTCTGTAAAAATCTTGTGTATGTGAGTTTTGATACAAAATGGGTTTTAGAAAGGGGATTTGAGATTTGTGAATGATTTGTGGATTAAATTGTTAAGTAATCGATTAGAAAGGCATTAGAAGTGATTAAGATTGTTTTGTGATGCTTGTTGTTCATTGATTTGGTCAAAAATGGATGTTGGTGTTGGATTTGCGAAGAAAATGAGCGAAAATTGCACTCAGCAATTTATAGCTCGCTCAGCGATGAAAATGCTCGCTAAGTGAGAGAAATACAGAGTTTTCTCTTTTTTCTTATTATTTTTCTTGGTTGTTGATGACTTTATTGATTCCTATGAATGTCAAATGTATATTTGAAGTTAATTAGATGTTCAAATGGTTTTCTAAACTATTTTTTGGGTTTTCTTTATTATTATTGTTGAGGAATTGTTTGATAAGTTGTAAGTGTCTCGCTGAGCGAAACATATGTTCACTGAGCGAGAATTCTACTGAGACTTGGCTGCTCTCTGGAATCAAGTTCGCTAAGCGAGACTTATACTTGCTAAGCGAGAACCTTTGAAAGGGAGAGTATGCTCCCTCTATGAAAGGTACTTGTTGAGCGAGTATATGGATTGCTGAACGAGCATGTAATTCTGTTTTGTTGTGTAAGAATTTTCAAAAAATATGTGTTGTTTGGACATTGTCTTGTCTGTTGACCATGCAAGAGGCCGATTTAGGCGTGCATGGGGTTAATGGTTATTATTGGACCACAAATGGTGCTAAGTAGGCCACATGGTGATATGTTGATACATATATACATATACATATACATATATATGATGATTGTTTGGTAGAGTTGATTATTGTGGTGATACATGCATTGGCATGCACATGTTGTTGGTTGAGATTGTGTGTATCTCAAATTGTGTGCAGGTAGGCATGTAAGGTGGATGGTGACTAGAGTTGGTACTCAGATAGGCCTCAAACCTAGTACCTAGATAAGAAGTGAGGTTTTAAAGCTAGACCTACAGGATAAATGAATGGGTAAACCCCGCAAGGGGCCAAGGCAGTGTAAGCCTTGTGTCATGGTATACCACCACCCACATACACTTATCCTAACAACCTTAAGCTTATCCAACTGATAAGAGTTTTGGTAATCCCTAAATGGTCCTAGATGGCTATGGTAGGGGATAAAACCTGGCTGATCACCCAAAATGTAGAAAATCTCTCGAGAGTCGTGTCATTTAGACATTGACATATAGGGTTGACAGCATGATGTATTGTATTATTGTATTGTATGTAAACCTATTTCTTAATGATTTGGATTCCATCTTGGTATGTTGATGCTGTGAGAATATGAATTGTATATATTATATTGGTTTTTGTTTCGTAAGCTTACCCTTGTCTTGTTTTGTTGTTAGTTGGATGTCTTGTTGCTATTGTTGTGTTATTATGACTGTGATGATCATGTCATTTTGGCGTGGGCGCAAAGGGTGAAGCTTTTGTAGATTCGGCTTCTCATAGTTGAGGCATGGAGGTCTCCATGGTGACAATAGAAGGCCTTTTTGGGTGAAGCTCTCATGGAAGCTCTTTTCTTTTTGGTTTGATGTATATGTTGTATAACTAACCAACTATAAGCAGTTTGGTTTTGTGTTTCTCGCTTGTGTTATATATATAAATAGGCTTGTATACAATATTATTTTATATCCTGTATATGTTTAAAGTAACCTGTGGATTGATTATTATTAAGTATCTTTATATATATATATATATATAGGGGTTTGTTTGTAGTACTGTAGTGATAGAAGGTCGGTACAATTAACAACTAGAATGGCCTTAGGAATGCACCATTCAACATAAGGTATTTTCATCACCTTTGGTGGCTTCAAGAGAGATACAGCTTGATGAGTCCAGGGCTACAAATGTTGCACACATAGCTAGGATCACCAAGCAAAAGCAAAAATCGTTCTGAAGGTGTAAAGGTTGGTTTGTACCAACTGGGGTAGTCAAGGGGCAAAGTTGTATGGGTAATAGGTTTACCATCTTGATCAAGTGTTGGATTTCCTTCTTGATCAAGAACAGGCGTGCCAACAGGTACGAACAGTGGCTAAGGGTGGACAATTAGTGTTTGGGCAATTGATTAGGCTAGTGTTTGGGTTTGTGTTTGTGCTTGGGTTTGAGTTGATGGTTGGACGGTGGGTGGGATAAATCAAGTGGTTCAACAAACACGGTGTCATTAGAATTTTCAGGTTCACTAACAATCTTACTCTTTTTGCTTTAATCAAAAGTGTGCTTGATTCTAGGGGTTCTTTTCCTTGTGGTAGCAACATTCACTAGTGGTTCTTGTAACACCCTCAGTTTAGTACCATATGTAATTTATTAATATCTATAAAATTGTCTCTGATAAACCGGGAAATTAAGAAACTAGTAATTATTCTCAATTCCTCTATAGTGAGAGTTGACGTGAGAAAAAGGTCTAAATGACTATGAATTGTCATTTTGAGCTTAGAAACATGTCGTATATATTAAAATATAATTTTAAAAATTTGTTTAGATTCCTATGAAAAATGGCCAAACTACCCTCCATTGTCTGCTAAAACTATAGTCTGTATAAGCTTAACATATAGGAGAGATAAAATGAACATTCTCAGTTCATTTTTAGGTTATATATTTAATTTTATAATTTTCTTAAAAATTTTGAAATTTTTTGAGTTAAAATGAACTTTCTATGAGTTTTTAACTCAAAAATACAAAATAAATACTTAAAAATTTAAATGAAATTATTAAAAATTATTTTTTAATTTTTGAAATTATTTTTAATCAATAATTACGGTGATCACAAAATTCCAAAGAAAAATTTATTCATTTACTATAAAAATCAAAATATTAAAGTTTAAGATGTTTTTCTCGATATCAGTCGATTTGTATGTAGAGAAAACGAAACGCAGAGACTTGGGAATCATAGACATGACACATTTAAAGCCCCCTTTTGCAGACCCACTCTCTTGAATTTATCACATTTTATAAAAGGAAAAAAAAGAGAAAACAAAGAAAAGTATGATTACTTTTTGCCCCCTTTCTAGACAACCTACTTCTATAAAAGGCTAGTTGTTGGACAGATTTTTCACTTTCTTGCCTTCCTTCTACTGGCCGAACCTCCCTCTCCCTTCCTCTAACTCCATTTCAAAAAAAAATTTTAACACCAAAATCTCTATTTCTCTCCTCCTTCAACCCTCCTCCAAGGCCACCACTAAAGAGCTTCAAAGTATTCATCTTCTCCTCTTCTCCAAAGACCCACATGAGGTGTAGGGGGGGAGTGGGGTGTTCTTAATTTATTTACTTTCATGTAGATGGATTTTGGGTGGGTTTGGCCCCCCAAACCCTTAGCTTTTCTTGTTTTCCTACTACTCTTACTTCTAGTTTTCCTTCTTGCTGTAATTGTCACTTGTTTATGTTGTTCTTTTAAATCTATTGCCCTATTTTATTTTGTGGCTTTAAATGCTTGTTTAATTTTTTTATTAACACTAAAATGATTATTTATGTTGGTAACTCATCATAAAATATTAAAGGTTTGATCTCAAATCCTAAAATCTTAAGACTTTTCTTAACTTCATAAAAAGCTAAAAAAGGGAGACTTTTTTTTTTGAACCTTGGACCCTTTTTGAACCCATGACCAAGTCCTTCCAAAGGGAACTCAAAAGATATTCATATTCTTAAGACAACCTTAAAGCTTTACCCATCAATAAAGGACCCTAAAACAACAAGAACTTAAAAGGACTCTTAAAACTGAACCCAAGCTCAACTGACACCAAGTGTTGGTATTGTTTTCTATAATAAGTAATGATTTTAGTGAAGGATGAATGATTACTTTATCTTTTGATGTACCAAAGAACCCATAAATTTCATCTTGGCCATTTAAAGTTCATAACTTGATGAAAATAGTGATTTTTATGAAGAGGTACTTGAGTTTCAGTAAGCTATTTTCGAATCCTGTCTGAACACTAGTCATTGTTTTTGTAATATCTCAAGATACACTCAATATTTTTAAGTGCTTGTATTCTTTGAAAAAACTAGACAAAATACTCTTTGAAATGGACATAAGAAGCGATTGAAAAAATTTAGAAATGATGAAGTTATGCTTTTTAAAAGTTGGAGTTGCTTTTCTGAAAATAGTAACTTGCAGTTTGTATGAAAAAAGCGATTTTTGAAAGATCTATTGGGTGTTAACCGAGACTCCTAGAACTAATAGAAAACAAATTCACTAAGCTTTTTAGAGATTTATAGTTTGCCTATATTCATCTTTGTTTACTACTTTTAATAAATTTTAGATTTTGGAAGTGATGCAATTTTCTGATGGATAATACCTTTTCACAACTGTAAACGTTGAAAAATCACTATAAATTGTATAAACTTTGGTTTTTGGAGTTCATGGACTTTTTGGAAAGGATTTTTAATGTACTTTCTAAAAAAAATAGGGTTGGTTGTTGAAAGATTGAGATGAGACGCATAAATAGCAATAGAGAGCTACTGGACCCTGTCTCGTTATTTTCATATCTATTTTTGTAGATTTTTTTCTTTTAATGATCCTTGATGATTTAGAAACTACAAAGAAATACCTTTCCAATAAGCTATGGATCATGTCAAACAAAAATTGTTTACCCATCCAAATTAAAATTCAAAACCAAGGCACAAACCTGCTATCTCTAGAGTCTGTTTTAAGCTAAAATAAATGACATTTTTTTAGTTTGCAAAATCCCTTTTTTTTAGTGCTTAAAACTAAATGGTGAACCTTTTAGTAAAAGTTAAACATATTTTCCCTAAAAGAAATATGACATTATGTTTTTATCCAATTAAAAGAGTCCTCATAAATTATTTTCTTGGTTCAAGTTGCAAATAACTTAGTTTAACTAAATTCTTTTTGAATCATGGCTAACTACCAAAGTCAATTTAATAAAATGAATTAATGATGACATTTAGGACCTTAGGTAACTCAATCCTTAAATTGTAAGGTTAATTACATACTAAATCTTAATTAACTAGTTGAATTCTTTATTAAGTACCGAAGTCTCTACTTAGATCAAGAATTTAAATAATCAAGTCTAAAATATTAGTGGCTAATTTAGGATTTTCTTAAGTAAGTTTAGCTCTAAATTAGGTACTTAAGGTGATTAAGACGAATCAAAGTTTGATTGCTAATTTCCTTTTTGTTCTCTTGATTTTAAATGTATACATATTTTTTATTAGCCCCAATGAATTATAATGTGATTAAACTCAACCTCTGCATTAAGAGATAGAGAACATCCCTCTTGCTTGACCTCTTACTACCACCAGTCCAAGTGGCTGAACCCTTTCTATTATCGAGACGGTTTCTCAATCCCTTGGCCTAAAGGGACGACCACCCTCTTTTGGCACAAGGGGCCTCCTAACCTTTTACTTTCCTTCAACCCATCACAGGGTGGCTTAAAACCTTTATCATAAATAAAAACTCTCTATACCTTAGTGATTATATAGGATTTCCATTGCAAGTGCACACTTATATTTAGGCATGGATGGCATATTCTAGGCTTTATCATGACCGGAGAGGATCTATCCTATAATCACTAAGAGGGATATCATTTTCCAAAACCTTTTCCCTTCCTTTGAAAACCTTCCTTTTCTATTTAAACTCAAGGAAGATCTCTACTTTTCTCTTAACTTCAGGGAATGTCTCTGCTTTTATTAAGGAGGCATCCTCTGATATCTTTTAAAGTATTAAGTCTTTTCTTACATGAGGTTCATTATGGTACGCAGGCAACACCACACAACACCAAACACAGCTACAAGAACAATCCTACAACTATGTAGTCATCATTACCAAACACAGCCATACACCACAATGACAAATACATCATAGAATCAAGCATAGAAAGCGATCACACAAGTAAACATACCCTCTACTTAAAGTTAGAACATCCCCCCATAATTCCAAAGGGTTGTGCTTAGCATTAAACCCTGCTTCACTTTCTCCTTGGACCCAAACTCTAGTGGGTCCACGCTTAGGGCCAGAAAACTGGTGCTTAGCACCACTAAAGCAGAGGGGTACTAGTACTCTCACACTTAGCACTAGAAAACTGGTGCTTAGAGCTGCCTACGATTTCTGCAGTTTGCAAGAGGATACCAAACTATATCCCATGGTCATTTTTGGCCCAACAACCATCATCAAGCATACCAAAACATTCCTAATCACTTCTATTACCTTTCTAACCAATTACATTCCCCAAAGAACCCATCAATCAAGTAAATCTCTCAAAACCCATAAATCTCCTGCCTAGGGTTCAAAAAGGGGAAAACACAAAATAAAAAGGATTGGGGAGGATAAGAGGGAGGCATTCACCTCCAGAGACTATTCGAATCTAAGCTTTGGGGCCAGGTTGCGAATCTCTACTCCACCTTTCCCTTTCCTCTTCTTTTTTTCTTTTCTTCCTCTTCCTTCCCTCTCTTATATAGCCGTTGAGGGGGGCTCTGGTGGGCCTTGACTATTTGGGCCTCAAAGTACCATTTAGGGTCCTAGTACCTTATCCTTGTAAATCCTAACAATAGGATAATTATTATTAATACTTATGGGTATTTTGAATCATTAATTATATTCTTATTTCTATTATCCAAAATTGGGGATGCTACAAACCCTAAGAGACTAGCTAAGGCCCAACAAGCGACTAAGCCCACTAAGTCACACACCTACCCATGTTTCATAAGATGGGAAGATCTAGAGAGATTAGGGTTAGTCGTCAGAAAATAAAAGAAGGGAAAAGAGAAAAGATAAGAGAAAGGAAGGAAGAGAAGGAGATTGGAGACTCAAGCCCAATAATTCATCTTTATACTTATCTTTAGGTTAGTGCTTCCTTTTTAACTTCCCCAAGCCCTTCCATCTATGGTTTATGTTGTTCCCTTTTCCTTTCCTACCTTACTCATACTATTTAACGCTAGGGTTTTGAATGTTTATTGAGATTGTGGATTGCTTGAAGGTAGATTGAGATTGTTGTAAGGCTTAAGTTAGTTTAGGCTTTTGCCTCCTTTAGGAGAAAGGTTAGACAATTGGATCGTAATGGGGAAGGTTTAGATTGATAGGAACTGTTTGTGTAGGGAAGATGAAATATTTCAATGTATGATTAATTAGTTAAATTTAGGGCCTCTGTTGCCTAAAATTCCTATTGTTCATGTGAATTCTAATTTAGAGGTTTAGGAAGCCATTGATTACATGTTGAAGGTGAAGTTCAAAATTTTATGTGTGTCGTGAGTCACAGGTGTGACTCACTGGTCACACGCATGGGTGACTCTGTTTTGAAACCCAAAGTGCACATCTGTCATGAGTCACAAGCATGACTTATTCTATCAAAAAATTGGATAGATCATGAACTCCTCTAGTAAAAAGATTTGTGAATTGAATTACGCTTAATGGTCTTCATATGAATTGTAACCTTAGATGTTAGTTAACTAATGGCTTTAGAATTGATACATCACCACAAGTGTACAGTATCGCCTAGTAATAAATATTTTTCTTTCCTCAAGGATCACGCGTTTGATTTAGCAATTATCACTATTTAATGAGGATTAAAGAAGATTGAAAGAATTTATGCAAATTTGAAAACTTGATTTAGATCAAGAGAAAAATTTAATAAACATGAAGAAAAAGCTTATTTCAATTGATAAAGTTGATAATGAAAAGATTTCCAAGATTAGGACTTCACACCTTAAGATCTTATTAACCTAATTTCCTTGTATTGACGTTCTTATTGTTTCTCTTTCAAGGTAAATTAACTGAAGGTAACCTCCATTGTTTTTTAAGGTTCAGAGATGTATTTAATTGAATTACCCTACTTTGGTAGTGGTTGTGCTCAATTAAACCCTTTAAGTTCCTTGTTAATTTAATTAGCCTTAGAGGGATTAAATCTACTTTTGTGATTTAAAGCCCAAGTTCCTTCTTTATAGTTTCAATAATTAAGTTCACCTTTTGCTTATCCCTAAAAACCTGAGATTATACAACAGACGGTTAATTACTTTGCATATAAATATAATAGAAAAGAGAATTAAGAGGAAATACAAAAAGAATGCAAGATAATTTAATTAGAATCAATAATCATCAAGGACTAGGCCATAATCCTAGAAAAAGAGAATTCTACTCATACATAGTCATGATAGAACTCCAAAAGAAAATCAAAGAAGAAAAGCATCCAACCTTTATTAAGAACTAAGAGAGGAAGAGAAAGCCTTCACCTATTCCTAAAAACATAACCAAAATCAAGGTTGAGATGCCTAATCCTAAGCCTAAAACGGTATTTAAAGGAAATAAGCTAAAAGAGTCCAGGCTCAATTTATAATTAAAACTTAAACAGATAAGATAACATTGCTAAAACTCACTCACAACTGTGACCAGTTATTCACTGGCACGACCAAAACTACAAGAGAGTGATGATGGTGGATCAAAGCTGCTCATGACTGTGATTAGCTACTCACGGGCATGACTGAGACTACAACAACATCAATAGTGTAAAACAAAGCTGATCATAGGCATGATCAGTGTCAAGGTTCCTGAATTCTTTTTTTCTTCTACTTTTCAGGTATTCTAAGCTTTTGGCTTCTACCTTAGATGTCCAAAATGTTTCCTTCTCCTTGACTTTATGCTTTTTGAGCTTAAAACTGTCCTAAAACACAAAGTACACCAAAAGCATAGCCGGTGCCACAAAGCATAAAAAAAGCAAAGAGAATGTACAATGATTTAAGTCCTAAATGTTTAATTATGTAGTTTTTTCTAAAGAAAATACTATGCAAAGATGGTATGAGATGCAATGCATCAAGAATCACCTAAAAATAATGTCTATAACTTAAGAAATTATATATAGACCATAGATATCAAATAAATAGTTGTTACAGAAGGCAAATGGTGTAAATTAGGAGTGATGGATCGATATATGACTTAGTTGAATGTGTAAAGAGATGTTTAAGAATGAATTATATTTGAGTTATGTTTATGATATGTTTAAGATGTGATGTTATACCATGAGATGTATGATAAAAATTGATGAATATTGAAATAAAGAGCCTAGCCAAAGAGTGGTAGAACCTTATTTGTGAAATGTTTAATGGAATCATGAGCATTGTGTGTAAGGATCATGCATCATAACATTTGAGTAATGTGAAGAAGGAAAGTATGCAAGAATTTGGCTAGTGGAGGCCTTGAAAGGTTGCTTAACCTGACCTTAGGGGTGATAATACCTGGTGTGGAAACTCTAATAGCCCATGTTGATTTTATGGCAAAGCTAGGTAACCCTGACCAATCATCGGAGAATATCATTCTTGTTGAGAGTGCAAAAGCCAAAGGCATCAGCATACTGATGGTGCTTGTAATACCTATTCTTATTAATCATAGTTCGTATTAAAAGATAATACATGACAAACATATATATATGTTGTAAAACTATACATCATGATTTAATAATACATGACAAACATAAAATATGGAAAGACTAAAATACAATAAAAGATAAACTAACCCAATATATACATAAAAAAGATCCTATATAGAGCAGTGTTCATCTATCCTATCCTTTATACAAAAGGAAAATACTATAAACTAAGTCTATAGATCCTCGTCCATAAGGTATCCTCTAACTCGTCCTAAGCATCACTGGGCGTTTCCGTCTTCTTTAACAATCGCAATCAGACATACATGAAAGAAAAATAATGGAGTGAGGTGATTTGTTCTAAAATCACTTTCACATGTATGGTAGGAATTTTACCGTAAAATACAAATAAAACACAGTTGACAATAGAAGGTAACCTATGATTCATTGTAAGTTGTATCAAACTACTCTTGACTAGGTATGGATCCATACTTCCTATTAGTGGGTAACAGTTCTCAACAAAACTGAGAAGTGACTGGGAGTACATATACCTCATCAACATCATCACATGGTATAGTCCTCATCATCATTGAGGAAAATAACAGTCAGGATATCCATTTATAGAAGTATACTCTCAAATCAATCCTAGAATGCTAAGTAGTTATAGGGGTTAACGAGCTTGGTCAGGCAAATATCCTGCCCTGAGGGCGCTACCTTGGTCATTGGAACTTTTACTACTCAATGCCTACCCCTAAGACCTCCACAAATAGGTCCCTGCCTTTCATTCCTTAGCATACCAAATTATAGCTTCCCTAGTAGGGTGTCATGCCACAACATGTCACTCGCTTTACATTACTCACTAATTTATCACTTCCTAACTTCTCAAATAGAGGTTTCACTGGTCTCATTTAATTTAAGCACTAATATAATCAATATTTCTGTCTTATATTGTAGAAATTACACAATACCAAATTTTTAATAAAACAACAATTTAGTAATCACATAAAATTTTAGTAGAATAATAACTTAATAATTACTAAAATTTTAGCAAAATAACAACATAGTAATTATAATTTAATTACAAAATTTTTGGTAGAATAACAACTAAATAAATACATTTTAATTTTCTAAATTTGAGCAGAGTAACGACTTAGCAAAAATTAAAGTTTAATATCAAACAATATAACAATAATAATAATAAAACTTAAACCTAAATGAGTTTAAGGGAAATACCCTTCTTACCAACATGCAAAGTGACAATAATTTAGAACCAACCCCACTCCCCCCATTACCTCTAAAGTGGTTGATGAAGAAGATGAAATTGTTGATGCAAAACTCCTAGGAAGAGAACTTTACTAGTTGTTGGAAAATTAGTAAAATTTTAGCATAAAAACAAAGTAAAAGAAATTTTTTTCTACAGAGAGAAGCTCTCTAATATTTTGGGTAGCTTCAGATAGGAAAAGGTGAGTGAAAATCCAAAAATTTTGTGGCCTATTTATAGAAGAAGGAGGGGCTTAGGTGTCCACAAATTTACATCATCCATTATGTCATAATCCAATTTTTATTTATTTTTAATCCAATTTAGAGACACATGCACCATTTAGGGTGGTGAATCACCCCTCCTAAGCTTGGGGACGTGCTATATTGGTTGTTCTCAAGCTCCTCAGTGTAAACTTTATTTGTAGGTGAATTTCGAAAAATTAGCTCTTAATATCAAAATTTTAATAAATTTTGATATCAAAGTTTTAATGCAAAACTGGATAAATACATTATTTTTCATTAAAAATAAATTTATAATAATAAATTTTAGTTTTTATTAATTTATTTCGAATTCTATGTATTTATTTTGTTTGTTTAAGCTAAAAATTTCATAAAAAATCTATTTTAATTCAATAAATATCAAAAAATTCTAAAATTAAATATTTTACCCATAAATAAATTAAAATTATCATTTTAAACCCTTTTTGGATGTTAAACCAATACTGGCTAGGTTTAGCAAATACCTAGGGATATTTTGGTTATTTTATACATAATTTTAAGAAAATTTCTAAAATTATTATTTAAAATATATGACACGATTCCAAGCTTAAATTGAAATTTTAATGTCAATTGAATCTTTTTCTCATGTCAGCCCTTAATGTTGAGAAATGAAGATAAAATCGTCATTTCTAATTTCTCCAGACTCCGGCTAGAAAAATTATTAAAAATCACAATTAAATAGCTCTTGAAATTTTGAGCATAGTAATGGGGATCAAAATTTTGAAATTCCTTCCTAATTTTTCAGAATTACATTGTCAAATCATTATAAATAAATTTGAGAATTCATTCACAGGTTTGGATTGCACGTGGCGAATCAAGATTAAATTTCAAGGTTTGGATGGCATATGTCATTTACATAGAGGTTCGGATAATACATGTCATTATTTGGTGTTTCGTAAATATTTGGTTCAGTTACATACCATAATTATAATCATTACAATTATTACATTAATGAGTTTTAAATAGCTATATTTGAATTTTGAATTTGAAAATTCTATTAAATACCTACTTTTTAAATAACTACCTTAATTATAATTAAAAATTCTATTGGTCATTTGACTTAATTATTTGTTGATAACTAATGAGAATAATATCTATAGTGTCTTTAATTATTTTTGAAATTAAGGATAAACTAACAAATATTTTTTATTTTTTCAAAAAATATATACTTTATCAATAATCCTTTACTTACATTCACCCTAATTTTGTCCTAAATAAAAATCATTATTAATAAATTTGAAAATCCGTTCATAGGTTTGTATTCTACTTGATGAATCAAGAGTAAATTTTAAGGTTTAGATGACACATGTCATTTGTAACGCCCGCCGCTTGTAGGATCTGTGACTGTCCCCACAAACCAACACAAGACTTTTCAGCGTGCTTTGTCCTCACTCACACGCTTCCCGGGAAACTTCCCAGTAGGTCACCCATCCCTAAATTGCTCCAAGTCAAGCACGCTTAACTATGGAGTTCTTAAGTGATGGGCTACCGAAAAGTAGATGCATCTTGATGGTATAGGTAGCACTTATTAATTCCTTTAAGCTATCCTCAACTGTATAGTCCCATACCTGCACAGCCTCTAGATCCCTCTCGTTCAGGTGTGTATTCGATTCATTCATGTACCCCTCCCGCTGGAAGCCTGCCAGGAGCCGCTCATTGTCCGTGCCTCATCTCTTTTGCACCGGCGATCACTCCCCGCCCTCGTCAGCGCCCGGGATGTTACATGCCCACCAGCTTCCGCTTGGTTCGTCCTCGAACCACACCGTACTGGGAGAGAGGCCCTGCTCTGATACCACTTTGTAACGCCCGGCCGCTTGTAGGATCTGTGACTGTCCCCACAAACCAACACAAGACTTTTCAGCGTGCTTTGTCCTCACTCACACGCTTCCCGGGAAACTTCCCAGTAGGTCACCCATCCCTAAATTGCTCCAAGTCAAGCACGCTTAACTATGGAGTTCTTAAGTGATGGGCTACCGAAAAGTAGATGCATCTTGATGGTATAGGTAGCACTTATTAATTCCTTTAAGCTATCCTCAACTGTACAGTCCCATACCTGCACAGCCTCTGGATCCCTCTCGTTCAGGTGTGTATTCGATTCATTCATGTACCCCTCCCGCTGGAAGCCTGCCAGGAGCCGCTCATTGTCCGTGCCTCATCTCTTTTGCACCGGCGATCACTCCCCGCCCTCGTCAGCGCCCGGGATGTTACATCATTTACAAAGAGGTTCAGATAACACATGCCGCTATTTGGTACTTCATAAATATTTGGTTTAGTTATATATCATAATTATAATCATTATAATTATTACATTAATGAATTTTAAATAACTATACTTGAATTTTGAATTTGAAAATTCTATTAAATACCTACTTTTTAAATAACTAACTTAATTATATTTAAAAATTCTATTGGTCATTTGACTTAATTATTTGTGAATAACTAATAAGAATAATATATATAGTTTCCTTAATTATTTCTGAAATCAAGGATTAGGTAATGAATATTTTTTATTTCTTCAAAAATTATATACTTCATCAATAATTTTTTACTTACATTCATCCTAATTTGTCTTAAATAGAAATCAATAAAAAAAATTTACTTAATCAATTATTTTTACTTACAGTCTATTGTTTATGACAATAATCTAATATGCATTTCAAGGACCAAAATTATTATTATTATGTATTTTAAGTATACTTTGGGAAGATATTTGTGTATAATTTTTAAAGTAATTTGTAAGTATAACTATAATAAATTAATTTAAGATATTATTTTTTTAAAATTTTCCACAATGATATAACTAGTATTTTTTATATTAATTAGTTTCCTTTTTGCAAGACAATTATTTCTAGGTAGTGTAAATGTTATAATTTAAGAAAGAAATCACATATTATTTATAATGCTTCCAAATTTCCATAAATATATAAAGGTCCATGAAACTGTAATTAAATTATTCTCATAAATAAAAATCTAATTTCAATTCTATTATGATTATTGATTATTGATACTTTTTGAATTAAATTATATTAATTAGCATTGCTTTAGTCAATATTGGATAATTATAATATTTATAATTAATTTTAATTACACAAATAATTGATTTTTGGTAAATAAATAATTAAAAATTCTTAAAAAAATAAATCTATTATATATTATAGGAGAAAGTTTTGCTACGTAGGCAGATGCCACCGAACATAACCATATTCATTATTTTTTGCCTAAATTTCACAAATTTTTTGTTTTATTTTTTCATTAATATAAATAGATTGTTATATTTAATTATAGTAGAATTATAGTAACTATAATAATTAAAATAATTATAACTAATATATATTATGATTACATTAATCGATTAAATTTTAAATGAATTTTGATTTTATATAATAAGATAATTAATTTATTAAATTTTATGGAATACTTTTTTATAATTATGGTAACTTTTTGTTTATTATCACGATTTTATAACAACTTATTATCAATATATATTATAATGATAATAAGTTATTGTACTACCTTAAATACTAACATAATGAATAATAATCAATTATATTATTATTATTATTAATTTCTATTATTATATTATATAAACAAAGATTTTGTCATGTATGCAAATGGCACGTCACAGCACCACATTGATTTCTTCCTACCAAAATATTATTAAAAATTTTTATTCTATTTTTTATTTATAAAAATGCATAGTTGTAGTAATTAAGGTAATTACAACAAATATATATATATTCTGATTTGAAATAATTAAGGTAACTAGATTATTTTAAACTAATTAGAATAATTATGACTAATATTATTTTAAAATTTACTCTCTCTCTCTCTCTCTCTCTCTATATATATATATATATAGAATTTTAAGATGTTTGATAGTGTTACATATTTTGTCAAAAAATTATATTAAAATAATAAAAAAAATCATTTGATAATAATTAGTTACGATAAAAAGTATATTACAGGCAATCTAGAAAAATTTTATTTGTGATCTAGAGTATTTAAATTTCAAATATGATAAAATTATTATTATTATTATTATTATTATTATTATTATCATATAATAATAATAATAATAATAATAATAATATAAAAGAAGGTTTTCTTAAGTATGCAAATGTCAATATAAAAGAAGGTTTTCTTAAGTATGCAAATGTCACATGATAGTATCATATTGATTTTTTCTTGCTAAAATATTACTAAATTTTTTTATTTTTATGATTACTCATAAAAATACATAATTAAGTAATTAAAGTAATTACCATTAATATATATTCTAATTTAAAATAATTAAGGTAATTATGATCATCATATATATGTTTTAGTTAAAATAGTTAAGCTTATTTTAAATTATTTTAAACTAATTAGAATAATTATTATCAACATATATTATTTTAAATTTTTCTCTATATATATTTTGAATTTTAAATATTTATATAGTATTACAATTTTTGTCAATAAATTAAATTAAAATAATATAAAAAGTTCACTTGATAATAATGAGTTGTGATAAAATTATATTATAGGCAACCTAGAAAATTTTTATTTGGGATCTAGAGTATCTAAGTTTCAAATATTATTAAAATTGGTACTTTAATTTTTTTTTTAATTTATCAAAATACATATTACATATACATACATACATAACTATAATAATTAAGGTAATTACAAACAATACAAAATGATTACGACTAATATTGGAAATTATTTCTGTTTTTATTTCATTTGGGTTTTTTCTATCTTAATATACCAACGAATCAAAATTGAATGCATCTCATATGTCCATCTTTTTCGTTTCCTTCCTTCTTCCAATCTGTTTAGGATAACATATTGTGAAAAGGGTTAGTTATCAATTTATTGCATTGGCATTATAAATTGATATTTTTATTCTTTTCCCATTCTATCTAATATATGAAATTCTTCCTTTTTTGTGTCTAAGGCATATTTTGGTGCCATTGAAAAAGGTAAGTAATTAGTCTATTTTATTATTCTCAAAATTTTTATCATTGTTTTCAATGTTTTTAAAACTGGACCGGTCATTGAACCAATCAAGGCACTGGTTCAAGGTTCAATGGTTCAACCGGAGTTGAATTGTGGTAGAACTGGTATTAATAAAATAATAATAATAATAATAATTAAATAATACATAAAATAATATTAAAAAAGCATAATATCATAATTTTGTAATACTAAAAATTAAAAATAAAACATAATTTTATAGGTTCTTTACATTTACAATACCTATAAGTGCAAATCAAATATGTTATGATACTTAAGTATAAGTTTTAACTATACACATCAACATTTATTAATAAAAACAAGTTTATATTTAAAATAAAAAAGAAAATGATAAATACTTTAGGTTGTTTTTTTTTTTAAGAAAAAAAATCAAAATAATGTTGTATTAAGCATTTTTCTTTGACCCGCTGTGAATCGGTTTTTAGCCGATTTTTGACCGGTTTTATCGGTTTTTCTTCAAGCTAGTTCTATCGTTTATTTGAACCGGTTAGGTGACCGGTTTTTTCGGTTCGACCGGTCGGTCCGGTCTGGTTTTCAAAACAGTGATTGTTTTTGTGTTTTGTTTTAACTTTTGGGGTGATCTCCCACTTTTTCTTTTTTATTTCATTCTTAAACCATTGAATCTCCATTCTTTGTATTCAGGACATTTTGCAAGCAAAGAATAAGGTAAGCATTGAATCCATTTTATATTGTTTTTCATTTCTTTTCTGGTTTATGAAATTTTTTCTTTTTTGTATTTAGGACATATTTTGTCGCCATTGAAAAAGGTAAGCAATTAATCTATTTTATTGTTCTCAAAATTTTTATTTGGGTTTTTGTGTTTTGTTTTTCACTTTTGGGGTGATCTCCCACCTTTTTTTGTATTGCATTTTTAAACCATTTTAAAATTTATGTTTTTTGTTTCTAATTTATGTTTTTTATAAAATTCTTCATTCTTTGTATTCAGGACATATTTCACTCGCAAAGAATAAGGTAAGCAATGAATTTATTTCACTGTTCTTTATTTATTTTCTTATTTTTCATGAAGTTCTTCCTTCTTTGTATCTTTATTGTTCTCAAATTTTTTATTATTGTTTTCGTGTTTTGTTTTAACTTTTGGGATGTTCTCCCACTTTTTTTATTGCATTGTTAAACCATTTTAAAATTTATGTTTTTTGTTTTCAATCTATGTTTTTTATGAAATCCTTCATTCTTTATATTTAGGACAAATTTTACTCACGAAGAATAAGGTAAGTATTGAATCTATTTCATTGTTCTTTATTTCTTTTCTTATTTTTTGTGGAGTGTTTTTTTTTTCAATTTTTGTGGTAATTTCCCACTTTTCAAATTGCATTTATAAACTTTTTAAAATTTATGTCTTTTGTCTCCAATTGGTAATGTGGTTTCCAATTAGTGTAGAGATTTCTTTTACGCTTTTAATTTTTTGGTCTAAAAATTTTACAATTTGGTTATATTTTTAACTGAAAATCTGTCACTTTTAAATAAAAATATATTTTTTAAAATGTTTATGTTGCTTGTGTTTTTGTCTAATCCAAAAGCCTTTTTAAATCATTACTAAGATAAGGACTCGATAAGTTGTGGATTCAATTTATATATTTGGTACATGTCCAATAATAGTAATGTCATACCATATTCATGAAGAGAGTTCCAGTATTGGTTTTGTAACACTCCTTTAACTTTAAATATAATTCATATTAATTTAATTATTAATTTAAGTTGATGAAAATGTAAGTAAATTTATTTATTTTTTACAATAGAAAAACAAAATTTAGAAATAGAGGTGAAATGATAAAAACTGCTTATGTATATATATATATCCAACTGTACATCATGGTTTGAGTAATACATAATAGTTAAAGAGAAAACGAAAGTACATCAAAAGACATATACTACCTTACCCAATATATACATAAAAAAGATCCTATACAGAGCAGTATTTATCTACCCTATCCCTTAAGAAGATATTATAAACTAGGTCTTCAAATCTGGAGGAATATCCTCTGACTTGTCCTCAGCAACATCAGGCATTGGCATCATCTTCAATAATCACAATTAACATGCATAACAAAAATAATGGAGTGAGATGATTTGTTCTAAATCACTTTCACATGTATGATAGGAATTTAAATACAATTAATGAAGGGAACCTAGGATTTATTCTAAGTTATACTACACTACCCTCGACTTGGTATGGATCCATACTTCCCATCAGTGAGTAATAGTTCTCAACAGAACCTGGGAAGTAACTGAGAGTACATATATCTCATCAACATCACACATGGTACAGTCCTCATCATCAATGAGAAACAAATATCAGTTAGGATGTCCATTTATAGAGATATACTCCCAAACCAATCCTGGAATGCTGAGCAATTGTCAGGGTTATCGAGCTTAGTCAGGTGAATATCCTAGCTCACGGGCGCTACCCTGGCTATTAGGACTTTCACCACTCGATGCCTATCCCCGAGACCTCCCCAAATGGGTCATTGCCTTTCATTCCTCAACGTACCAAACTGTAGCTTCCCTAACAGGGTGTCATGCCACTGCATGTCCCTTGCTTTACATTACTCACTAATTTATTAATTTCTAAAGGTTCACTGTGGTCTCAAAAATTTAAGCACCAGTACAATTTCTACTAATATCTCTGTCTAATTTTACAAAGATTTGATCCATACATATTATTCATATAAGCAATAATTCAATAAAAATAAAGATATACAAATTAAAATAAAGACTAATAATTAAGAAATAAATCATAGAACAGTCAAAAAATTGATAAAAATAATTAGAATTTTATCATGAATTTTTAGAAAATTTTTGAAATTTAGTATTTCTAAGAAAAATGTGTCCACAAGCATTTATAGAGCACAATTAGAAGTACTAAATAAGCTTTAAAATTTATGAAATTTTTACAAATGGTCTATTAGTGTGTCTAGACCTTACCTGAACGATAAAAACTTAAATTGAAATTTCTACAGTAGTTTTCTAAAAATAAATTCATAAATAGCTCATAAAATAATTTTTGCACCCAATCTCATATTTTATAGTTTATTTCTTCCACTAATTTTACTAAACTAATTGAGTATTACTAAAATTTGACAATATAACAATTTAATTATATATTATAATAGCTAAAAATATTTTATTTAAATTTGGATAGCATAACAACTGAATAATTGTACTATAGTTGTTTGAATTTGAGTAGTATAACAATTTAATAATTATACTATAGTTGTCTAAAATTGAGCAGCATAACTACTTAATAAGAGTATTTTAATTATCTAAAATTGAGTAGAGTAACATCTTAGCAAATGCATTTTAATTTTCTAAAAGTGAGCAGAGTAACAACTTAGCAAGTGCATTTTAATTTTCTAAAATTGAGCAAAGTAATAGCTTGGTATAATTTAATAATTTGAATTTGAGCAAAATAATAACTTAGCAAAAATTAAAGTTTAACATCAAACAATATAACAATAATATTAATAATAAAACTAAAGCCTAAACGGGTTTAGGGGAAAACCCTTCCTACCAACATACAAAGTAATTAAAATTTAGAACCAACCCCACTCCCCCCATTACCTCAAAAAGTTGGTGAAGTTGTTGGTGCAAAGCTCCTAAGAAGTGGATTTTTACTAGTTATTGGAAAACTAGTAGAATTTTAGCATAAAAACAAAGTAAAAGAAATTTTTTCTAGAGAGAGAGACACCCTCTATGGAGAGTTACGGAAGAGAAGAGGAGAGGAATGAGAAATCAATTCAATTTGATGGCTATTTATAGGGAAAAAATGGCCTTAGGTGTTCATGGGTATGTCATCCATGATGTCAAAATTTCAATTTTTATTTTTTTAATTAGGGACACATATTCATATAGGGGATGAATCACTCCTTGCTAGAGCTAGTACATGGGATAGCAGCTGTCCCAAAGAATTTTCAGTGCAAATTTTATTTGTTAATTAATTAGCCGGTACCGAGAAAATCACCTAAACTTGAATAAATTAACTTTTAATATCAAAATAATTAATGTAAATATAAATCTGAACAAATATAGTATTTTTCATCAAATATAAATTTCTAAAAATAAATTTTAATTTATTATTTTTTTTCAAGTTATATAAGCATATTTTGTATATTTTAAGTTTAGAAAATTCATATTAAATCCATTTTAATTCAATAAATGCTCAAATTTTTATGAAAATTCTAAAATTACATATTTTACCTAGAAATGTAATAAAAATATTATTTGCACCATTTTTGCATGTCAAACCAATACGAGTTGGATATTTGACAATTAAGGGTATTTTGTACAAGAATTTCAGAAAATTTCCAGAAATTTCCTAAAATTATATTTTAATGCATATGACATGATTTAAACTCAATTTGACATTTTAATATCAATTGAATTTTTTTCTCATGTCAGCCCTTAATATTGACAAATAAGGACAAAATCGTCATTTTCTAATTCGAAGTTCGGAGAAATTATTAAAAATCACGATTAGATAGTTTTTGATATTCTAAGTTTAATCGTGGGGATCATAATTTTTAGATTCCTTCCCAAATTTTTTTAGAATTAAATATAGAATAAATAAATAAATAAAACAATTAATTAAGTAAAAGTGAGGGTGTTACAGGTTTTAACAATGGTATATCTTGATATTTAATATAATGTATTTTATTTTGAATTTATTCATAATAGTGGATTTGATTATTACAATCTTACTAATGCATTGTATTTGTTTTTGTAGCTTTTGCTTACCGTATTTTTTTACGATATTGTCTCATCCTACGTTCTACATTTGCTTAATGGATGAAAGGGAGAAGAGTTGTTCGACTTAAATTTCAAATAAAGATATATGGGAGCAAGATATAGGTTCCATATATGTCACTAATTAATATATAAATCTCAATATTTAAAATGTATTTTTATACAATGATTAAAAAATCTACATGAAAATATATTAAGATTTAGAGGTAACATTTAATCATATAAAAATAAAAATTTTACATTAAAATATATTATTATTTAAGTCTTAGATGCGAATAAAAAAATTAGAGCAAAAAATATCATACAAAAATTAATATTTTACATCAAAGCATATTAATATATAAATAAAATTACTAATATTTAAATCTTAGAGTAAAAAAATACCACTAAGATATTAAATATTTTACATAAAAATATAGTAATATCTATATTATTATGATAAAAACTTCAATTTAGTTAGATATTTAGTTTCAACTGTAGCAAAATTGAAAAAATACTGAAAAAATTAATGACACTTTGAAATTAATAATGAAATTATAATTATACTTATACCTTGTTTAAATAAAAATATATAATTATATATTAATTAAAGCAATTATTTTTGTTATTTGTTAATTCATAAAATACATAATAATGAAGGTAATCATAACCAGTATATATTTTGATCTGAATTAATTAAGATAATTATGACTAACATATACAATTTAGATTTACATTAATTGATAATATTAATATATATTTTGATTATAATTTATAGTATAATTAAATTAAAATTACTTTTAAAAGATAAACAATATTATAATCTTTTCCACATAGAATACTTTTATATTTTTTAGTTATTTTTTAAAATTTTAAAATTATATAATTATCATACTTAAATATCATATATTAATTCATTAATGTATGCTTAAAATATTACACTTAAATTATAAATTAATATAAATAAAGTAAAAATATCGATCCATAAATACAAAATAACATATAATTTTTGAAAAAAATACCTGACATTTTTTAATATTTATTAATTAATTATAAATATTTATTGTTATTATTATTATATGAATTAATATAAATTATGCTTATTTATTTTGCATTATATTTTAATCTTTAAATATTATTATTGTTACTATTATGAATCATTTAATTTATAATAAATGTTTTATTAATGTAATAAATATGAAGTTAAATTGAATTAAATTAAACTTAAAAACCATACAAAAATTATCACCTAATTTATGCATACTCACAAAACTTAGCTCAAGTCTTTTGTCTTTTTGTCGAACAAAAATGTTTGTTTTTTCTTCTTCTTTGTAATATAATGAATATTTAAATAGATATACAAAGTTATTCTAATACAAATTAAATTTAGAAGTCGGTGCTTAATTTTTTTTATTAAAAAAATAGTTAATTGTCAATTAAAGCTCATATATATATATATATATATATATATATAAATGCATGCATTCATGCATATAATCATGAATTCAATTATAACTAACATACTTAAACGACCTAATTATTTTTGTGAACAGTACTAGCAACACACTATCCAATACACTCTTTTTAATATATATCCTACTATTAGTTAAAATTTAGTAAAAACTAGAAAATCAGATGAAGACTCAATAAATAAGAAGTAGGACCCAAGAAATTTGTGATTTTTAATAAATTTTAACCAATAGTAAAAAGTTTGTTGCTAACATTTTCATTTTTTACACAAAAGGGTGAAAATGTTACATGAAAATTGAACTACAAATGAACTACACCAATTCAAAATTATTAGAGAAAAATTATTCTATAAACGTCATTTTATTATTAATATCTCTTACTAAAATTATGTGTATATTTAAGTTACATACAATAAATATATTTATAGAAATAATAATTTCTAAAAATGCATTTATATAAATTAAAATGATATAAGACATGCATAAATATTGAATTCAAATATATATTAATATTTATAATTATTTTATATATTTTTTAAATATTTATATACATATTCATTATCACGAATTTATAAAAAAATAAGCAAAATAATTAATAAATATATGAAAAATCATAATAATATAAAAAATTTGTAAATTATATAGTATAAACTTAATACCCGTGCCTTATTACACTAGTATTAGAAAAACGGTTGAAAAAATAAAATAGGATTGTTATATTTTTCACTATTTTCATTTCAAAATAAAATATTTATAATGAAAAATACTTACTATAAAAATTTCAAAATATTTTGAGATAAAAAGGTCTCTAGTTGATTCCTGTAGTCAACCAAGGGTATTTTTGTCATTTAATAAAATTATCTCAATGAATTCCCGAAAAATTTCTAAAATTATTATTAATTATTCTAATTACATTGATGACTTAAAAACAATTTTTAAACACTTCTAACTATTCTTGTTTATTAATTCTGTTATTTGGCTTTCTAAGGATGAAACGGTCATTTTACAAATTTTTGAACTTCGTTTCCCAAATTTTTTTTAAAAATATCTAAGCTCAATACTATTTATTAATATGAACGTAACTGTAGGGATTAAATTTTTGAGCTTCCTATTCGATTTTTCAAAAATAAATACAGAATAATTTAATATACAAAAGTAAGGGTGTTATAATGCTTCTTATGATCATGCATATACTCCTATACTACTTTTTTGAGTTAAAATTTGGTACATGTGTATGAGTAGAGATTGAGTAACATGACATGCATAAGCATCTTGTTTTAGTGTGATATGTTGAATTATGCTATATTGTAATTATGTGAAGCTTCTGTGCCTTTATTCATTACAGATTGTTATACTGTATATATGTAAAATCTATAGTTGTGTCTTGTGTGATATGAATGGATGAAGTATTAAGGTTATGGGTATGTTATCATGTTACACATGTGTGTTGTCTTTGTTTGATAAAGGACAAGATATATGTCTAACTACTAGGCAAAACATGTAAAGTTTGTTTATAGCTTAAGTAAGAATGGATGTTTTTAATTAGGCATGTCTTTGTTACTTTAAGGATATGGAGAGGCTAGACCCTAAAATAGTGTTATGAGGGTTCTACTTGGGCAAGAATAGTTGTGAATAAGAGAAAAAAGGGTAAGTTCCTACCCGATGTAGTAGGAAAACATGAGTTAAGTAAGAGGGAAAAGAATGGTATGCACTAAGGTAAGTGTTAAGGGTTGAGTTAGAGTACCCTAGAACATTAGTAGCCCTTAGACTTGACCCTAGTGGACAACTCAAAGTATCAAAGAGAACAATGGTCAAGTCTAAGCAAGGAATGTTAGTCAACTAGAAAGAGTTATGGTAAGAAGGTATTACTTATAAGGATGAATCCTTAAGGTAATAACGAAAGTAAATGGTGTGGCAATTGTGTGAATGAGTGAGGAGTCGACAAAAAGTATTAATAATTAAAAGGTGTAGATCTGACCATAAGTATGAAGATTTACTAGAGACCTAGTGAGCGTAGAGCAATGAGAGATAAGTAAATAGGGTTGTTCGGGTAGAAGAGTTTAATCTATCCATAGAGTTCTTAAAGCACTCACTATAATGACCAAATTGTCGCTATTAACACCACCATACTAATCTCTGCCTTGGCACGTAAACATGAATAAAAATCAATTTATAACATATATATATATATATATATATATATATATATATATCATGCCTTCTCCCCTTATACAAATAAAAGAATGGGGCATAACACCAAGCCATGTCAAAAGAAATCAATATACAAATCCATCAACTGTGGGAGAGGGATACAAAACACACTCTCTATGGCTGGTCACACTATACAACCCCATCAAAAGAATGAAGCTAAATACATCACAATAGAATAAAAGCTTGACTCCTCAAGCCATACATCTCCAGCTTACAGCTCCATCCTTAGCTCTGAGAAGCCAAACCCACTGAAGCATCATCATCTGCTCCTACGCCAAATGACATGATCATTACAGTCACACCAACATACAGTAGCAACAAGAAACCACAACAGAAACACAAGGCAAGGGTAAAGTTACTAAAACAACGATATAATATATGATTACTAAAAACCAACAACAATTCTTAACATTCACACTCACATATGTATATATATAACATGTATTCACATGGCTAGTATTCTCAACTGTGCACCTCATATCACAACAATTTCACCATAACTATGGCAATGCATAATGAAACGACTCTCGAGAGATTTACAATATCTTGGGTAATCAGCCAAGTCTCACCCCCTACCATGGCCTATCCAAGCACCATTCTAGAATTGCCAAACTCTAATCTAAGGACAAGCTTAGTAGTTTGTCAGGATAAGTGTATGTAGGTGGTGGCTTACCGCGACTCAAGGCTTACACGGCCTTGGCCTCCTACGAAATTGCCCATCCACTCATCCTTGATGGCCCATTGTCAACTGCCCCACGTCTCATCTAACACTAGGTTGGAGGCCCATCTGAGCTACAGCTCCGGTTAACCATCCAACTTACGTGCCTGCCTGCACCACGGCATTAATTCCATCGTCAGCTACCTCAACCGCCAACTTATACATGAAATGCATGTATCACAACACCACACCTACTCAACAACAACAAGTCAACATACATACATGTGTAGCAACACAACACCACGTGGGCCCGACTAGCACCACACGAGGTCCAACAACAGTTACCAACACAAAGTAGGCCCAATCCAGCCTCAAGCATGGTCAACAGGTAGGGTCCCTTCCAAGCAATCTATACCTCTTGAGAAACCTCACACAACAATTCTATTCATAACTAGTGGAGGTCCTATCCAAGCAATCTGCCACTCTAGGGCCCTATCCAAGCAGCCAACATCCCCTGTTTAAAACTCAAGCAACTACATTCACGATAAGTAGAGGTCCTATCCAAGCAACCTACCACTCTCCCCACATTCTCAACCATAGACTTATATTAGGAGTCCTTCCCAACCATGTTTCACACAACTACACTTCCCAAATTGATCAACTATAGAACACTACGTTCGCTCAACAACCCATATGCTCACTCAGCGAAGACCTTCCTTACAAAGGACCAACTTTTCCCTGCGAAGGTTCTCACTCAACGAATATATTGTTTTCAGAGTCTTTCACTTAGCAAAAATTAGGGTCGCTCAACGAGTTTGCTCTTGGGACTTTCTCTAAATTTCCATCAACCACATTTCGCTCAGCGAGTTGGCTACTCGCCCAGCGAATAGCACTCCACAAAGTAGCCAAGATCTGTCCATACTCCTTGCTCAACGAACACAGTGTTCGCTCAGTGAATCACCTGCAATAGAGAGTAATAACTCTCTAAGGCCTCAATTCACTCAGCAAGTTCAATACTCGCTCAGTGAATTGCTTCTAGACATTCTAAGATACCCACATTTGCTTAGCAAGTCATGCACTTGCTCAGCGAGCACTCTTTTGGAAAATTTCTAGATTTTCTATGAACACTCGCTTAGCGAATAAAATTTCGCTCAGCGAATTCCTCCTACATTAAAGCCATTCCTATGACTTAAGAACATTCGCTCAGTGACGTGAGGGGTTGCTCAGTGAACACCAGACAACAGTAATAGAATTCTCTTAGAAAAACCCCAAAAATCCAGTCTTTTTATTCATTCATACTCTAAATCGACTCCACAGAGGTCGAATATGACCATATGACATTCCACAACCATATACTCAACACAAACAACAATCCATACAACATTTCAACACAAATCATCCACGAAATCAAGGAAACCTATTTCCAAACAAAATTCCAATAAAACTCATTTAAATTCCGATTTCAGCACAAACCAAGGTCACATTAACACACAAACATGTTCATACAACAACTTTTTAACAAGTGTAAGCTTCCTTTACCTCTAGGAGTTCTGAATTAGAATTTTGGGAGAAGAGGGGAATGTGAGGAAACAAGCTCTTGAGCCAACTCTTTAGGAAATTTGTCCTCCTTAACACAAGAGCACAGGATTAAGGCTTGGAATCTTGCTACACTCTTGGTGGTCTTGAGAGAGATAGAGAGAAAGAGAGAGTTTTAGAGTGTCTTGGGAGAGTGTTTGCTAAAAGTGCGAAGGAATGGGTTTTGGGTAACTTAAAACCTCCTTGGGCCTCATAAGGGCTTCGAGCCCACTAAAGCCCATGGTTCGTCTAATTACTCCCCAAGACTCACAACTGGCCTGACACTGTTGTTTCCCTCAACAATCCATGTAACAAAACCAGCACTTTCATTTTGGCTTAAGAACACTTTTCACCAGTTTCCCTAAATTCAGACAGGAATTTCAAAATAACCAACACAAAATAACACTCATACAACAACAACTTATTTATTCGTTTTAATCATCACGATCGCATATTAATTCCACCTTTTAATTATTAAAACACTAAATCAAACATTAGAAAAACACGATGTTACACTCACTAAGACTTTTGTCTCATTCCTTTAAGTTTCCCCTTTTTCAGGAATCAGGTGAAGATATGTGCTAATGGAGCTTGGAGTCACATGCAAGAAGACATAGTCTAGTTTAAATTACTCCTTGTATTTTCCCCTATGTTTTGTATGACATCTTCGGGTGATGGATAATAGTGTTAAACATGTATGGTATTTTAAGTTTTATTCTTGTATAAAAATATGTTTTTGTTTATGAGTAGCTTTCGCATGACGTTTTTATGTTTTAAAGTTTTCACGTTCATAAAAATCTAGGCTTAGTTACGATAATACCCTTTATGGTGTTACACAATCACATAATCAAAAATAAGTTTTGCCCTTTTGGCATCCGAAGTTACCTTTTCAGCACAAATAGTGGCTAAGTCGTCGTTGACCTTCTTTCATTTTTTTTTAATTTCTTTCACATTTGATTTCTCTCCAAAATTAATTCATTTTTATCAATAATAAGCTCAACCACTTTTTTTTTTAGTCTTTAAGATCAAAAGTGAGTTTGTCACTTTGACTCTCGACATTCTTTAAATCTAACTTGTTGACAAGCAATGTGGGGAAGATAGTCACGAGCTAAGTATTACAGAACAACACTCTCTTTCAAAATTTGATGAAAGGCCTAGTCACAAGCAACATCAATATCTAGTTTAGAGATTCAACGGTATTTAACTTTAATATAAATATCCTTATGAATTTTGGAAACATAAAAATTGTCACCCAAAAGACAAATCAGATTAACTCCAACCTTCTCCTTGCTCTTGGCCTTAGGATCATAATTTGGATCATCATCATTTAGCTCGGTCTTGTTAGTAGTAATGAAAGTTAATAAAGGATTATCCTTCTCAGCACCAAAGTCTTCCTTAACATCTTGACTCTTAGCCTTAGATTCTTTATCAAGTTTTGAAACTTGCTTTTGTTTGGATTTATTTTTGGGACTAACATGAATAGATGATTGTCCTTCATCTAAATTCCTTTTATGGTCGTGGGGATTTGGAATATCAGGCTTAGGAGATGGGAAAAAAGAGGTTGTGAATGTCACATTGGAGATTGATGTAGAGATGGAAGTGGTTGTTCAAGGTTCACCTTAGCAGATGAAGGAACTATGATTGCACCAGACTATTTGAGTTAAAGGGTAAGATCCCTCGAGAAAAATTCTTGTAGAGTCATTCCTACAAGACTATTATTTGCGCATAATAAAGATTTGAGTTAAAAACCAAATAAGATATAAAACAAAAAGAATTTAAGAATGCATTTTACTTATCACGATGTTCTAAGACTCAGGAGATGCAATTAGTATTTCTTAATAATCAAAAAGTTCGTTAGATCATTCACGACCTTCATCAAAAGAGATACAACTTCTACCTTAACCATATTTAATTTGTCATTTGGGGTAATGAGATATTGGAGGAGAAGATCGAAATTAACTTGAGTCCAAAATATGTTAAAGAGAGGAAGGCCTTAGGGGTTTAACGAATTTACCCAAAAAGGGACAATGTTTGTGTTTGCTGGCACAATTTTATAAAATTAATTCTTAAAATAAGTCTATCTCTTTTTTATAAGTCAAAAAAGGAATTAGAATTTTAGGATTCCCCTTAACCAAACCCAACCCTTACCTTCTCTAGACTAAAAAGTCTAAGTACATTAAATAAGTTGAAGAAAAGGGTAAAAGAAGGAGAGTAGTCAAGTTATTCACAAGCATTAATCTAAAATCTAATAGAGGTTAGATAATCAATTGGTAACCTAAGTCAAATTGATTTATGTGCAAATTAGCATCACCTAGGGATTGCGATTGTAATTTCAGTTCTGCTAATTAAATTCTAGATGATGATGATGATGATCTAGTGAATTCAAATTAATAAACATGCATATGAAATTTGCACATCCTTTTGAATTGTGACAAACCCAGCCACATGATTTGGATACCTCAAATTGTTTCTTTTTTTATAAATTTGATTTTCATTCAATATATTTTGTTTGCTTGCAATTTAAACCCTCTTTTTAATTAATCTTTCTAATAGGATCAGAATCAATAAGTTTATGTCTTCGAAAAGTATGACCTAGGTTGTTCCTTATATTACATGTTTAAGGGAATCTAGCATTTTTGGTAGTAGCGCAACGTTACTATTAGATAGTAACACTTTGTCTTAGTAGTCATTTATATAATAAATATATATATAATCATATATTAACCTTAAATGATTGTACCAAAGTATCTCAATCAACTAATCTACAATAGGCATAGTGACTACTAGTTAGATGGATTAAGTGGGGCCTAGGGTAACACAACACAAGGGAGCTACATCTTTGTCACATGTGTATTCCAAAATTTAGCCATCCCTAAGGTTTGCAAGCCTTCACTACCATACTTTTCTCCACTCGTATAATATATTGGCTTAACTTTTTATTCATGAGCAAAATACATGAAATGTGTTTTTTAATAAATTTCATATATCATAGTAAATCTTTATGGTACACACACACACATCTCAAGTCATCATCACATAATATTCATATAATTTCAAAGATCAAGATACCAATTATTTTGGAATATTTTATAGGCCTAGTAAGGGCCCAATACAAAAGGTTATAAAAACCATAAAATTCAATCATTAGGTACGCATGATTCAATCCCTAACTTCTTGATTTTGACCTATACTAACTTAAGTGTTAGAGTCCTTATATATAGGCATGACAAACAAACCTGCGTTCGTGGATATGCACCTGAACTTTCCCCGACTTTGACGAGAAAAACCCGCTTTGACTAGGTTCGGGTTTTCCCCTAACAGTCGGGGGGGAGGGGGCGAGGATGTTACTACCTACCCCACCCCCTCACCCTCGCTAATCATAAAATTACTAAAATAGCTATTATCTTCTTAAACCAATTCCTTTGGGCTTAGAAAACACGTACTGTTTTAATAGGATTAAGCTAACTATTTTGAATGGTTATTAATTTGAATGTTATGACATCATCTCGATTTAAATCTACCGTTGAATCAATAAATTGAGATATCAACGGTTACTCAATTAAATAAATTTAGGTTATCAATTTACTGTGAGAATCAATCTATTAAATCAACTTGAATCAATTTATTAAATCAATAAATAGTTAATCTCAAACAAAAAATCTGAATCTTAATTAAATCTACTGTAAGAATATGCTGGGGGCAGGGGCGAGGGCAGGGCGGGGAAACTCGACCCCCAATGGAGGCAGGGATGGGTACCCAATTTTTAACTTTGACGGGGATCAGGGGTGCTTTAAAAAGTTAAGGGCTAGGATAGTGGCAGAGATGGCAAAACCCGCCCTCACCCCACCTCGTTACTAAGCCTAATTATATGTACAACGTAGGGATGACAATCCTACCAATACTCTATGGGTATTTGCAAAAAAATATCCATAATGGATAGGGTAAAACTCGCTTAATGGGGATGAGGACAGGGACAGATATTTACCTACAAAATTTACTAGGGATAGGTGTGGGTATGGGTACTATAGTACCCACCCCGCCCCATACCCACACCTATATATATATATTATTAAAAAGATAAATTCTAGTGATTATTATAATATTAAAGATCTTAATTTATTTTAACAAAAAAGATATTATAAGAAGTAGTGAAGCACAAACAAAAATAAGAATTTAATTTATATGTACTGTTAGTGTAAAATATTTTTACGCATATATCCAATAGGAATTCACCATATTATCACATCGATGTATAAGATGATGTGAAAAAATAATCAAATTTTATTAGATATATGTGTAAAAAAGTTTTGCATTGGCATTATATATAAATTAAATTTCAAAAATAATTCATACTCCACTAAAAATATTAAATTATATCAAAAGATCAAGTTTTTTTTTTCAAATGAATGCATTGCTTCTAATTAAAATATTATTGACAATATTTATATTATTGTTATTTTTGAACATATGTTTTTTAAATTTAAAATTATATAAATTTTATTTGATATTAACTATGTTAAAGGATAGATTGAATGTATTTACCTTTTTATATATTGATAGTGAAATGTTAGAATTACTTAACCATAAAACTTTGATCAATAATTTTGTAGTTGATAAAAAGATAAAATGAGAATTGACAAATTATGTTAAATTAATTTTGAATATAAATTTTGTTTGACCTCAGAATTTTATAATAGCACTTAAGTAAAGTGTGGATAGTGGGTGTGAGTATGAGTATATAGGTACCTAGCGAATATGAGCATGGAGATTAAAGTTGCTACTCGCGTGGTTATGGGGCCCGGTATAGATATTTTTTTTCAAACGCGGGTATAGAGACATGTATTATTGTACACTACTCAGACCCTATCCATTGCCATCCCTAGTACATTGTGTTAGCAAATTTTACCGTCATGTGTAATTTCCTAGGAATCTTAGATAAAATATTTCTCACATCTATCATACTTTGTAATTTCTATAATGGAATTTAGGAACTTACCTGGATTCATATTGCAATCTTCAATGGTGTTCTTCTTGTAATCTTTTCTCTTCTTTAACTTCCTTTTCTTGGTCTCTGTGATGGTGTAGAAATCCTTATCAGTTTTGGGCCTTTTTCTTGTGGTTCTCACAAAAGCCTTACGTGAAAGTAAAAGTTATCAGAAAATAAAAAAGAGAGAGGGAAGTTATCCTTTAGTAAAACCAACTCCTTTTTCTGATAACCCCTGTAGCTTCCTTTTCAAATTCTTTTTCTTTAATGCCAAAATTATCCTTAATGAAGTGAGAAAAGAGAGATTTATTTTAACAACTTAAAAATAATCCCCAATGACTATAGTACATTTTAAACCTAACAACCATTACATTAGACATCTTTTCATTAAAGTCATTCTATAAATTATATGAGTCATTATTGGATTAAAATAATCTAACACACCGCCCATGGAAGAACCAAACACTCTCTTGAGACCATAGGTACGTGATCTATCCTTTTTGAGCTTGTGTTGAACACCAATATACAGACCTCGATCATTATGACATATTAGTCATATATCAATTTCAAAGATTCCAAATACGAAGATTAATCTTGATAATAAAATTAATAGATGAATGTAAAAAAAAAAAAAAAACTTGATGAATAATATTTATAATAGATATCACTAAAATTTAGTCGGAATAATTTTAGAATAATAATAATTCATAGTACAGTGTCAAAATATAATAGTTGTTAGAAATCTAATGAACAGTACTTGTTAAAAATATTTACAAGTAGAAAAACAAGAAATAAAACAGAAAATATCGTAACCACAAGTTTTTAATAGGAAATCAAATTCAATAGTATTAATATAAATAATCAGTTAATAAAATACAAATAGTTATTTACGTTCCGTGTATTTTCATATAAATTAATATATAGGTTTAATACATCAATTTGTTCCTAAATTTTTAGAGAATTTTTAATTAGGTCTCTAAATTAAAAAAATTTGTAATTAGATCCTTGATCTACTATAATTTTTGTAATTGAATCCCTAGAATTAGTTTGTAATGGTTTGAAATTGCCAAAAATTTACAATTTGTAACGGTTTTACAAAGGACATAATTACAAAATTGTAAAAGATCAAAGATCTAATTATAATTTTTTTAATTTAGAGACTTAATTAAAAATTCTCCAAAAGTTTAGAGATTAACTGATGTATTAAACCTAATATATAACATATAACATAAAAAACAATTTCAGAAAATAAAAATAAAGATAAAAAATATTTATTATTTTCGTTTTTTTTTTGTTCTTTGCTAGGCAAAGGTGGAAGGGCATCAATGTAAAAGCACGTCGATTCAAAATCTAAAGGCACCGCGCGGTCGTCTATACATTCGATTTTTTCACTCAGTCGCAACGGTACAAATTACAATACATCTCTGTTTTCTCTTCGTTTCTGCGTCGAAGCTCAGAACCGAATCCAAACCAATACCTCAATGGTTTCTCTCACGGTAGGGCTTAACTCCAATTTTCACCGTTCCAATCATTACCTTTCAATCATTTGAGAAAAAACCTCGCCTCCTTCTCCTCTGCTTTTCAAATTTTGCATAATCCTATTATGATTCTTCGCGAGGTTTTAGCCTTCAAATTTTCCTCAAACCGGTTCTTGCATGTTTCAGGGAAAATCTAGAGTGGGTTCATCTCGAGCCTCTGTCGGTGGTGCCCAATCTCTTCCAAGCGGTATATTTTACGAATTTATATATTTATTCGAGTTTTTCTTTCATTTTTATTTTTTGTGGTTCTTGAAGTGTTATATATTGGACTGATATTATTCTTAGATTATTATTGTTTTTTATATAGTTTTGGTGATTTAACATGTATATTGAACAGTGGGTGGTAGAAATTTCAAGGTGTTTTCGGAAATTGACCGGACTAAAGTTGGTGATGGGAATATGTGAGTATTTCTGTTTGTGTGATTGCGAATGTATCGTAAATATATATGTATATATTTTGTGGAAACTAATTTTTTATTGTTTCTTTAGGACATCGGCAAGAGGAACAGGTACAACTTCAAGGTATGGTGCCTTTGTTGACTTAAAATCATGTGATATCGGCTCCACGAGGAGTTGTTAGATGCTGAAATTGTTGAAAAGAGTAGAAATTTAATGATGTCAAGATGGTTTTGGTTAATGGTCTGCTTTTTTGAGATATTAAATTAAAAGGGCAGCCATCTAATTGTGTCGTAGCAGTGGAAGGGATTTTAGTTTGCTGGGCTTTGAGAATTAAACTTGTTTTTAAGACCCTCTTGTGGTTCAAATTAAACGGGCTTGTCCCAAGATTGTATCTTTTATACGATGCATACGAAGTCCAAAGCGGCTGCCTTGTTATATGTTTTCTTCTGTCATTGTCTGAAAAAGTTGTTTTGTGAAACCATGACAGAGTATAGCAGAATGATATTAATTAATTTCCTGTAGATGTTCCATGTATTCCTGAAATATGTAAGAGCACTGTAGTGATCCATCTATATATTCTCTCCTCATTTGCAATTTATGTAGGAGTGCTGTGGTAGCTAACAAAGGGGTTATTCTGAATAGCACCAGTAATCCAAAGGTAATAAACATTCTAAACTTCTAATACTTTCTGAATGCTCTAACATCTGGAAATACTTGGAGAATGTCTATATATTTTGTATTCTTGAGCCTGTCCTTGCTTACACTCCATATGTATAACTATTATGCAACTTTAATGGTGAAGGGTGGTCTCAAAATAAAAATGGATCAAAGTATTGGCAAATATGGTACTTCTGGTAAGTTTTAACCGAATTCATTTCATGTTAAAATTTTGACAATTATGTGGCATAGCACACTTCTCATTTTCACTTATTTTGGCTTTTAGTAGCAAATACAAATGCGAGAAAGGCATTGGCTGATGTTAGCAATGTTCAAGAAAACTTCACAACAGCTGTTGGGCATGCTAGCTTAAAAATGAAGTAAGAATCTTCTTTATGCTGGGTAGAGTAGAGAGAAAGTTAGAAGGGAGGCGGTAGTATTTCACTGTTTTAATAAAATTTTTGTAAGTTATTTTTGGAACTCAACTTATTATCTTGTACAGTTATAAAAAAAAATTTATAGTTTTTTCCTCACATATCAGCTGATATGTGAGGAATATTCTGATAGATTACATGATAGTATCTAATGGCAACCTAAACATTTTCACCTTTGATTTTGTTAGAATATCTAGAAAATTTCTCACAATATTTTTATTGTATCTTAGAGTGTATTAAACATCTC
Source organism: Spatholobus suberectus (assembly GCA_004329165.1). Lineage (NCBI taxonomy): Eukaryota > Viridiplantae > Streptophyta > Magnoliopsida > Fabales > Fabaceae > Spatholobus > Spatholobus suberectus. Next base: position 27,175,623 of record CM014730.1, read on the forward strand.
TTAGGAGCGGTTATGGTTTTCAATTTCATATTTCATAGATTTTTTTCCTTATTTAATTAGGATTAAGAGTCTAGTATATTAGTATTAGTATAAAATAGGGGTTTATAAAAGTATTTTCTCTCACATCTTATCACAGTAAGAGTCAACCTTTCTCGTGCATGCTGGAAGCACTTTTACCATAGTTGTCTCTGGTTATATCCAACCCACTTGCCCCAATTCACCACCTTCCCATTGTTATGTGGCTCCATTGGACCACAGTTTTTTTGTGTTTGGTGGTTAGATCTATATGTTCTTCTTTCCATCCGTCTTGTCATTTGTCCTAGACAATGTGTGGCCTCATCCTGTTTCTGTCTTGTCTGTCTCAGATATAGTTGCCTAACCCTGTTCAGCTCCATTTTGGCACATTATTTTTAATTTTCTTTGCTTGTAATGTAACAGCTAACAGGCTTAAAGCTTAATTAGCTTTGGCTTGAGTGGCCAGCAATATCTTATAACATCATTATTGTATCTTAAAATATTTTTTAGTATATTAAATAGTCTCTTAATAATGATTTTCATATTTCATAATCTCTTTTCTTATTTAATTAGGATTAGGAGTATTAGCATAAATAGGGGGTAGTGTTTATATTTTGTATAACATCAAGCCATGTCTGTCTTAGATTATTAATTAGTTTATTCTCCCTTTTTGTCCTTCCTATCTAAATCCTTTAATTTCAACAAATGTTGAAACTTAAGTTGATACTTGATAGGTTAATGCACATGAATGATACTGTATTTAATTTAGCATGCCTTTTTGCGCAAGGGACTTCTTAGTCTTGAAAGCACATCAAATCATATCGAATTTCGATTATTAATCAGCTTATTCTGTCTTTGTCCTTCTATCTAAATCCTATAATTTCATAAATTCTTAAGCTGATGGGTAAAAGCACATGAATGATGTTATGTTTAAGTAATTTAACATGTCTTCTCACACAAGGAACCTTTAGTCTTGAAGACTGGACAACGTACAGGCCCACCTTATCTTGTGTTGAAACTTAACATTCCTTTAGAAGAATGGAAGCAACAAGGATTGAACTCTAGATTACATGGTCATAGAAACTCTCCCAGATGCTTAAGCTCTTGGATGAAAGCACATGAATGATTTCAGATTTTAACAACCTTCTAATTTTTTGTTACATGGACCTTTGGCGTTAAAAGAAAATTCAATATCTATAGATGCTTCACGTAATAGAAATTGGTCTTGTGATGCTTTATCTCAAGCAGAGATTGATGCAATGTTCTTTACAATTGCTTGAATATTTCCTCTAATGCTTGCTTCATTATTTGATTTTATGTCTTATGTGCCTTTCTAGGGTTTCAGCAGGTTCAAGCACCAAAATAGTGGGCATATCTTTGAGGAAATCCTTCATGGTATGTATAACAGTTAACTAACTCATAACTATTCCAATTTTCTGTTAAGCCCATTTTTTTTTTTTTAAAACTTAATCAGTTCTTCATCTAAAGGAATACTCCTTTTACTAGTGTAAGTCAATGTTCTTGATACCCCAAAATGACTCAATGAATGGAATTTTGGCTATATAATCTACAAAGTGACTTATATAAAAACATAAAAGTGAAAATAAGTCCTAGTTGTAGGTTTGAAATGAATCTACATATTTCACTGATTTCTCCATTTCCTGGACAAGAACAAGAATGCCTTAAGTATGTGGTTTGAAACTAATAGCATATTTGGTTTAGTTTAAATCTGAAGAAATAATCCCTTATTTTTCAAAAGCTCTCTTAGGAAGCTGGTAAAAGTAATCAATTATTTTTCCAAAATAAGTTGAACCAAACACTTACTGAGATCTTTATTATGATAGGCTAGGAAACTTTTTCCTTAAATAAATGTACCACTTGTGGGCCTAGCAATTGGTGTTCAATCTAATAATCATAATCATATATACAACATAAACTTTGGAGGTGGTTGGTGGTAATTCTATAGTTCTAGAGCAGCTGATTTAGTGGCACCCAAGCCATATAATAGCATATATGAGCTTACCACTAATTTCACACTTTTATTTTCTCTCTTTCTATTTGTTTAAAAAGATAAGTTTTTAAATATATATAATAATGTGGAATTTTTTGAAAAAGTTGTTTTTCTGCTTTTCCAAAGCTCTTAAAAAAGGCTGTATCATAGAATCACTTTTTCCAATTAAACAAGAGAGCCCTTAAATCATGTTCTACCATTTAACAGCATTACCTGTGGTACTTCTTAACCTTTTTTTTCTTGCTGAGATGATGGTAATAGGGAAACATATATAAAATATTAACTAAACTTCCTTGGATCAATACAATTATGAAGCACTGATCACTTTTCTTGTTCAAATTAGGGAAGAGTGCAAAGAAATACAAGTAAAGGTGATGTTCAATTAGACGCTCTCAATAGAGGTAACTAATTTCCTCTTAAATATTTTTATTGTGGTTTGTATGTTTGGATATCATTTAGATGTTTTTCTCCCTTTAGATGATCAGAAGAATAATACAAATGGAGGCCAATCAGTTGTTGCAACAAAGGACAGGTACTTGGGATCCCATCTCTTGTTTATCTCACATTTAATAGGGTATTGAAGTTATTAATGATTGATTTTTATGATTCCAAGCACTTCACTACAGAAATTATATTGCACTTTTTTTTTAATATTTTGTAGGTTTACAAGGAAGCCTATATTACCTACAACTACAAGGTTTTTTAATATTTCATTTTGTTGATTTCAAGTGAGTTTTATGAATAAAATGTGAACTGAAACCTATTCATTTGTCTCTTCCAAGCGCTTCAAGGAAGTCTTTACCAGTACCAAGGAGGGTAAGCAGGGAAGATACCAGTAGCACAAAGGTAATATAATCTTGTAACTGTTTGTCTTTTCTGGTGGTGGACAGTGGCAATAAAATATTTTCCCCTCCATATAGTTGTGCTTATTCAGATTGCCATATATTTTTCATTTTTTAATTTTTTTTTCAAAATCATTTTCCTTTTCTTATACTTCCATTTTACTTCATTTTAGGAAAGTGTTAGAAGTTCTCAAACAGCAAAAGGCCAAAGTGCTCTCCCCAGTAAGAAGCTGCAACATAGATAAGCACTTTGCAAATGTCAACGAACTGACCAATGCTATGTTAATTAAACTTAATATACTATTGATTTCAGCTAAGGCAACAGCAAACACAAGAGCTAGTTCCCAACTAATTAATGCAAGAAGCCATCTATGGAAGAATCGAGTGAGTGATGGTTTTGTTCAAATGTAAGTGATAATTAATCATATCATTAGCTAGTTCCTGCTTCTTCTATGTAAATTGTGCACTTCTGGTACATTATATCTGTTTGATTGGTCTTCAAGTTGCAAAACTGGGGAATCTAGCAAGTTCTATACCATTATGAGGTGATGTCTAGAAAATTGGTACTAATTAATGAGCTGCATCAGCATCCTGCATTCTGATGGGCCATAGAGGAGGCCCTTGAAGGGAGTGATATTTATGATTACCCCTTTTTAAAGTAATCCATATTCCATGATGCTTTCACAGCAGGATGATATCAATTAAAGTTTCTAGATTTTTAAATTGAAAATTTCTAGAATTTGACTGTGTTGCAGAATTTTACACCATTATATTTACCATTTTTCTTATACTAACTGATCTGTGGTGAATGTCTTTGCTAATTCCATGAAACAAAATCCAACATAAGAGCAGAATTTTAATGTAGTTCCATCTGGACAAGAGAATTATCATTGTACAGTAACATTATGTCGTATGAATTTTGGACTTGTTACAGCCTCTTGTTGAAATAGGCATTAGGACATTCTTTAGGTCCCTGATTTTCTTCCGGATCTCTTTTTCTTTCAGTTTCGTTTTTGTATTATCCATTAAATAAATTTGTGTCTCCCTCCTGTCCCTCAAAAGTTATGAATTTTTCTACACCTCTGTTGAATGGTTTTACCATGTCCCCTCATGCAGTTACCCTTGGGCTTAAGCATAGACAATACACATGCCCACCCTACCTTGTGCTGAGATTTGATTTTTTTTTATTTAGAAGAATATAGGACAATAAGGATCAGACCTTAAACCACATGAAGACAGATGGATGATTTTATATCTACAGAATCTATGAAATAGGAAATCATTATTTCTATTTATAGCTGAATGCCTGTTTATGCTCATCATTAACAACTAATTCTCCTTGATATAAGAATTTAATTATCAATTGATAATTTAGAGGATGAGATTTCTAGTTATTATTAATTGTTCATTTTCATGCTGAATCATGCAATTCACCTGTGGTGCAGGGTTCAACCTAATGTTTTACATGCATCCTCAAGGAAGTCCACCAAGGTATGTTGGCTGTACTTTATTGTCTGTAGTTGCTTTACTTGATTGATTGGTGCAGCAGTAGTTTCTTTTGAATTTCATATCTGTGCTTATTTTTCATTTTATTTGGAATTTCTTTGGTGATGCTTGTATAATTAATAAGGGTGAACTGTATAATATTGTGTGCTGAAGTAAAATATAGCAGAAAACCTTTAACTGTGTGTATATATGTCCATATATATGTGTGTGTATTAAAGTTACCCTTAGAGTAACTTGATCCCTCCTCATATAAATTAAAGTTACTTGGAATAACTCGATCCCTCGTCATATATATATATATTTATATATGAGTATATGACTGATTTCATGCTCTAAATATTGTGCTCGGTTCATTTAGTGACATAAGGTACTGTCTTGTCAGTCAATAATTTCCCCCACATTTTGATTTTGTTTCTCAACTTGATTTTTGACCTTGTTCGTTACAGCCTATTGTTAAGACCGCACTCAAGGCTTCCACTGCTCAAAGGACTATAAAATCTAAATCCATATCAGGTCAGAAAAAATTAGAATCAACTGCTGCAACATCATCTCAGGCCAAGGAAGCAGTTCCTTTGTCTTTTCCTGAGAATGGTTCGGTGACAGTTTCTGATGATGCAAATCAAAGTAATCAAAGTCATCTTCCATCTGGAGAGAGCAATCTGATAACAGATTTGTCAGAGCTTATTCCAAGGAAAAAATCCAGCCGCAGGAAATCTTATACATCTTCATTAATTGAAAACTCTAAGGTTGATGTTCTCAATGTATGAAACTACAATTATTTTTTAGTTTCCATAAATTTAAATGACAAGTAACCTTATTTTGCAGTTTCTCAAGGAAAGCGGTGAAGATAGAGAGCAGGATAACCTACCAAATATAGATAATGAATGTAATCAACTTGAAGTTTCTGAATACATTGATGATATATATCAGTATTACTGGGTTACTGAGGTAATATTTATCAGGTCTATGATGTCAGGTCTTTTTTATGGTTATTATTTAAAATAGAGATGTACAGTACTAGAGATATACTTTTCTTTTTCTACTTGAGTCTTTTATGAACATGCTTGTCTCTTTCTTTCTATTCCCCTCCCATTCCACTGAGGCTTTAATAGCTCCACCAATTATATATAAGTATTTTTTTTTTACAAGCATTTTACATTTGTAAGCTTTCAAAGAGACGACTATCCATCTCTCCGAAGTTGCTTGTGTTGAATATAGTGTGTTGAATATAATTCAATAACTTGGCACTCTTTTTAGCATTGTTGCTCTTCTTAATAGTTGTCAGCTAATTCTATAGGGATCTCAATCTTGCAGCAATTATCATAATCAACACTTCCAAGTTCCAATACACACCTTGACATTCAATCCAGTCAATGTCCACATTTTTTTTAAATCCTTTATTGGAGATTCTAGAATCAATTGCAAATTTTATTTTGATGTTTTACTCTTATCCCATATGCTTGGATAAGATACTTTATTACATTATCAGAAAGAGATGATGCAACCTTGTTCAACTTCTGCCATTGTTTAACTGATTTTGTCACTTCCCTGTTGAAGTAATCAACTAATCATGATACCACTGGCTTTCTTGAATATACAAATTTATAATACAATTTATCTTTATTCTCTAATCTTAACTAATGTTTTTGTCTATTTTAAAATTTCTTTCAACTGCAGGCACATAATCCAGTTTTAGCAAATTACATGTCAATTCAGACTGACATAACACCTCATTTGCGGGGCATTTTGATCAACTGGCTGATTGAAGTAAACAAAGAATTTCCATCATCTTTCAGATGGCTTTTCTTTCATCATGTCCTTTCCTTTATCTATTATTCTACTCATGACTTATCGTAGTCATTTTCTTTTATCGTAGTCATTTTCTTTGCTTATCATTATTGGCTATTGTAGGTACACTTCAAATTTGATTTGATGCCGGAAACACTGTATCTCACTGTTACATTGTTGGATCAATATCTTTCCCTAGTGACTATCAAAAAGACTGATATGCAGTTAGTTGGTCTTACAGCACTTTTGCTGGCTTCAAAGTATGAGGATTTTTGGCATCCTAGGGTAAGAAACCATTTTTTTAAGCATTTACTTTTGAAGAAAAGATGACATGCTTTATCTTGATCATAATGTTTTTATTGTCTTATCCGTTCTAGGTCAAAGACTTAATTAGCATCTCAGCTGAGTCATATACTAGAGATCAAATGCTTGGAATGGTATACAGTGCTTATTATGCATTTCTTATGACACTTTCCCCTTTCAATCCTCAGGTTTAAGAGTGATCTTGATACATTTCATAGCATGGTTATGTAACATAATGAATGACTTAGCAACTTCATAAAATATACAAATTGGTGAAATTTTTATTCAGCTAATATAGATTGATTAGACTATTTTTTTTGTTGAAAAAAATGTCAACAAGGAAGTTTACATAGGTCCAATTTCTAAATTCTAAAATTTTGTTAGAGTTCAATTTCTTACAGTTATTTTCTAATATGTTGTATGGTTTTCTTTACAGGAAAAACTCATTCTTAGAAAATTAAAGTTCCGTCTAAATTCTCCTACTCCTTATGTTTTTATGGTGAGGTTTCTCAAGGCTGCACAATCAGATAAAAAGGTATAATTCAGCATTGTTAGTTTTAGTAAAAATATGTGTATAGGTGTTGAATGATATAGAAGTAGTTGATAGAGAATGATAGTAAGGTTTTATTTGATATTTGGAAGTGCTTACTACAAATGATGATACAATTGCTTTTTTATAGGCATGCAAGAATAGTTCTAGAAATATTTAGACTTTATTGTTCTAGAGTTTTCTAGCTTTTCTTTTAGCTTTTCTACTTTTTTCTAAAGTTACATTTCTATAAGTTTAGATTTTTCTAAATATACTGTGAATATTTTACAAAAGTATTCTAGAATGTTCTTTACTTTTTCATATACATATATTAGTACTACACTCCTAGAAATTTGTAGCACATTCTTTCACTCCTCCTTGATGCAAATTTCGGAAACTCTAAGCATTGTTCGTAGATGCTCAAATATTGCTCTTGGTAATGCCTTCGTAAAAATGTTTGCGATTTGATCTTCTGTCTTACAGTACTTGAGTTGCATTTGTCTAGTTGTCTATGCTTCTTTGATGATTCTTCATAGCACTTATGCTCAAGCATGACTATATTGCAAGTTTCATATATGTCTACCAATGATCTTACTCGTCTCGGAGTAGATTTTGGTGAAGAATCTTCTTGTTGTGGAGGTGGAGGAGGCGTGCCTGGATTCCTTACTACTTCAACTTCTTCTTGAGGTTGTTGCTCTAGAACGGGAATGTTGCTTCTTACAACCTTTTCTTCTTCCCAATTCCAAGTGGCATTTTCATCGACCTTAACATCTCGATTGATAATGAGCTTCTTTGTTTGCAGATTGTAGACTCGATAGCCTTTTGATTGTGTACTGTACCGCAAGAAAATGCCTCGTATAGTCTTGTTTTGTAACTTATGTATCTTCTCATCAAGAACATGTATGTAACAGATAGACCCAAATACTATGTTTAGTTGATGGCTTTTGCCCACTCCATGCTTCACTAGGAGTCTTGTCTTGAACTGTCTTAGTTGGACATCTGTTGAGTATGTATACTGCAGTGTAAACTGTTTCTACCCAAAAAGTGTTAGGCAAACCTTTCTCCTTTAGCATCGATCTTGCCATGTCTATAGCTGTGCAATTCTTCCTCTTAGACACGCCATTTTGTTGCGGAGAATATGCAACGGTAAGTTGTTGCTCAATGCCTTCATCTTCACAAAACTTATCAAACTTGTGTGAGTTGTACTCTTTGCCTCGATCACTTCTAAGTACTTTTATATGTTTCCCACTTTGCTTCTCGACAAAAGCTTTAAACTTATTGAATATTCCAAAGACTTCGGATTTTTCTTTAATAAAGTATACCTAGGTCATTTTAGAAAAGTCATCAATGAAGAGAATGAAGTACCTGTTGTTTTTGGGTGATGGTGTCTTAATTGGTCCACAAATGTCAAATGTGGATCAACTCTAACAAGTCTTTAGCTCTCCATGCTTTGTCAATTGAAAATGGTAGTTTGTCTTGCTTTTCGAGAAGACATCCTTCACAAGCTTTGTTGTTTTCTTTCAAGCATCACACAGATCTCTCATCATATTTTGTTGGTATAATAGCTTCCAGGCATGGGTGTTGAAGTGGCCAAATCTTCGATGCCATAGCCATGAATCATCAAGTTGGATTTTCATGACAATGTTGGTAGTATATTTGAAGCTTATCAGGAAACTTTTATATCTTTTTTCCATTTTAACTTGGACTATCTCTTGTCTTTTGTTACAATTATCCTAGATTTTGCATGTATCTCCTTCAAAGTGTAGAGCATAGCTTTCTCTATCATTTGGTCAATGCTTAAGAGATTTTTTTTTAGGATTGGGAATAAGTAAGAAATCTTTGATGAGTCTCGTACCTTTCTTTGTCTCCACCATGACAGTGCCTTTACCTTTGAACTCCAGCATGGTGCCATTTCTCAATTGAACATTTACTTTGACGGAGTTATCAATTTCCTTGAAGATGCTTCTATCTTTGACCATGTGATTACTGCAACCGCTATTCAAGTACCAGCTTTCATTTGTTTCATCACTAGAATCTCGGGTAGCATAGAAAAGATGCTCATTATCATGCTCTTCAACAAAATTTGCTTGATGCTTGTTTTTGTTGCGGCAATTCTTCTTTACATGTTCGAATTGCTTACATATGCCACATGGAGGATATTTATTTTGATTGGTCTTAGAGAAACTTCTAGAATTTCCTTTATTTCTAGAAATTTCTTCACTATTTTTCTTTTCTCTATATTCTTTATTTTGAGATTGTAATTTGAGCTTTGATTGAAAGGCATTTTTGACAGTCTTCATCATGCCTACTCAATCTTTGCTAATATGCTTGATGAGAGCCCATTAGTTCTGTCACCGACATAGTAGACAGATATTTGGTTTGCTCAATTGTAGTCACGATTGCATTATACTTATGGGGAATAAAGATTAGAATTTTCTCAACAATTCTCTTGTCAAGAATATTTTTCCCATATGCTCTCATTTGACTAACTATTTCTTTTATCCTAAAATAGTAATTTTTTATAGTCTTAGACTCCTTCATTTTTATTAATTCAAATTCACATTTTAGAGTTTGAAGTTTAATGGTGCGTACCTTGACACTTCCTTGAAACTCTTCCTACAGTGTATTTCATGCTTCTTTAGCACTTCTGGCACCCATTATTCTTGGAAAAATTGTGTCAGCTATTGCTTGTTGGAAGATAAATAATGCTCTTGAATCTTTTTGCTTGTTTTTCTTTAACTCCTTTTGAGCTGTAGTCAAAGTAGAAATGTCTGTGGGAACAATGAATCCATCTTTTATAATATCTCATAGATCTTGAGAGCAAAAAAATGTTTTCATTTTAATGCTCCAAAAATCACAATTTTTTCCAATAAAAATAGGGACAGGAATAGATGAGGGTTGAATAATGTTGGCCATTGATTAAGGAAAAATTATGGCATTGGTAAAGAATATAGCAGGATTTTTTGAAAGTAGTTGGATAATATCTCTATGCCTAGTAGATGACCGAACATAGCTCTGGTACCGTTGTTAGTTTTAGAAAAATATGTGTAAAGGTGTTGAATGATAGAAGTAGTTGATAGTAAATGATAGTAAGACTTTATTTGATATTTGGAAGTGTTTACTATAATTGATGATACAATTGCTTATTTATAGGCATGCAAGGAAAGTTCAAGAAATATCTAGACTTTATTGTTCTAGATTTATTTCACTTTTCTCTTAACTTTTCTACATTTTTCTAAAGCTACATTTCTATAAGTTTCTAGATTTTTCTAAATACATTGTGAATATTTACAAGAGTATACTAGAATAATCTTTACTTTTTCATATATATATGTTATTTCTAGAAATTTGTATTACCTTTTAACAAGTATGCATGGTTGTACTGCATACTATCTTGCAGACTGTTGATTGTCCAAATCTAGTTTATCAAATTGATATTGCTTCTAGGCATGAAGGATAATCAATCAGTTTGGATGAGAAATCAGTCATTCCAATTGATTGTTCTGTGCAGGACATTAAATTTGATATCTAAAATTTTGTCTGCAATTTATTTTTCCAGCTTGAGCACATGGCATTCTTTCTGGTTGACCTATGCTTAGTTGAATATGAAGCTTTAGCATTCAAGCCTTCATTACTTTGTGCATCAGCTCTCTATGTTGCACGTTGTACCTTGCAAATAACTCCACCATGGACCCCATTACTTCACAAGCATGCGCGTTATGAAGTTTCACAGATCAGGCACTTTTTTTTTCTTCATCTTTTTCATTTTTAAAATTTAGGTTGATTTCTATTTATGCTAACTGTAATATTTGTAGGGATTGTGCGGATATTATATTGAAGTTCCACAAAGCTGCTGGGGTTGGAAAATTGAAGGTGACATATGAAAAATACTCTACACAGAAACTCAGTAGGGTTGCAGCAGTGAAACCGTTGGATAGACTTCCCCTGTGATTTGAACTGTGCTCTAGTTATACCAGTTATATAATATGATATTCTTATGAACTCTTGGAATGCTGTAACCACATTTATATCATGGCTTATAAATATGCATTAAGATAGGAGTTAAATTCAAAAAATCTCGAGGTTTTAATTTAGTCGAGGTTTTTTCTTCCAGGTTGGATGTACAGCCTTGGTTCTAGTTGTAATGGTTCCTTTCTATTATTAGGCTTTCGGCGACTTATCCGCTTTATTTTAGTGGAGACTTTTTCTTCCAGGTTGGATGTACAACCTTGGTTTTAGTTGTAATGGTTCGTTTTTATTAGAAACATGCTTTGGGTGATTTATCTAGCCTCCAGGTTAATGTTCTTTTAAATTCAATCTCAAGACTAAGAAATATCTATTTTCATTTCGATTGGTCAATGTGTTTGGTTGTGATAAGAATTTATTTATATTTATAAAACAAAACGGGACTTTTATTATTCATTGCCACATGTTAATATCTTATGCTTTTTGCATTTGTCAAAACTTCGTGTCATATTTTTTTTTCTATTTTTCTAACCAACCATATGCCTTTTTTTTTCCTATCATAATAATTTATGATCATGATAGATTTGTCTTTGCCTAACTTTTTTTACTTTTTTTTTTTTAAAATTTATGATAGTATTCCCAATTTGAGTTTTCAAAATAGTATTCCTCTCCCCCCCCCTCCCCCCTCCCTTTTTTTTTAATAAATCATAGTTCATTTGGTTGAAGTTATATGCTTTTTATAATGATTTTTTTAAAAATTTATGATAGTACCATTTATTATTATATCAGGATATATAATTTTACTATTCATGTCATGTTAACCTCACTCTTTTTTTTGGTAAATAGATGAGGCTAAAAGCCCAAACTAACGACCATGGTGAAATACAACAATTGCATCATTAGCTAACAGAGGTGAGTATGAAGCCACACAAGAGATGAATCATAAACACAAACTAGATTGATTAGTAAGTCCTCTCTTAGACAAAGCATTTGCAACGTGATTAGCTTCTCGAAAGATATGAACACTATTCGACACATTAACTTGTTTGACAACGTGAACAATGTTGTTTAAAAGAGCATAACAAGTGTGTGTGGGAATTACACCCTTATGTAGCACGTGAACAACTAGAGTTGAGTTTGTTTTGACATGCACCACCTCTGTCAACCCACAATCCACCATGATTTGCAAACTATAGTAGATTCCCCAAATTGTTGCTTGGACAATTGACACATTGGCACATCGACAAGAATAGGCTAGAATTGGCACTCCAACATGGTTACGTACAACTCCTCCACATGCTGCCTTTGTTAAACTATTTTAATATTATAATAATGGATTGTATTAATCAATAATTAAAATGTTACTTAATTATCATTAATTGATAATACAACAACCATGGTGAAATACAACAACTGAATCATCAGCTAACAGAGGTCAGTATGAAGCCACACAGGAGATGAATCATAAACACACAAACTAGATTGATTAGTAAGTCCTCTCTTAGCCAGAGCATTCGTGACGTGATTAGCTTCTCGAAAGATATGAACACTATTCGACACATTAACTTGTTTGACAACGTGAACAATGTTGTTTAAAAGAGCATAGCAAGTGTGTGTAGGAATTACACCCTCATGCAACATATGAACATCCAGAGCTGAGCCAATTTCGACATGCACCACCTTTGTCAACCCACAATCCACCATGATCTGCAAACCATATTTGATTCCCCAAAGCTCTGCCTGGATAATTGACACATTGGCAAGTCGGCAAGAATAGGCTAGAATGGGCGCTCCAAAATGGTTACGTACAACTTCCCCATATGCTGCCTTTCTTAAGTTATTGTATCAATAATAAATATAACTATATAATTAAATGTAAATAATTATTTTTATATTTACCCTTTTAATCTTATTTCTTTAAATTGTTATACATTATTTTATCCACATAATTATCCTATAATTTTTTCTAAATATCTTAGGTAAGTTTATTATTATTATTATTATATTTTTTTAAAATAATATATACATATAAAATGTATAATAAAAATTTTATAATTTACTAATTAATTTTAAAATCCAAATGTACTTATATATTATATATTCTTTTTTCTTTTATTAAATCTGAAATATATGTATTGAACAATGAAATCTAATTAAATTATTTTTATTTTGCCGAAATATATATATATATATATGTATATATATGTATGTATGTATTTTGCAATTACTCTAATACTAAAAATTATTTTTATAGAAACTGTATATACTTTTATGTTATAACGTCATAAATAAATTTATTTTTATTAAAATTTCAATTCTAATAATAATATAATTTTCTTAAATTTAAATATATACATGCGTTACAACCTATTAAATAGAATTTTAATAATACATATATACTAATACAAACTTTATGTATATACATACACACACACACACACTTATACTTAAATCTACTAATTTGAAAAACAGATTTATGTTAATGGATAACGTATATATTTATATTCTTATTTTATTTAAATAATAGCATATATATATATATATTTGTATAAAATTTTATATTTTGAATAGTGTATGTATAAATATTGTTTTTAATGTATTAACAGTATATAACTATTTATATATACATATAACTTAATCCATTTTGTTTTTCCAGAATAATAAATAATAAATATGATACCGAAAAGGTTAAAATAATTTTCTATTTATACAAAAAATATTTATTTTCTGTTTAAATCATAAATAACCAGTTAAATAATCATTTTTCAGGTTATAAACAATTTTCACCTATTAAAATTTTGTTTAAATATAATATCCAGCAAAATTTAATTTTTAACCTAAACTAACCGGCTAAATCAATAGTTAAACCATTTAAAATTTATGATACAAATTAGAAATTTATTCTAATCGATTAAATCAAGAAAAGTTTAATTTAACCAATTGATTTAGTACATTAGCAGATTAAAACTAATAAATCATTATTAGCTTCAGTTTTAACTGATTAAAATTAATAAACTAGGATAAGAATCAATTTCAACCGATTATTCATAAGAAATCAACACAATAATCACAAAATAAACTCAAGATAATAACCATCAATATAAAATAAAACCAGTTTCAATAAATATGATAGAAGAACCAAATAATCATGCATAAAATGAAAGCTAATGGATTTGGGGGCCAAACCCATCCCATAAACCTTATGTTAAGTAATAATAAACCTTATGTTAAGCAATAATAAATTGAATTAAACACTCCACTCCCCCTTACCTTAAAGTAAGCTTCATTGAGAGAAGAGAGTGATGGAAAGAGGATGAGAACCCAAGCAAAACATCAATAATTAAAAGCCTTTCTTGCTTCTAACACCACCAAGTATGTGATCTATGTGTATTTTAGTGTGAGGAAATTAAAAAGTGAGAGGAGAAGGAGAGAGAGCTGTCGTACAGGGAGAGAAAAGAGAGGAAGATGGTGGATTTGAGTTTTTAGTGTGTTTAGTTTTATTAAGTGTAAGAAAAATAATATGTGGTCAATTTTTTTTCTTCCATTTAGTAATTAAAATAAATAAAAAACTTGGTATTATCTAAAATGATATGGAACTTGGCTGCCAAGTTATTTCAACCGAAATATCTATTAGATATTATCCAAACATTTTCAATTTTTTTAAATATGTAATTAGTAGATAATTATACAATTAAATATTAACTAAAATAATAAGTTTTGAGCTTTCATGTATTGATAGTGGGCTTGGCTGAGTTGGAACGTCCAGCCCAACTAAATTAACAGATTTTATAAAGGTTTTTATTATTTTTAATTTATTATATAATTATTTATATTTATTTTACATTAAAAATACTTAATAAATCAATTTTATGCACAATAATTAGTATTTTTTTTTTGAAAATTTTAAAATTTTAATTTCAAATAAAACATTTCTAATTAAAATCAACATATATTTCAAAATTTTTCTAAGTTAAAAATGTATTTTAAAAATTTTCATCTATTTTTATTAATTTATCTCATTGTAAATATTTTGCTAGTTTTTAGGGATGTAACAGTCATTTTATATTATTCTGGGCTTTGGTTTGAAAAATTATTAAAATCTAAACTAAAGTATATTTGTTATTCTGAATGCAACTGCGTACTCAAAATTTCTAAATTCCTACCCAGATGCTTAAAACAAATATTGAATAAATAAAAAAAAGGGTAAGTGAAAATGAGGGTGTTAGTTATACAATGTGCTTTAAGTTTTGCTGATGTTAATCAATTTTTTGGTACCCTATCTGTATTAGTATCTTGGTAATATGTTATAGTACATTGTATTGTTGTATTATTTATTAGGGATTTTTTTAACTGAACAGTTTTATGGAATCACGTGGTGGTTCCTTATTGTTTTGATGTTCAGTTTTTCTCCCTAATTGTGTCAAGACTCTGAATGGGACCAAGTATGAGGACTGGAAAGAGTCTTTGGATCTCTACTTGGCCATTGTTAATTTAGATTTGGCTTTGAGGGTTGAGAAGCCTGCACCCCTCACTAATAAGTCGTCTGAGGCTAAAAAGATTTCTCATGATAATTGGGAACACTCTAATAGGGTGTGCTTAAAGGTGATTAAATACACTCTAAAGAAATCTATTAGACAAAGCATTCTAGAGAATGATAGTGGGTAGGACCATTCACTAGATTTCTTGATGAGTGTGGGATTGAGGCTTAATACACAATGCTTGGTACTCTTGAGCAGAGTGGAGTTGCAAAGAGACGTAACCGCACACTTATGGATATGTTGAGATGTATGTTGAGCCATTTGTCGTTGCTAGATTTTCTTTAGGGAGATGCTTTGAGGACTATTATGTATATTCTTAATCAAGTACCCAACAAATCCGTGCCTAAAACTCCCTATGAGCAAATGACCAGATGGAAGCTGAGCTTGAGACATTGTCATATATGGGGTTGTAAGGCAGAAGTTAAACCTTATAATTTGCAGCAAAAGAAGCTTGATCTCAAGACTGTTAGCAGTTTCTTCATTGACTATTTTATGGGTTCGAGAGGTTGCAGATTTTGTTGTCCTTCTCACTCCATGTGAGTTATTGAGTATAGTTGAGCAGTTTTCTTAAAGGATGATTTGGATAGTGGGAGTCATACACCACGGCTAGTCACTCTCATAGAAGATTGCACCATAGTTCTGATGCCTGTCATTTTTCTTCCTACAAATGTTATAGTTCCAGTTATTCATATTGATGATCAAAATCTTGGAGGAGAAGAAGATATATATAACGGCACCACCAATTGGTGTGCAACATTATGATGATATTGATGAAGTAGCTCCATTGATGATCTTAGAGAGTACGCAGGCCTTCTATACCAGATGACTATGTTGTGTGTATTCAAGAGCTCAAGTTTGATCTCTATGATGATGATGATCCTATCACTTTTCAAGAAGCAATTTCCAGTTCTCATGTTTTTGCTTGGCTGAATGCTATGCATGATGAATTGTCTTCCATGTCTCATAATGATGTCTGGGATCTTATGGAGTTACCAATTAGCTGTAAGCTCATTGTATGCAAATGGGTCTTCGAGACCAAACATACTCCAAATGGTAAAATTGAGAGATATAAAGCTAGATTAGTGGCAAAGGGATATAGTCAACGAGAAGGCATTGATTATAAGGAGACTTTCTCACCAGTTTCAACAAAAGATGCACTTCGAGTTGTTATGGCTTTAGTTGCTCATTTTGACTTAGAGCTTCACTAGATGGATGTGAAGACGACTTTTCTGAATGGAGATCTTGCTGAGGATGTCTATATGGTTTAGCTTGATGGTTTTTTTGAAACAGGCATTGAACATTTGGTTTGCAGGCTAAAAAAGTCTATTTATGGACTGAAACAGGCATCTAGGCAATGGTATTTAAAATTTGATCAGGTTGTCATCTCTTTTGGCTTCAAGGAAAATGTTGCAGATTAGTGCATTTACTTGAAGATTAGTGGGAGCAATTTTACAATTCTTGTTTTGTATGTCAACGACATTCTTCTTGCTAGCAACTGCATTAACCTTTTGATTGAGAGAAACTTGATGTTGAGTAGCCACTTTGATATAAAGGACCTTGGTAATGCTTCCGTTATTGTGGCATCTAGATTCATCGTGATAGGTCATATTGCATTCTTGGATTGTCTTAGAGAGAATAATTGAAAAGGTCCTTAAGAGGTTTAACATGAATTCTTGCTCCCTATGTGTTGCATCTATGCAAAGAGGTGATAAATTCTTTAAAGATCAATGTCCTCAAAATGATATAGAAATGACTAACATGCAAAAGGTTTCATATGCTTCCACTCTTGGTAGTTTGATGTATGCTTGAGTTTGTACTCATCTCGACATTGCTTTTGTTGTTAATACTTTAGGGAGAAGAGTAACCCAAGTTTGAGTCATTGGAAAGCTATTAAAAGGGTCATGAGATATTTGTAGGGAACCAAGAATCATATGTTGATCTATAAGAAATTTGATCAATTTCAGGTCAATGATTATTCTTATTTTGATTTTGCAGGTTGCCTTGATGATCGAAAGTCTACTTTTGGCTTTATTCTCATGGTGGTTGGAGGAGTATTTCTTGGAAGTGTTAAACAAACTCTTACAACTACTTCTACCATGGAAGTAGAGTATGTTGCTTATTACAAGGCTACTGGTCAAGCTATGTGGCTTAAAAATTTAATTCCAATTTTCATTTTGTTGGAAGCATTTCTAGGCCACTTGTGATATGCTACAACAATACTGTCGTTGTGCATTTCTCTCAACAATAAGAGCTCCTTTTGTACAAAACATTTTGATGTTAAATACTTGTTTGTTAGAGAGAAAATTTTGGATTTTTAAACTCAAATAAAGCATCTTGCCACAGAGAACATGTTGGTAGGTCCATTGACTAAAGCCTTATCTGTTGGAGCTTTTTATAGATATGTAGCTTATATGGGTTTAGTTAAGACTTTTGACGTATTGGGCTAGTGGGAGTCCGATATTATGTATTTCTTAAGAGATATGTATTGGATGACATCACTTTAATATCATATCTCTTATAGCATTTTCAGATGTTTGGACTGTTGTTGGATTGCATCTTTCTATTAATAAATTATTCTATTAATTATTATTTTCTTATGAGAAATGTGAATGTTTAACATGTATGATATATATCCCTATCAGATATTATTTTTGCAGTGTTAAAGGCTCACATTTCTTATATTGTTGTTTGACATATGATTAGACCATAATTTTCATTCTAGTCCTAATGATTCTCATATTTTAATGATTGATTAATACTATCCAAGTGGGAGAATGTTAAAATATTTTAATATTATAATAGTGGATTGTATTAATAAAAAAATTAAAGTGTTATTTAATTATCATTAATTAATAATTGAGAATTTTATTAAATATGTCGGTTGTGGAATATTAGAAGACGGGTTTTATATTAAGAGTGACCTTGTGATGAGTTCAGTCATTTATTGTAAATAACCCATTGAGAAGTCTCTATTTGCTACTAGAGATTATAAATTTGCTATCCCATTAAGCAAATTTACAGAGACCGTACTTTCCTAAAAAGCAGGCAAAAAAGCTCTCAATTCAGGATTAGGTTTCCCTCTTCAAAGTGGCTCTAATGGAATCGGGAATGAATTCAGATTAGTATATTGTTAATTTAATATTACATACTGTTTATAATCACATGCTATATATGTATCTATTGGTATACTATAGTTAGTATTGTATTTATTTTTCTATCAGCCTTACCTTCATGCAAAGCCACAACACCATCAGAGTTGAGCTTCAATTCCTCAAAAGGTGGAGGGAGCCGGTGCATGGACACCTCTTTCGCGGAACTGTAGCTCCCAGAGGCGAAGGGGCTCGTAACCGCATGCACGTTGATAATCTCAAGGGCCCTATTCTGAATTCCGAAAGTCGCACCAACAACAATAGGTATATTGTCCTTAAAAACAAATGCACTCCGAGCTCGCCAGATAACATCTATGGCAATGGCAAAATTTACATTCCAATGCTAGGGGAGAGGAAAGCTGCTACGCAGATTGGACTCAAGCCATCCGGTCAAATTATGGTTAAAAAACCCAGGAGCAGAAATATTCCTTAGCAACTTCTCCCCCATAAGACGCGGGTTCGTGCAGTCACGCAAAGCACGTCTGCATGTGGCGAAAGGGACAGAGGGGACTACCCGCAATATGTCTATCATAGCGGATAAGATCGGTAAGAAGCCCATTATGGGCTATCCTCCACGACAGAACGTTAATGCGTTCAGGTCCTGGCCAATTCCAAACAACTCCGAACACCTGATTGGGCGTCAACGTCTGAACCTCCATAAAACATCTATAGGCATGTCTAAAATTAAAACTACCATCAGATGAGCCTAGCCAAGCAATGGTATCCAGACCACCATCTGGATGGGGGGCAAGGTAGCTGGTCACACACAACACAACAAAACATTTTCAGGAAGCCAAGATGTCAGCAGCCCCATATTCCACGAACCATTTGGCAAAGTGAAGTCCTTTACGTAAAGGCTGGACACTTCAGGGGTGAGTGTTGCCAAGGCTAAGGGTGCAAGTCTAGGGAACGGTTTCAGCCAGGGGTCCCCCCAAGAGCGGGCATAAGGCCCATCCCCAATTCTCCAACAAATATTTATTAAAAACCGATCCTATACACTACACTACTAGAAAAGTTTAATATAACGACGGAATTTAGAGACATAATACTTTTTGTCTCTGTCAGAGACAAATTCAGAGACAGATATTAGTGCATAGAAACGAAACAAAATTTTACATTTTAGAGATGATAGTCAGAGACGGATATTTCTGTCTCTATTTTATTTAGTCTCTATGTTTGTCTCTATATGTTCTAAATATAATCAGAGACGGGTATCGGAGACGATATTACTCGGTGTCTGTTAAATGTTAACAAAGTTTGTCTCTGAGTCCGTCTTTGGTTGTCAATTTGATGAAATTAAAAATTCTAATACCTTTGAGACAAAAATATTTTCGTCTCTATATCTTCTTTTTAATTATAATAGCAAAATTTTATTATCATATCATTTTAACAATTCAAGCAAAATCGTAGACTTTTATAAATAATGTAAAATGTATTTATCCTAAAAACATGATGACTCAATATTATTATTATTATTATTATTACCATCATCATCATCATCATCATTATTACTATTATTATTATAGATTGTGAAAAAATATGCATGGCATGGCTTAAGGAGGAATTTAAAAATTAACTAGAGATTAAAATTATTATCAATAGTTATTAATATGTTTTATTATATATATAAGAGATAGTTATTTTAAAATTTTAATTCATCTTAAAAAATGTATATTTTTAAACTATACTTTTGAACTATATCTTATTTAGTTAAATTAATTAAATAATATATATATATATATTATTCTAACTTAATTTAATTTACCAACATGTTATTGGCCCAAGTGGTATTGGGCTTGGATCCATTAAGCAAGACCTTAGGTTCGAACCTTATGTATGGAAAAAATGTGGTTTGGAGTGGAGAGCCCACTAAAGGTGGCCAGGTAGGTTTTTCGGCAAAAATTAGTCATTGACAAAGCCAGAGATGTCAACGGGGCAGGGCAGGTATCGGTAGTAGCTACCTACTACCCGCCCCACCAAATAAAATCCACACGAGTACCTGCGAATATTTTTAATATCTACGAGTATCTGTGGATGCTTTCTAAAAATAAAAAAATTACAAAATTATTTTGTGTGTTGTGAACAATTATAAAGTGCTGTAAATATTACTTTAAATTTATAAATTTAAATTGTAAATTAAAGAGTTATTGTTTAAATCACTTTGAATATAAATTTTAATTATTCTAACAATTTTTCTAAAAAAAGTAGTTTAAATGCTCACAAATTTATGTTCCTTTTGTCTTGTAGTATAATTGTATAAGATTTCTCTCATAATGAACAATCATTTTGGAAATTTTGGATAAATTTATGTAATTTTATCTATATTAATATATAAAGGTATTTAAGTAAATATGTAATTGCAGGTAGCAAGTACTTGTACCTACCCGGTTAATAAACGAATAGCTGATATATCCGTTTAGAATATCCGTAGTACCCATTTAAAGTACCAATTTTCTACCCGTGATAGATTTTATCCGCGCATGTGCGCGAGTGCAAGTTTTTTTGCCATCTTTAGGCAAAGCCAATGGATACTTCGTACTTATGATATGGTCACCTTAAAAAAAAAAAAACTTAATTCAATCTAATTAAATGAAATATATTTGATTGGTAACCCATTTGAATAATTTGAATGAGGTCCTACTCACAAACCTTATTATTATAATTGTACTCTACCATTGCCATTGCATCACCACTGTCACCACCCACCATTGTTGCTGCCACTGTCACCACCACCACCATAATTGCCATTGTCGAAGCCGCCATTACTATCATCACCACCACAACCACCTCCATCGCTTTCGCCACCACCATTGCCACACAATTATGGCGATAGTGACAGTGGTGGTAGCGACTGCGGTGACTACAATGATAATAGGGATGACAACAATGGTGGTGGAAATTGTAGTTGTGGTGGCAGCAGTGATGGCGGGGGTGACAGTGATGGTTGTGTGATGGACGTGGCAACAGTAATGGTCTTATACGAGGTGTTTATAATTGGGTTTTAATCTCAAGTGTAATTTTTTTAACTGTGATCTACGGGCTATCATTGAAAATTTTCATTTTCTCATTCTAAAAGTTTCCCATTTGAAACACCCTTATATTTATATTTATAACATGTATTTTAACCTGTGTAGTACACATAATAAATATTTATTTATATAATTAAAATTTATAATTAATGATTATTTTTGAATATATAAATTATATTATATATAATTATAATTTGTACAAGATAAATATTTTTAAACATATAAATTATATTTTAGATTTAAGATAAATAATTTCTAATGTGATACAAGGTTATTTTTTAACTATTGATGGTTTCTTTTTAAAAAAGATATTGAAATTCAATTTAGAAATAATGATAAAAGGATACATTGAAAAAGATAAGAGGTTAAAAAAATTACTAAAGTAAATGCCTTGATTTAAGTTATTTTAATTTTTATATATAGAAGATAATTTTAAAAGTAAATTTTAATTTATACACACCCATCACTCACATACAAATATTTTATTTTTTAGTTATAATTAATACATAAATACATATATATATATAAACTTTGCATTGGACAGCAAATATTAAAAAATTGCAGACACGTATCATGTATTTAATATTTTAAATTTTTTAGTCTAATGATTAAATAACATGATAAATATTAAAAGTAAAAATTTAATAAAAACTTTCTTCTCCCAAATATTTTGACCATTCTAAATTTCCCTCTCTCAAATTAACCCAAATAACCTAAAGCTTAATCAAAATTTTCTAACTTTTTGTCTTCCCTCTCTTCGTCTTTCACTCTCCACAGTTTAACCTAACCTTTTCAATTTTAACTCTCCAAAGTTTCACACCCCAAATTTGCTGTGCTGTTTCCTTTTCTATAGCAACTCTAGTGCCTCTTCGTTCCCCTACTACTGTTGGTCCTCCAACTTCAACGCCCTCTTCCCCCTCTGTTTTTGTACAGTAATGGGTTTAGGGTTTTGAAACAGTGAATGTTCACCACCTTAGGTTCAACTTTTTTCTTTTATATTCAAGTACTTTATCTCTTTTGATTCCCACGTTTCTCTCTCTCCCACTATGTCTATGTGTGCATCAAAGTTACCTTATTTTTGTTCGTGTGTTGCACAATTAAAGGACGCTCTCTCACTATGTGTATGTGGCTGGAGAATGGTGATTTATTTTTAGAGGGGAATTTGTGTTTAGAGGATGCTGTCAGTGAAAGCATTTTTTGTTTGAAAAGTCCACAAGTTATAAAGGTTCTTTTGAGTACCCTGTTTCTAAGGTATTTTTAGTGTTAGGTACACAGAAATCCTTTTTAGGGAATGATACTTTTTTCTAGTATTTGAACAGGGGGCATGTGTGTATAACTCTGGGGCATAATTGGTCTTTATTACTTTTGGAAGGGGGACCAATGACCAATTATTGCTCCTTGTCAAATTGTCTCAAGTGACTCTTTATGTTGAAACTTTGGTTGATGTAATTCAATGGGGTTAAGGAGGTCATGTCAGTGGATAGTGTGGTGGGTAAGGTGGGACCATTATCATGTTTAACATGTTGCATTTGCTGTCCAGTGCAAAGTTTATAACTTGTAGTTGTGTATCAGCTTATGACCCCAAAAGGAAAAAAACATTGCAATCATCTCTTATATTTTTTTTTCTTTTTCCCAAAAAAAGAAAATGGAAAATATAAATGTGATAAACAAGAATGTGTAATCCCCTGTCACTCTTCTATTTCTATATGTGATAAACAAAAATATGTAATCCCCTGTCACTTTCCCAATTGTTCTATTGAGGTATTTTAATATTTGTGTGGTGATTGTTTATTTGTGGACCATGTGAAGATATTTGTATCTTATTACTTCTTATTTTGTAGACTGAAGATTCACGGATTGAGGATCTTGAGCATGTGTGATATACTAGAGATCAACTTTGATAGATTAGAAAGGTATATCCTAACTATATTCTGTTAATTGAATAGTGTTTTATAGTAGAAAGTATTTAGTGTTTTCAACTGATGTAAAAACCTACATATTTGTTTTATCTTCCTATATTTTATGCTTTTGTGCATGTATATTTTGTGAATATATCCTAAGTGGAAGAGTTTATTTTTGCCTGACCACCATATATAGACTGAAATCCAAAACTGTAAGTTTTGCTTGAGCTAAATAATAATTGTAATGGTAGTTTCTGTTGTTGAAGTTGTGTGTGCATTGCCATAGAAATAAGTAGTTCCGATTATTGAACTTTTAGTAAATGAGTATACATAATAACATAGTAGTGGATAAGATAATTTAACTAAAAATAATCAAAGAAAACAATCAAACACAATGACAAGATGAAATAGAAAAGAAAACTGAAATTATCTTTTAGTTATTGGTATGATTATACATCCAGAAATAACTAATCATTTTTTTTCTTCTGATACGATACTAGAGATAAATATTATAGGTTTCTAAAACCTTTGGGAGTGGAAAAAAAAAAAAAAACAGAGATATGTATGTTTTAGTTCTTTAACTTTATGGTAAAGGGTACTAGTAAAATTTTAACTGGTCAATAAGTAAGCATAATTTTTTTTAGAGTACATCAAATTAATTTCTGCCAGGATGTAGATATTATCAAAGTAAATTTTATTACTCAGAATAAAATATTTTCTAAAGACACGAGTATGGTGAAGGCATAGTATTTTAAAGTGTGTAAATATCGTAGAAATGTTGAAATTTAGTATATATTGTGTAGGATGGAGCTTGATGTGCTAATTAAGAATGACTTCATATATATATATATATATATATATATATATATATAGTCTTTTCTAAATTTGTTATTATCAATAAAAAATGTTATTTATTAAAGGAAATATTACACATTAGAATTAATTAGAATTCTCTTTATTGTTAAAGTTAATGGAAGTTATGTCAAATCCTAATTATTATATGACATTTTTTTTTTCAAATATTGGTGAGTAAAACAAACCTAAATGGAAAATATAATTCTACATTTTTATGGTCCGTAACAAATCAAGGCACTAATATATGCTAATTGTATTCTCCAAATGATTGATATATATAATAATCAATATAAAGTGATAATATCAATTCATTAGTACACGTGGATGGAAACATGGATTTATATGTAGTATATTCTTACGGTTCCTTCGCTTTATACCAATAAATATAGGATCTAGATGCCTTTGCATTTAAATAAAAAGAAAATCATGAAAATAAAAGGGAGAAAATAAACCAGACAAGAAGAATCCACCGTGTACATATATCATTTACTTTAAACCAAGCTAAAGGACCACTCGAAAGATTGTGCCAACTTTTATCCAAACTTCTCTTCATGTATAATGCTATATAAATGCAAAGTTGTGTGCTTAGGAAAACCACTTATATATCTATAGGGAAAGTATTGATAACCATAGGACTTTAGACTGGAGCAGCATTAAATTTCGAGCTTAACTTAGTTTAGTCTAACAGCTACCCTCAATGGGTAGAAGAATCTCTCCATTGCATGCAAAAACTCCACCCCATAGCGTAATGCCTCCTCTCTAGCTAAGGTCGTACTTTAAAGTGTTCATAGACTTAATCTCAATCCCAATACATTTCATATACCTTGAGCTTATAAGCTTTTTTTGTGCATGCAGTAATTAAGCTTTCTTATGCATGCTACTATTTTTTGTATAGATGAAAATATATTATGTGTTATCCTTCAACATGGTACTCCACCATAAATCTAAGGTAGATTTTTGTCTCGTGGCCAATGGTTGTCAAATAGCATTGACAACTTTGAATAAGGCTGTTAACAATACTAATGCTTTAGTTATATGTGCTTCTTCCTTTGCTCACAGGGTTTGTCTTTAATTGATTTTTCTTTGAATTGGTGTAGAGACACAACATAGAAGGTGTTGGTTCTGCTGCACATAAACAGTAAATAAGGCTACATCTTTGATTCTCTCCCACAAGGTTTGAAATTCTTACAACTATCGTTGTTTATTTGTTTATTTTGTTGATTGTCACATGCTATTATTTAGATTGTTATAATAATGATTTATGTGTCGTAAGGTTGTTGCACATTGATTTTGACTGCTATATTACCTTTTTTTGTTGATTTTTGAAGCAACTAAATGGTGGAAAATAGAACAAATGGGTCTAAAAAAATTTGGATTTTCTTTAATAAGTTTTTTTGAGAGCCCAAATTTTTTTTTCTTAATATTTGACTGCTATGTACTAGGCCAAGACCCTTTGCTGCCCCTAGATGTTTGATTGACCAAAACTCTCTCCCTAATACATAATGAGTTTTAATAATGAAAGAATATCCCTTTCCCTTATTTTATTTTTATTATCGTTGCTAACCATGCTAATTAACTAGCAATAGTTAGTTATTTTGTTTACGAATCTTTGACTACTTAAGGGTAGAATTCTTTGTGGCCTTCCTAACTTTTATATCCCACAAACCTTTGTTATGCAGTTTTGTTGCTTGTGTCAATTATCACTATTGTCTTTTGTAATTTACAAGTCACTTATTTGTTATTTAGAAAAAAAAAATGGAAGTTCCGGAGCATTGAAAGTGGATGGATAAAAGGATGGGTCCTGATAAGAGAAGAGTTACAGATGAATTTATGGCTGGGGTTGTTGAGTTTGTTGATTTTGCTTGTGCACAAGAAAATTATAAAAGAGAAGGAAAGTTGAGGTGCCCATGTAAAAAATGCAAATGTCTGAAGTATCAATTAGTTGATGAGGTCAAGACGCATCTTTGTATGAAGGGGTTTATGAGTGATTACTATTACTGGACTAATCATAATGAACAAAGGCCTCCTATTCCACCAATCGTTTCAAACAACTCCTACTACGAAAGTAGTGGAGTTCGAGAAGGCTTCAATGATTATGAGCAGTTGGTAATGGATGCTGCTGGACCGTCTATTGGTAATTATCTTGAGCAACAAGTGCTTGACTATGCAGAACAAATGAGGGAAGATCCTAACCCAGAGGCTAAATTTTTTTTTGACATGTTGGCAGCTGCACAAGCTCCTTTATGCGATGGTTGTGAAAGCTACTCTGAATTGTTAGCTGCGATACAAGCTTTAAGTATCAAATCTGACTTCAATATGTCTGAGTCTTGCTTTAACCGGTGGGTGGATTTTATGAGAAATGC
The DNA here is from genome assembly GCA_004329165.1 of Spatholobus suberectus. Taxonomy (NCBI): domain Eukaryota; kingdom Viridiplantae; phylum Streptophyta; class Magnoliopsida; order Fabales; family Fabaceae; genus Spatholobus; species Spatholobus suberectus. Next base: position 27,202,418 of record CM014730.1, read on the forward strand.
GTTGCCAAAAGATAATCAAATGCCTAAAAACTTTTATTGCGCAAAGAAGTTAGTGGAACAGCTTGGATTAGGTTGCCAAAAAATTCATTGCTATCCAAAAGGATGTATGATTTATTACCATCCTCTTGATAAGGATCTTCGTCAATGTAAATTTTGTAAAGAAGATCGTTACAAAAGTATCATTAGGAATGGTAAAGCTAGAGATGTTCCTTTGAAAAAGATGTGGTATTTTCCAATTATTCCAAGGCTTCAGAGACTTTATTCCTCAATGCAAACTGCAAGTCAAATGAGGTGGCATCGTGAAAATGTGAGAGAAGCAGGTTATTTATCTCACCCATTAGATGGAGAGGTCTGGAAGCATTTTGATGAAAAATATCCTGAATTTGCAATAGACCCTCGAAATGTTAGGTTAGGATTGTGTGCTGATGGATTTGCACCATTTGACAAAACTGGTAGGAATTATTCTTGTTGGCCAGTAATTCTTACTCCTTATAATCTTCCACCTTGGATGTGCATGAGAAGAGAGTTCTTATTCTTGACCATTATAATTCCTGGCCCATCCCATCCAAAAAATAAAATTGATGTGTACTTGCAGCCACTTATAGATGACCTCAAACTTTTGTGGCATTCTGGTGTCATGACCTATAATGTATCATTGAAGCAAAGTTTTCTATTGAAAGCTTGCTTGCTATGGACAATTAATGACTTTCCTGCATACAGAATGTTGTCTGGTTGGATGACAATGGGTAAACTTGCTTGTCCAATTTGCATGGAGCAAACAAAAGGATCATCCCTAAAACATAGTCGAAAGACATCATTTTTTGATTGTCATCGAAAATTCTTGCCAATTGATCACTGTTATAGAAGAAACAAAAATGCTTTTAGGCATAGACATGATGAGAGCTCATTGCCTCCACAACGGTTGACTGGTGAACAAATATGGGAAAGGGTAAGATATTTACCTAGAATAACTGGACCGAGATTTGATACTCTACTAGGGTATGGACGTGATCACAATTGGACCAAACAAACCATCTTTTAGGAGCTGCCATATTGGCAAACAAATCTTCTCCCGCATAATTTAGATGTCATGCATATTGAGAGAAATGTGTTTCTTATTATCTTGTATACTATTATGGACACTAAAGGTAAGACAAAGGACAATTTTAATGCTAGACTATACTTAGCAGAGATTTGTAGATGGAGAGATCTAGAGCTGCAAGATGGAGGAGGGGGTAAACTAAAAAAACCCAAGGCAAAATACACATTAACTAAGCAGCAAAGATTATCAGTGTATGAATGGGTCAAACGACTAAAGCTACCTGATGGGTATGCCTCTGTCTTAGCTAGGTGTGTTGACATGCAAGATGCAAAGTTGTTCAGGATGAAAAGCCATGATTGCCATGTGTTCATGCAACGTTTGCTTCCAATTGCCTTCAAAGCTTTACCAAAGGCCATTTGGAACACATTGACAGAGTTCAGTCAATTCTTTCCAGAAATAACTTCACCTCTACTAAGAGAGAATGCTTTGCGTTTAATGGAGAAAAATATCCCAATGATTTTGTGCAAACTTGAACAAATATTTCCCCCAAGTTTCTTTGACTCTATGGAGCATCTTCCGATTCATTTGCCTTATGAAGCTCGGGTTGGTGGTCCCATGCAATATCGATGGATGTATCCCTTTGAAAGGTTGAGTACTACATCCTAATCCTCTTCAATGAATTTATCATTCAATATTTGTTAAACTAATGTCTTCAATTTATCGTATTAGGTTTATTCGCACCTTAAAAGACAAGGTCACAAACACATCTACAGTTGAGGGTACTATTTGCGAAGCTTATTTAGTGGAAGAGACCTCCACATTTGCATCTTACTACTATCCACCCGATGTTCCATGTAGGAGGACTATGGTGCCACGAAATGATGATGGAGGTGAAGGTAGTTCAATCAGGCCACCTTTATCTATCTTTAATTATCCTGGGTGTCCTTCTGGAATATGCATATCCTATGTCTTAGAAGAAAGGGAAATAAAAGCTGCACATCTTTATGTTCTTCTAAATTGTCCTGAAGTAGAGCCATTTTTGACGTAAGTGTAAAAATTATTTGTTTAGTTACTTGTATCACTAAAAAAATGGAGTTAACATTTGTTCTTAATGCAGCATATATGCAAATATGCTTCAGGAACTTGGTCTAAATGACTCAGAAGTTGATAAACAAATCTCCTCAACATTTCCTGATTGGTTTAAAAAATATGTATGTTGAATTAAATCTCCCAAATTTCCTAATCTGTATGATACTGCTTGAGTTAAAACTAATTTAACCTTCTTTAAAATAGGTATTAGATAACCCTATTGAGGATGCCTTTTTGAAGAGTTTGGCATGGGGGCCAGAAAAAAAAGTCAACAAATGGCCAATGTATTACGTAAATGGATACAAATTCAATACAATAGGCCATGGTCAAGGGATGGGTACAACAAATTGTGGTGTATATGTTCAAGGTGATGATAGTGAGATGACGGACAATGATTACTATGGGGTCTTAACTGATATTATTGAAGTGCATTACGTGGGATGGCCAATAAAGATGTTAATTTTATTCAAATGTGATTGGTTTGACCCTACTTCGAATCAAGGGACAAGGATAGATAATTATGGGATTGTTGAAGTGAAATCATCTAGGAGATATAAACATTATGATCCATTTATATTTGCCCAACAAGCAAAGCAAGTATACTATGTACACTATCTTGAAGGGCAACATGATTGGTTGGTTGTGATCAAAACCAAGGCACGCAACACAATTGAAAGTTTAGAAAGTAGTAATCATGAGAAAGATATTCCATACCAAGATGAATCAATCACACAATTTTCGGTAACAATTGCAAATGACAATCTTGAAGAAAGTATTGTTGATGTAGGTGGGCAAGTTGAGGAAGCATATGTTGATTCCTTATATGAGCTTGACTTTGAAGGGGATGAAGATGTTGAAATAGAAGAAGAAGAAGAAGAAGAAGAGGTGGAAGAGGAGGATGAATAAGAAGAGAATGATGATAATGAAGAAACATAGTCTTACTACACTAGTATTTTTTAGTTTACAAGCACATATTAAACCATGGTTATGTAATTTTGGATTTGGTTATATAATTATACTTACATGTTTGTGAATTTCTTTAACTATGCATGGTTATGGATTTGGTGTTATAAATGGTATCAAAATATAGGCAGTAGAACCCTCACAATATGATAAATGCAATCTCTTGATAGCTTTGGTTTAAGTCTTTTAAGTAGGATTTCTATCTTCTATCTTTTTTATTGGAAACTTATTAGTGTTATTTTTAGCGATATATACACACACATACAACTAGCTTTTATACTTTAATGAATCTGTAAACAAAAATCTGCATAGAAAACTTATTTTTCATAGGTTTGTATCCAACTTCTTTCAACTTGTATTTATTTTCCATGACTGTACTGCAAGTTTGTTTTACTTATTTAGCATATATTTTTAGCTTCATTTTTTTGTTCAAAATCCATTGACACAATAGTATGTGATAAATAATATCAAATTTTTAGCTATTGATTATCTAGTTCGTGGATAAGTAAAAGAAACATTATTGGGTATTTGTGTTACATGTAAGGACTTGGTTATATATATTTATTGTTAAAGTTAAAGATTTCATTATTATTCAATGTGTATAGATAGATGACGGGTAGAGGTAGAGGTAGAGGTAAGGGAAGAGGAAGAGGAAAGGCTATCTCTCAGCTATCTCAGCCTATTCCATCTTTGCATGTCCCATCTTCTCATGCTAGACATACACATATCCCATCTCCTTCCCATGGTAGACCTACACTAGACATACACATACCTATTCCATCTATGCATATCCCATCTTCTCATGCTAGACATACACAACCTACACCTACATCTATCCCATCTCATTCAGGGACAGCACATACATCAACCCCTTCTCCTTCCCTTACTCAACCTCCACCATCCATATCCCCTCCTATAGTGACTGCACCTACATTCACCCCATCTCCTTCCCCTACTTAACCTACACCGGCCATACCCCCACTTTAAGGACTACCCCTACATTTACCCCATATCCTTCCCCTACTCAACCTATACAACCCATATCCCCTCCTTCCTTTACTTCACATGCAGCTCCAAACTTGGAGACAACATCCTTAACACCTGAGAACATTAGGTGGGGGACAAAGGATGTAGACGGATGAATTTGGATTAAAACAGCACCTGGCAATAAGTAAGTTTTATTTTTTTAGTGAAATTCATTTGAAAATATATATTTAATATTTTTATGTAAATTTTTTCCACTTTTAGCTTTCACCTAGAATGTAAAGTAAGGGGTGTTATCACAACAATTTTTTTACAAAAATTTGAGGGAGCTTGGACAAGGTGGACTGATGTGGAAGCCCGCATAAGAGATATGTGGTTTGAACAATTTAAGGTAATATGTAACATTCTGTTCAATATTTATTTTTATCTCTTTAAAATGTAGGTTATGTAATGTGCTTTCAAATTGCTTGATTTATGATTATCTTTTAATGTAGGCAGCTTTCAAGTGGCTTGACCAGGATGAGAGGGAAATTAAAAAGTCCTTCAATAGTAAAGGATCCTTAGCATTTAAAAATGCAATGTTCAAGGTGCGTAACGGTGAAGATAAATGTGATTGGATTGGTCAAGATTTATTAGAGCAATTGAGAGCTAAGTGGGAAACTGAGAAATGGAAAGAGAAGTCTATGAAAAACAAGGAAAATAGGCTGTCTCAAGATGGACATAATGTCCATAGTGGAGGATCAATTTCTACAAGAAAGCATGCTAAGAGAATGGTAACTTTTGTGACAAAATCATTTTCTTTTTTTCTTCTTTACTTTGTTGGATGGGAATTGCTCTATTAGATTAATTATTTATGTTTTGTATGCTTTTTACTGCATATATTATAACTGAGTCTTATTTATGCCATGCTGAGAATTAGTTGTCTAAAAATTTGTTCTTTCTTATGTGATTTGCTTCAATGATGCTTAAATTATAAAAGAAAACATTTTCTAAGTTAATGGTTTCATATTAGGTATTGCATCAGTAATGGATTATTATAGGTTTTAAGTTAAAATTGCTTTAGTGCTGGTTTGTTCTCTAAACAAGCCTTAATCATCCAAGCCAATCTACTGTGTTGGTGCTGATTTGTTCTCTAAACAAGCCTTAATTGGCCAAACCAATTTGTTGCATTGGTGCTAATTTATCTACATTGGTTTATTTTTTCCTGACCAGCATAATTTTCTTGGTTTGGTGACATTATTAGGGACCACCCTTGGTATTGCTGTTTTGTTTTTTTAATAGCTTCTTTATTGTTCTACTTTTTTTTTGGATAACAAAAATTCATTTAGAATTGAGCACAATGTAAGTGGCTTTGGATTGATGCAGCTTTGGGAAGGTACTTATGTTAATTTTTTAAGTTGGTTCTATGTAAGGGCAAATGTACACAATGTTTGGTTCTTTTGTGGCTTGATTTTGCAAAAGGGTTATGCTTTAAATTTGTCATTAGACCCACATACCATGCCAAACAAGCATGTTATTTGGTTTGTTCTGATTTTCTATTTTTATGTTGGAATTAGATTGATTTGGTGGTGTGGTTAGTCAATGTTCTTTCTATCACGTGTTTTTTCTACATAAGATTGATGTTGCTGCTGTTATGTTGTTTCTAATGATAGGATACTAATGTAAAGGGATACATTTTGTGTAAACTAATATTTTGTACTTTAATTGTTTGGTTAAATCTTGGTTGGAAATGTTTATAAGTGTGCTAAGCATGTGTGGTAAAAATGCTCAAAGTGTGGGAAAAATTAGTACCCTGTGCATACTACATAGATTGTCATCAAGAGAAATGGAAACTATATGCTATATTAGTTTCAAAATTGAAAGATACATTGAATTATATAATTGATATTACTTCATGAATCCAATTCATGCCATGTTGATTATATTTTTGAATTTGCATGACAATTTATAAAAATGTAACATTTGTGAGCTATTTTTTCAGAGGTTGGAGATGAATAAAGAACGAACATGTTTTCAGCTTTATGAAAGACTTCACAGGCCTAAAGGGAAGCCGAATGAATGGCTTAGTGAGAAATTAGGAAAGATAGCTGTAAGTAATTAAATGCCAACCTTAAAGTTATTTTTTGTTAAATATAAATTACAACTAATAATTCTATTTTTAGGAAATGTAACAAGCACGGATAGTTGAAAGACAATCCCAAATTGGTGAAGGTACTAATCAACAATCTACCCTACAATATGATAATAGCATATATTATGATGTTGTGGGAGGCATCAACAACAAAGGACGCATATTTGGGTTGGGATCTCAAGCTGCAATTATCAAGGCATCTTCTACTTCACATTCCACTTCTATTGATGAAGAATCATCAGGAAAGGTTGTTGAATTAAAGGCTGAAGTTGAGGCTTTAAAGACTGCACTTCAACAAAAAGAAATTGAGCATCAAATGATGAGGCAAGAGATGGATCAATGGGCATGAAAAATTGAGAGGCTTATGCTACATAGTAATTTGAAAGATTCATCAGTTGAAGTTGAAGGAGAGAACAACAAATGACAATGAAGAAATGAATGATTCCCATCACCTATGATTTGCTTTACTTTCTTAATTTTGTCAAAACAATATAACTTGTGTTAGGGTAAATTACTTTTGGAACATAGTAGTGTGGTTGATTTATGTTTTCAGATTTAGGAGTGTCATTTTGATTTATCTTTCAAAATTAGTGGTAGTATTGTTTGACTTTCTATTAATGCTACTTTTTATTTATTATTAATGTGTTATTATTTCCATGTTCATCTCTATTTAATTATTGTCTATTAGATTATTTAATACTTAATAGGTACTAATAGCTAAAATTGAAGAAAATTGGGTAATCTGTAAAAAAAAAAAAACCAAAAAATTAGAGACAGACTTGAATTCTGTCTCTAGAAATATGCAAACCAACCAACATTGTCATATTCAGAGACAACAATTAATCTGTCTCTGATTAGAGATAGACAGATAACCTTTAGAGACGAATAGTTTCGTCTCTGGCAGAGACAGATTGTAGCTTTTTTATTTGAACATAGAGACGACTTATATTAGACACAGAGATGAGAAATGTTCGTCTCTGATTAGAGACGGTCAATAATGGTCCGTCTCTATATTCTTAGAGACGTGCAAAATCGCGACAAATGCATTTTTGTCTCTAGTTCTGTCTTTGTTATCACCAAAGACGAAAAATATAACTTTCAGAGACAAAAAATGTCGGTCTTTATATCAAATTTTTCTAGTAGTGCTACTTTATGCACATGCCAATGTGAAGAGTGTTAGTTTAGTGGGTTGTATAAAAGGGTACGAGTTGGTCTAAAAATGTCTAGACATTTTTAAATAAAACCACCTCATTTATATAAAGTTTACTTTTCTTTTATCTCATGTGATGTGAGACTTTATTTTTCAACACCCTTCCTTAAGTCCAATTGTGTTAGTTAGATTTTTTTTGTTGGCACAATTATGACTTGTTTTTTTTTTCTTTTTTCTTTTTCCCTTTTGAGCTTGTACTCAAGAGAGCTTCAGAGGCCTCTTGTTTGGGCTTGTGCTCCTGTTACTTGAGTTTCAGAGGCCCAATTCATATTTTCTTTAGTTTTTTTTTTTTGGATCAATATGGCTTGTTAGGCATTGGATTTTGATACCATTTTGAATTTTATGCATAGGCTTAATGTAAGGAATGTATATTTAGTGGGTTGTATAAAAGTATGAGAGTTGGTCAAAAAACATCTAGACATTTTTAAACGCAACTACCTCACTTATATACACTTTACTTTTTTTTTATTCCATATGATGTGAAACTTGATTTTTCAACACCTACAAATACCATTCCAAAAGTTGGACACAAAAGAGGGCCTGCAAACATCTGGAATCAAATCCGAACCATACTTATACTTTGCTTTGAGTACGGCCACCAAAGAATCATTCTCCCTGGTACACAACCTCCAATAGCTCTTCATCATATTAGTCAAATTAACATCCGTGGTCCACCTAAGCCCAAGGCCACCTTCCCTCCTAGTTCTACAAACATTCCTCCATGACACAGTATGGACCTTCTTGTGCTCTATAGTGTCCCCCGACAAAAACCCTGGCAAGCCTATCTAGAGAGTCACAAACATTGCGGGGTAAATAGGAACTCTACATTACATAGGAGGGCAACGCAGTTAAAACGACTTTAGTTAAGGTAAGCCTCTTTGCCATGGATAACCATTTTGACTTTGAATTACTCATATGATGATGAGCCCTATCAATCACAGCCTGAAAAGTATGCTTATTAACATGATGGTGAAGAGGCACTCCAAGGTATTTGCCCAGATTGTCCGTCCTTTGCCACCCAAAAGCCTGATTGATGTCCTCTCTAATGCGCCAAGACACATTATGAGAGAAGAAAATTCTCGTCTTGTCCTTGTTCACCTTCTGCCCAGAGCTATGACAAAAAAGGTCAAGACAAGTTTGAATCACTTCCACCTGGTCCATCCTTGCCTCCGCAAACAGAATAAATAAAATAGTAAGAAAAAAGGATTTATTTATAATCTTAATATTTTGGATTTTATTTATATTTGATTAGTAATAGAAATTAGTAATTTTGAAATATAAATAATAAAATTTATATAAATATGATTAGAAAATAAGAGACTTAATTAGTATTTAGCAAATCAATATTTCCTCACAAAATTCCCTAAACATTAAGATGTCCTAATGGGACAAAGTTATAACTTTTATTGGGTAAAAATAACATTTTATTAATATTTTGACTTTTCTTTGTACTATACAATCCATAATCTATGAAAAATATGTATAAAGTAAAAGCAAAATTCTAATGCATCCATTAGGACATCCAGCTGTGGGAATTAGTATATGGGAGAAGCTAAATTTTTGATCTTTTAATATTCATGTAAAGAAATTAATAATAAAAGAATAACTACAAGAGGTGAATTTAATTTTTACTACACAATAACACTTGGTAAAAATTTAAGCCACCTGTCCTTTGACTTGGCTATAGGAATGAAGGATGTTGAGTGAATAAAATTTAACTCTTATCCACAATTAGATATTTAGGTAAAATAAAAGATAAAACTAAATTAGTTACTTAGTGGCTTAAAAATTTACCACATATTTAACATGGTGAAAAAAAAAAATACAAGCAGTGCTCTTTTTTTCACATTATTTGCAAGTGCCTTGGCTCAGCCGCTTTTCTCCCCTGTCCAACAAAAGGTTCTTACTTGTGATAAAAGCTTAAATACTTGAAACAAATACTTTAATTTCCTACTCTAGCATGACCTTCATCCCCTTTTCTTTTTCTTGTGATCAAGCTGTGACACTCATTGGAAGTAGGGGAGGAGAATTCCAAACTATGAGTTTTAGACAAATTTTATGGTCTACATGTTTATAACAGTGTTTTACTCGAGTTTTGGTAGTTTGTAGCTGTGTTTAAGTTAGGTTTTTGCCAAAATCCTAACTAGAATATTAGAACTTTGAGTAGAGATGCAAGTAATACCCATTTGATGTGGCCACATATCATAAAGTTCAAAGAAGAGTAGAGGACTTCCATAGAAGTGTGTCATTGTATTGATTTATATGGAAAAGATACAAAGAGAGTGTGTAGGTGCTTGGTTTATAGAGCTAACAATTATTTCTAACAAACTAATAACAACTAGTTAATATTTCTAACAAACTAATTACTCTTAACACCCCTTGCAAGGTGATAAGTGGTATCACCATAATCACTTTGAGTTACCAACAATACGGAAAGGAAATAACAACATAGAAAATATATTTTTTGTTTTTTTTAGAAATTGATATGAAAGTCAAAAAATGACCAAAAATAAATAAATGTGACCTAATAGACCAAAGCCCAAATAGGTAGCGAAGTCTAGTCCAATGAAATTTAAGGTCCTGGTGGGCGAGGTGTTCTAAAGATGGTTGACGCCTTCGACGTGGTAGCACCATTGGAGCTTCTCCTTGATGATCATTGTCTTCTTGATTTGGATCCACTTCTCCCTCACAATGTGTTCCCACATCTCTAGCATCGCCGCCAGATTCATTGAATCAAAATTGTCTAGTGGCAATTCCTCGAACTCCATATATCCCTTCTTCCATCCCATTCTTATGAGTGAGGTCAAGCAAGTTTTTAGTCGTTTCAACGCCAACAATGATGGCGAGATCTTCGTCAGCGAGTTGAACAATGTCCTTTCGCACCCTCGGATCTGGCGTTCGACCATAAGAGCTCCAGCTGGTCATGGACGACTTCGATATCAAACACAATGGTTTCTGTCACTTTGATACTGCAGATGGAAACGACACAAAGCTCGACAACACCTTCTCCAATAAAAATTCAGAGCAGTTCCATTTGGATTTGGAGTATTTGGACTTGAAATTGAAGAATGAGAAAGAGAAAAAGTAGAAGGAGTAGAGGAGCAGGAACGACGAATAGTGGTTTCCACCAGGATAAAAAATAACAGTCCACATGCTTAGGATCCAAAGGGATTTGGTACAATTAATAGAGATGTTCTAAACTTGCAAATCAATCTGCAAATCTTATGCAATTTATACTATCTCCTTCTTCGTCTCATTGCGTGTTTCATCCCCTATGATACCTAATGAAGCGTATAGAAAACCCTTGAAATGAAAGCACAGAGAATCAAATCCTTTCAAACCAAGAGTGCGACAAGTTTCAAAGCTTCGATAGGGTGTTTTTTCTTCTTCTTCTTTGTTCTCTTTGACTTCACACCCTAGTGTTTCTTGATCTTCCTTTGATTTTGTCTTGATCTAGCTAATAGTCCTAGATTCTTCCTTTGATGTTGTTTCAGATACCACACTTTCAGCTTTCATCTTTTTTTCGTCTTCTTCAACGGCGGAATCATTGCTTGGTCCATGAGAGAGCTCTAATACCATATCAGAACTTTGAGTAGAGATGCAAGTAATACCCATTTGATGTGGCCGCACATCATAGAGTTCAAAGAAGAGTAGAGGACTTCCATAGAAGTGTGTCATTGTATTGATTTATATGGAAAAGATACAAAGAGAGTGTGTAGGTGCTCTATTTACAGAGCTAAGCAATTATTTCTAACAGACCAATAACAACTAACTAATATTTCCTACAAACTAATTACTCTTAACATAGAAACATACCGAAAACATCTGTAATATTTATGCTAGAAATGATATTAAAATCCTACAATATTATTGGTTATTTTATTATTTTTATGTGATTTAAATGTTTTGATATTTAGACATATAGAAATATGAATTGGTATATGCATAGTTTCATAAGATGTGGTGTTTGAAGAATCTTATTTTTATCATGAAAGTTGATGAATATTTGGTTGACTATTAGTATGAGAAAAATTAGCAAAATAATAGCTTGTTTGATGAGTTCATGATACGTTATGAGTTTGATAAAATTTGGTACAAGATTAAAGAATGAAAATTTAGTTTATTTCCTTATATAGCTCTCGGCCAAAACATAGAAAGGAGAGAAAGATTAAAAAAAATGGATCAATGTAGGTGATAAAATGTTTATAAATAATACATAAATTCTAAATAAAAATTTTAGAAATTTAAAATAGCTATGATCAGGAAATTTCATAAAAAACTGTAATCTTAGGTTATTAATGAATATTTAGAGTATAACTAAAAATTTACAAGTAACTTTAGAAGTAATAGATTATAGATAAAAATCAAGAATACATATAATAATGAGTAAATCACCAATTTGGTCCCAGAATTAGTAAGACATTTTCACTTTAGTCTCTAAAAAGAGAAAAATTAAAAAACAAGGTCCTTGAATTAACATTTTGTCTTTCACGTTAGTCCCTAGGTGGATGTCTATTACTTAATGTTGTAAAAATTGCTGATGTGATATGTTGAGTGCCATATACTGTCTCATCTGTCATACCATGTGTCATCCATGTCATCAAGAACTAAAATGAAGGAAATTGGGATTAAAATAAAATATTTAAGTTGTTTTTTCCTTCTCTCTTTCTCTCTCTTCCATTCTTTCTCTCCCTTCTCTCTTAGGCACGAAGGAGAAGCTTGGGGCAGTAAAGACATATATGGATGTCTATAGTAAATGGAAAATCATTATTGTATATTTCATTTTTTGCATATTGGAGGTGAAACAAAGATAGATATAAAAATAAAAAAGGTTAAATTGCACTTTTGATCTTTTTATAATATTCAAGTTATAATTTTGGTTCCTCAATTTATAATTTCGCAATTTTAGTCTCCCAATTTTGTAAATTCCGTAATTTTGGTCTAACCATTGAATGTTGATCAATTGACTGTTAAAATTGTAATGTTGACCATGACGTGACAGTAAGTAGATGACGTGACAATTAATATTTAATAATATTTAGGTTAAAGTGCACTTTTGGTTCTCCTATAATATTCAATCTACAATTTTGGTTTTCCATTTTTTTAATTACATGATTTTAGTTTCCCACCATAATTTATGATTTAGAAAATGATAAAAATAATTGAAGGGATATTTGAACACATGACCTACCCCTTTTCTTTCACCACCTAAACTACTAAGTCATTTAACTAATTTAAGTTATAATATAAACACTATATTACATATAACAAAAATACATATAATTTTTTAAAATACTTATTTAAAGTTAAATCTAGTTTAAAAGTAATAAATAATAAATTTATATAACAAAAATAAATATTTTTTTAATAAATAAATTATATAATTTATTATTTGATATATTTTTTCATACAAAAAATATAAACATACAATCACTTTTGTCTTTCATATTCTTTTTCACTCTGTTTTCTTTTCATCTTTTTCTAACACATCACTAATTGTTAAAAAGATAATTGTAGCCTAAAATAAATAATATAATATTAGTGATGTGGTAGAAAAAAATGAGAAAAAATGAGGTAAAAAAGGAGATAAAAGACAAAAGTGATTGTATATTTATATTTATTGTATGAAAAAATATATTAAATAATAAATTATATAATTTATTCATTAAAAATTTTATATCTATTTTTGTTATATAAATCTATTATTTTAAAACTAGAATTAACATTAAATAAATATTTCAATTTTTTTTATTTTGTTATATATAATATAGTGTTTGTATTAAGACTTAAACATGCTAAATGACTTAGTGATTTAGGTGGTGAAAGAGAAGAGAAATGTCATAGGTTCAAATCCTTGTTGGGAGACTCAAATCGCATAATTAAAAAATTGGGAGATTAAAACCGCGAATTGAATATTATAGAGGGACTAAAAGTGTAATTTAGTGTAAATATTATTAAATATTAGTTGTCACGTTATGGTTAACGTTACAATTTTAATGGTCAACGGATAAGCATTTAACGGTTGGACAAAAATTACAAATTTTACAAAATTAGGGAACTAAAGTCATAGAATTAAAATTTGAGGGACCAAAATTGTAAATTAGATATTATAGGGGGATCAAAAGGGCAATTTAGCCCTAAAAAAGAGGAAAAAAAAGAGAAATATAGAGTGATAGAAAAGAAATGGGGCAAAAGAAAGATGAAGGATTTTGAGTAAATTACACCCTCCTTCCTCATTGATAATATGATACTTTATTTTATTTTTAAATTTTCTGTTAAAAATTCATTAACTTCCATTAAAAAATATTATTACCAAAATATCCTTTACATTACTATCTCTTAATAGATGTCATTATTATACCGCCCCTCCTATTGTGCTAAAATATATACTTCCCTCTGACAAATACATATATATTATAGTCCACTCTATTTTAAAAATTATTGTTAAATTTTTTTTTATGACTATAATATCCCTTCACTTTTCTAGGGATCTAAATATCACACTTTTCTCTTATTTTAAAATATACAATTTTCTCCTTTAATAGGTGAAAATACACCAAACTTTTCATTATTTTTATACTTTTTTATAAAAATTCTAATAATTTCTATTAAAGAATAATTTTTTGACCACAATCATTTGTTAATATATTTGTACATTTTTTAAAAAAATATTGACCAACATAGTTGCATAAGTAATTTGATTAAACACGTATTCAATATATACTTTTATTAAATGAGAACTTATTCACAAGCTTAATTATAAAATTTATTGAAATACGCTAGAAAAACTTATGTCCATAAGCTTTTCCGTGAAATTTATTAAAATAAACTAAAAAAAAATATAAAAAACTCTCATAAGATTGAGGAAACTCTTCAAAAGGCCCTTAGATAGAATGGGTATGTAAGAATTCAGAATATAGCTAAAAGTTTTCGCACAGCAGCTAATGCACGTGAAGAAGTTCAATTACTAGCCAAAATCCACATTTCGTAAGATGAAACTGGACTTCCTAGTGAAAAAAGTGGCTGTGCAGCCATAAACAATTTTGAACTTCAAAGGCTTGACTAATGGCACTGGCTTGCAAATAGAATGTAATATTAGAAAGAGCTACATTTTGTATGAAAACTAACAATCAACTGTGTGTTCTGATGATAACCTGTCAAGAAAGTTGAGAATAACTAAACTACAACAAACATAGCAAAAATATGGATACCATATAAATTAATGCTAACTTGTTGATTGTCATTTGTCTCAATAGAAGACATCTGGAGTTGTTATTCATATAGTGAAATAAAGTATTTTTTTCGGTCTCAAATATAAGCAAAAAAAAGAGAGAGACCCAAATATATTGGTATCAAATATAAACAAATCTTAACTAATTTTACCTTATTTAATGAATCCATCTCCGAAATACCCGTTCATTTAATTAAGATTGTATTTCCAATAACGTTTTTTTATACTTGATAGTCTCAATGAAGGATAATTTAGGATTTTCTTTTTAATAGAATTAGTAAAATTAAATGATATTAACTAACTTTCTTAATTAGAGTTATTCATTTATTTATTTATTTTGCTTATATTTGAGATTGGAAGGCGTATTAACAAGATCTTTGTATCTGACCAACACTAGCCCAAGAAAAAAAATGGAACTAAGCTAAGATGTCTACAAGACTACATTCTGACTTATCAGTTATATATAAACTTTTCTTTAAGAACAAATTTATAGTTACAAGGTTTTCATATATAAATTGAAAGCTACACACACGCACACATACACAAAGATGCATTGAATTAACTACTGTGAAACTATGATACATGAAGCCTGAAATTGAGTATAAAAATTGATCTGTTTAAACGTGATCAATCCATATGGTTAAACAATTATATGAGAAAAAACAGTGACAAGATTCCATTCTGTAAGAGAATCAAAATAATTCTAAATTATAAAATTCTGATTATAGCATATAGATCCATCTCATCTGTGTAAAAACCTTCATTTCCTCCAACATCAGAATGGGCAACTTGTACTCTTCTGCATCCCTCCTATCTATATACACTCTGTCTTTTGAGAAAAACCATTTTATGCTCTTGACCAAATTTCATCATATCTAACCAACCTATTACAATCTATAGTATACCCCATCTATGGAACAATTCACTAAGTGGTCACTATGAACATGTAGCCAGACAATCTTGAGGTAGCAAGCCCTCTTCTTGATCCAATGTGTCCTTAACAGCCTGATAAAACTCTATCCATGAAGAAGTGTTAGAATCCACTGGACCCCATGAAAATGTTAGATTTGGACTTACAGGGCAGGAAGTAACCAAATCCAAAACTGAAACTGGTTTGAGGGTCTGTGGAAAATTGAATGCTAAATTATCAACTTTGTGTTCATAAATTTTCCCATTTCGGTCCAATTTGTACCTTGAAGTACCCTGAAATTCCCCTTTAGCCTCCCATGGAACCCGAGGCACACCCCTCAGGTTCCACCTGATCAATATCACATTCTCCGAAGGCTGCCATATCCTATAAACATCCAGAGCAATCTCACGGAACAAAATTTTGCCATGAAACCTCAACGCCCAGAAGATCAATTTATACTTTTCAATGCCGGTAAATGTGTTCAAAGGGTCTCTGAATGTTATATCATCCCTGAAATAATCAAATACAACATTAAAAAAAAAAAAAAAAAAATCCCTCCCTGTAAGAAACATCTTAAATATAACAAAAAACCACACACACACACACACATAACACAAAAACATCTCAAAGATGAAAACTCAAATACTGAAATGGTCAAATTCAACATTAAAAACCCCATTTCCCCCCTGTAAGAATAATCTTAAATCTAACAGAGAACCACACACACATCTCAAAGATGAAAATTTAAATAATGAAATGATCAAATTCAACATTAAAAAACCCACTTTCCCCTGTACGAAATATCTTAAATTTAACAGAAAACCAAACACACATACAACATTAAAAAACCCATTTCCTCCCTGTAAGAAATATCTTAAATCTATCAGACAACGCACCCAAAAAAACCACACACACACAAAACAAAAACACACAGTTAAAAAAGATGAAAATTCAAATACTGAAATGATCAAATTCAACATTAAAGACGAAAATCCAAAACACACAAAAACACACATCTCAAAGAAGAAAATTCAAATACTGAAATGATCAAATTCAACATTTAAAAACCCATTTTTCCCCTGTAAAAAACATCTTAAATCTAACAATAAACCACACACATACATAACACAAATGCACACATCTCAAAGATGAAAATTCAAATACCCAGATGAGAAAATCACCTGTAAATGTCATAATTGAGGTCTTTGATGAAGATCAAGGGCATGTCCTCACGGAGGGTCCTCACAGCAAGGCCAAGATTGAGATAAAACTCATCCTTTTGCTGCTGATGCTCGTCTTTGGCACCTGTCGTTGCTGTGTTCCCCTGGGCAACCTGTGCAGTGGAACTTTGGAGGGTGGAAAATGAAGCAGATGAGGTGTACAATGAAGGGCTTTGAGCAGTGGGTTTTGCTGATGAAGGCGTTTGGGGAATGAGTTTTGATTTGATTTGGGGTAGCAGAGAGGGTTTGAGGTTGGATAGAAGAAAAGCCATAGCCTTTAATGCTCGATGGATATCCAAGATTTTACCCTCTCATTTGATTGAGAGAGAGACAGAGAGAGGGAATTGTGCTGTTTTTGTCTTTTGCATTTGTGGCTTGTGTAGTGCTGAAGCAAAAATTTTGAGGCTGTCATTTACCATTTTGATTGGCTTTGAGTACGGCCATGAAATTAATATGAATAGAAATGTTGGCTTTTTTGCTGTTGCCACCTGCATTTTACATTATTTTTCTTTCAATTGGAAAAATAAAAGGGTTATTATAAATTGGATTTTCTTAGCAAAATAATATAAAAAAACCTTTAATTCCCTAAGTACCTCACTTCCAACATTATTTCCCAAAATTCCTCAAATCTCTGTTCACAAGAGAATTCCCGTAAAACCCGACTTGTCAATGCAGTTTTATTTTATTTATTTTTTAATTTCGACAAAGAGAATTTGAGGCCTAGGAACCCCACTTCTTAACTTCAGTTTTTTTATTTGCTGATTTTGTAAAATTAATTTAACTTAATTTAATTTTAATTATTATTTAATTATGAGGTAATTTTATGACCAAAAAAATTGAAATTGTGGTTAAATAATACATTTAGTGGTCAATTAAAATAAGTACAATAAAGAAAAAAAATTAATTAAGAAGATTTATATTATTTGCTATTTTTTTATAATTAATGTAATTTATTTCTAATTTTAATTATTAATTTAATTATGAGGTAACTTTATGAAAAAAAAAAGGAAATTGTGGTTAAATAATATACATTAAGTGGTTAATTAAAATAAGTACAATAAAAAAATTAATAAAAATTACATAGAAATAAAAATCATTGGGGTTGTCTTGACATTTCAGCATAGTTAGGACATTTTTTTAGTATGTCTTGGGGTATGACATGCCAAACATATTTTTAGTTGACTCCTTTCTTTGAGGTTCATTTTAGTTCGTATGCGAGTTGATTTTGGGCGTCTATTAATATTTTTGCGCATAGCTAGATTGTAGGATGATTTTGGTTTGTCAAGTGTTGGCCATGACCTTTCGTTGGTCGACACACTAGTGCAACATCACCTTTTAACATCGGTTCATGAACCGATGTAGATCCCTCCGATGTAGAAAGTGGAGCTTTTTTACATTGAAAAAAGAATCAATGTAAAAAAGACTTTCTACATCAATTCTAACTTGAATCGATGTAGAAAGGCGTGATTTTCTATATTGGTTTAGCCTATAACCAATGTTGCATCGACAAAATCAACGCTCTAGATTACCCTAATTTAAATGTATTTACTGTTCACATGTAACACTCACTATAATAAGACATACATTCATTTTATTTTATTATTTCTTAATTCATTTGTTAGAACGTCGGCTTGATTTAAAACTAATACATACTTATTTTTCGCAAACGTTTAGTAATTCCAAGAGACATTATATAAAGAACTATGATCATGAAATAGACATCAAGTCTTACGTACAAAATCAAAGTACATATATAAGAAATACATAAGCAAATACAACAAAAGTACATCCTAAATACCCGTCTATAGCTGTACAACAAAATGACCTATGTTAGAGTAGTATAGGCTTATACTAGGCTAGCCCATCCTATAAAATCTACAAAAGTCATACGTAGAGTAGTCGTCACTGCTAGTCCTCAAAGTCTATCTGCTTGTACCATGATCGTATATGAAAAGAAACAAATAAGAAAGGAGTGAGGTTTTTATAAAAGCCTCATTCGTTTCTTAATAGGCTACAAACTACAAATTAAACAAGCAATCGAGGGAAATCCTAAGGTCTGACCTACGTTATTACGACTCAATCTCAACCTTTACCAGACGTATGGATCCATACCTATCTCTGATGATTTACTTTAACCATTAGGAATCACTGGGAAGCGATTGAGAGTTCGTATAATCCCTCACAAGGTACAGACATCCATGTCGTAATCATCATCCTCGAGGAAAGGGCCATACGCCCATTAGGGATATACACTACACCAATCATGGTGGCACTGAGTAGGTGTCAGGGTTACCAAATCGGTTTACGTGATTTACCCTGGCTCAGGGTGCTAACCTGATCATTGGGATGTTCACAACTTAGCACCTTTACCCTTAAGTCCTGAACAATGGTCCTTACCTTTCAACCCACAGTGTACCATACTATGACTTCCCAGACACCAGCACTCATGCTTCTCAGCATGGTCCAAACTTAATTGGGGTTTTCCTATGATTTTACTTTCTAAGTTTCAATACATACTCTCTGGATAATCCAACAGAGTTCCAGAGTTACTCATTACAAATATTTCATTCATCCATCACTTTTACTTAAAACTTAGAAATAATTCGATGCGAATGTCATAGGAAGGAAAATATCAATAATCAAAGTTACATACATATTCATTCTCATACATTCATACATTTATCATAGTTCTTATTTTAATTACTTTGTTTTATCCTTATCCTTTTCTAACTTTTCAAATTAGACTATTTTAAAGGAAAAAAATCTTTTGTCTACAATTATGACTAGGATGTAGTAATAAAATTTTAAGAGAAGTTCTTTTCTGATGTGGAAGGTCAGACTATGCTGCAACCACAGAGCATATTTAGAGTTTCTCTCCAAGTTATTTCCTTTTACTAAAATTTGGGTTGTTCATCTCACAAAACCAAGACTTCTAATTTCTTGAAGAAAATTTGTAATTGCATGTATTTTCCCAAAACATTTGTTAACTTTATTTGAACAAGATTATTTATTTATTTCCATACTGGCCATAATTTGTTCAAAATAATAGTCGAATGGTAACAAATTAAAATTGTCCAATAAGGTCTTTATTTCTAAAAAATTTTCTTAATTTGGGCCTAAAGTCCATTTAGTTAATTTTGACAAAACTTTATTTCTTAAATTAATCCACAAGAAAAAAAATTAGTAGGACTTGCTTTTTCAAGAAAACCTTTTTCTTTAACTTTTCCTAAGATTTATTTTCACTAATTTGAATCAATTCAAGTAATTGTCAAAAATGCTTAATTTAAATGAAAGAAATTCATTTTCTTCTTTACTTTATTTTTTTATGGGCCGAATGGCCTTTTTTGAAAAAGCCCAATTTTTTTTGTTTTTCTTTCTAGAAATTGAATTCATCCTCTATGTGGTCCAAAAATTGATTTTATAAGTTATTATTATTACTCAACCACCTTACTCATTCTAATAAGTTAATTGACATAAAAGAAATATTCCTTATTCTTTTCTTTATGAAATGACCGAGAGCTCCTAAGAGAAAAATGGGTTCCAAAATTTGTTACTCCAAGTAATCTTGAGGCTTTAAATTGGTTTTTAAGAAAATAGCTAGCTTGCATAAAAATAGGCTCATTAATGGTTATTTATAATAGGATATTAAGTTATAATATGATACCAACAATAAAAATAAATGGCAATAATCAAGATAACAATAAGATAATTGACAATAATTTAAATGGGAAAAATATAAATTGCAATAAGTAAAGCAAGAAATTAAGGGGCAAGAATTTAAATAGCAAAAATAAACAATAAAGTAAATGACATAAGGTAAATGGACAAAAATATAAATAAGCACAAAATAAAAATAAATGGCAACATAATGGAATAATAACAAGGCAAGAAAATAAATGAACATTAAAGTAAATGACTTAATAAAGCAAGAATTGAAATGAACAAGAATATAAATTATTACATAGTAATAGTAGTAGGATTAGTAAATGAATTGGGTTTAAGGGATAACCCACACACACACTCATTAAGAAACAAATATAGAGCCTAAAGCTCACTCCTCCTTACCTCCAAATAAGGTTTGTTGGTAGAAGAATAGAAGAGGAGAGGTGGCTTGGAGGTTTAATGGCCTAAACTTAATGGAAAGCTTTTAAAGGTGGAAAAAAAAAATTCAAGAGCTTGGGGAGGGGAAGGGATTCACGTTTCCAGCAGCAAGGAGGGAAGGAGGGGTCTAATTTTTCTGAAGGAAGAGAGTAATAGTGTAGTGGTTGAAGGGATTCTATTTATAGGACAAAATTAGGTACTTTTAGATTTACTTTTTGAACTAAAAATAATAGAATATCATTTTTGTGTGTACTTTCCCCATGGGGGCTGAGAGGCAACGTCCTAGTCCATTCAAAGGTCCAAAAAATCCAAAAAAATTATTTTATATAATTATTAGATATTAAAAATAATTAAATATTAGTTCATTGCAACAAAATTAGATAGGAATTTGGGGTAGTTTTTTGGAAAATCTGGCCACACCACATTTTCAAGTATATTTTTGTGAGCCTTACAAAAATCTTCAGATTTTTCTCATGTATATATTATTTATAATAGTTTTTTTTCACTAAAAAGACATTTATTAAGCTAATAAATCCAATTTTTGCCAAATAAATATATTTTTCAGACTTCTCACTATTTTTTCCCTTAAATTAATATTGGTATAATTAAAATATACTCAATATAAATTTTTCAAAATTTTTTGACGTTAAAAAGTCTCTTGCTGGCTTTCATAGTTGGCTAAGGGTATACCAGTCCTTTCACAAAAATTGTCTCCAAAAATTCCCAAAAAATATAGAAAATTATTATTAATTATTTTTAATGTAAATATGGTTTTAAAATAATTTTTAAACCTCCCTAGCTAATTTTTATTACTTTATCCTATTAAGCAAGTTTCTAAGGACGAACCGGTTATTTTATTGCTTTCGGGCCTTAACCCAATAAAATAAAAAAAATCTAAACTAGATAGAACTTGCTAATATGAATATAACCATGAGAATCATACCCTTTAGATTCCCATTTGATTTTTCGTAGTTAATCATAGAATAATTAGAAAAACAAACAAGCAAGTTAAAGTGGGGGTGTTACATGACACATCAAGGAATCATTCAGTGTGTTGTCCCTTTTGTCAAAAAAAAAAATAGTCGAGATTGCATCAATGAAATCAATGTTCCAGATTGTCCCAATTCAAATGTATTTACTGTTCATGCATTAGGGAATCATTTTGTGCCTTGTCCCTTTTGTTAGAAAAGTAATGGTTGAGATAACATCGATGAAATCAATGTTTTATATTATCCAGGTACAAATGCGTTTACTGTTCATGCATCAGGGAATCATTTAGTGCCTTGTCATTTGCATAAAAAAAGCAACAATCTAGATCACACCGACAAAATTACCACTCCAAATCACACATGGGTATCCAATAGATAGCCTTTCATGGTCCTAGCTAAGCACACTCACTTTAACTAGTTCACAACGATCCTTCTAAAACATCTTCATTTCGTAAGTTACCAATAATCGCCATGGAACTTGCACCCTTGCTCTAGAAATAGCACCTTCACAGATTTGTAGACATACCTGATCTCGTAAGTTCCAGTCAATGTTAATTACATTAACTTTTTTTACACTTCTTTAATCGCGTTGTACTAATAACTATAGTTTTGCCTTTGTAGGGCACAAAACATGATTTAATCAAATCAAATTGTCATTCAATGCCCCATCCACATCATTAATAGAACCATTGTTGGAGCGAGCTAGGTTTTCTCATATTGTAAAGATGAGACATTTCAAGATTGATAATTCTTTGATAATTGCTCTGGTAGAAAGATGGAGATCTAAATTACACAACTTTCATCTTCTAGTGGGTGAATGCATAATAACTGTAGAAGATGTGGAGCTCCATGTAGGACTAAAGGTCAATAGAAAACTGGTTAATGGCCCAACGTATTTCAATTGGGAAGAAATATGCAATGCATATCTAGGTGTTGTTCCTCTAAAGAAGGTAGCATTAAAAAGATTAGCAAACAAACTTAAAAGTTTGCGAGACAATATGATGCCTCTATTCGTAGAACCAACACATGACTAGTTACAAGTCCATTGTGGAGCCTACATTTTAGTATTGATTGAGGGGGTATTAATGCTCGACAAATCAAGCAATAGAGTTCATCTCATATATCTACCTTTATTGATAGATCTTGATTGTGCTGAATGCATGGGGTTCAGCTTGATGTTTCGAGGATGAAAAACTGTTATATTTGAGAAATGATCAATTCACATAGTTAGAAATTTTGATATGGAAATAATTAATATATATGACTTCAACAAAGTCTACGAATTAAAGGGCTTGTCATATATTTTTCTTATAGTATAAAATCAATATTCATAACTAGATGCATATGTTGGTTAGGAGTTGTTTGATTGACAAATTTTATGATTGGAATCATTTGAATTTTTTGCCCATAACATTAAATTGTTAATTTTCTTAAAAGGTAACTAGAATTACAATGGTTGTTGGTATGTGGAATTGATATATTTCACCACAATGTCATCTAATTAAGAGAGATAAAAGAAGGGAATTGTCCTTTAACATAGCATTTGGTATAAGATAACAAAACATTTAAAAAATAATGTGACATCTTCATTCTACCATGAACTATTCTATTATTGCATCATTACACCTAACATGTAATATCTTTTGTTTTTCTTCATTCTAATGTTTTTATTAATGTAGGCACCATGAACATAGTCTAGTCTTTTGTTTGGGCATCTTTGTTAGAAGTAATGTCTTCTTCCTTGTCAACAACCTCATTCTCCTTAGATGCAATGGTACTACATGAATGAAAAAACAAGCTGAAAAGATTTTTTAAGTAAAAAATTAAAAGGAAAAAAATAATTAGAATTAATATATATAACATAATAAAACAATACCTTGATTCTCCTTTTGAAGAGAACTCAAAAAGATCTTTTGCTTGAGGTTAATGTGCTATCCATGTATAGAGTAGGTTAAGGTTGTCTAGGAAATGATATTTAATAATTAAATTTAATTCAGCAAGAAAATTAAAAAGACATACAACATTCTTATGATCAAAGATAATAAGAAGTTTTACTACTCCACCCAAGCTTGGAATATGCATGTTAGAACCTTCAGGTTAGACACTTTGCTGTAGGATGTAAGAGGTAGATGAAATAGCTAATGGAGAAATACCAATTTGCATATTGGGGTTTGCTTGCCTTACTTTATCTTGACAATATGCAAGGGATTTGTTTAAGATTTTTAGTTACCTTTCAAAAGATTGTATTTTAGATGTTAGATTCAACTCATGACCAAAAACACTACAAATTTGGTCATTTGCCCATGTGTTACCCTTCCTTTGAATGGAATCCATAACAACTTGCCTTTTAGATGGTTCCACAGAACGCATAAGTCTCAATGAGTTGCTCAAACGAAAGAATATACAAGCACTTTGTAACACCCTCACTTTTGTTTGCTATCTTTTTTATTTATTCTATATTTAATTTTAGAAAATCAGATATGAATTTGAAAATTCTGAGTGACACCATTGTGCTTAGAATGACAAATACTTTGCATATTTGATTTTTAATAATTTTTTTGGACCAAAGCCTTGAAAACGACCAAAATACTCCAAGGAATTAGAAATTAAACATAAATTTGTAAAAATAGTTAAAATTTAGAAAAATGATATTTTAAGCTTAGAATAATAAAAATAATTTTTGGGATTTTTTTGGAAATTATTTGAAATTCTTATTCAAAATGACAAAAATACTCCTAGTTGATTATATAGGATCAGCTAGTATCTTTTTAATTAGGAAACATTCTAGAAGAAATTATATAAATTATATTTTTGAGCATATAATATTTTGGTGAAGTTATTTTATTAATTTATAAATTATTTTGGATAAAATTAAGTGAAATTAACGCTATGTCTTTAATTAAATTGAAATTATCAAAAATACCCTTAGCCCTTTGAGAGGCTCAAATTCGACTAGCCAATCATTTTGATCAATTGCCTTACTTTCATTTTAGTTCCTAAATAGATAAAGCCATTAGATTTTTATCTTACTTTCATTTTAGTCCCTAAATGGATAAAATAATGAGATTTTTATCTTACCTTTATATTAGTCCCTAAGTGGATAAGGCCATCAGATTTTTATCCCTTATCTTAGTTACAGTTTAGTCCCTAAGTAGATAATATCAAGTTTTTGGATTAAATTTAAATTATCTAATTACTAAATTTTTTAACAACACAATTTTATATTATTTGGCTTAGATTTCAATCACATTTTCTACCTACCAACAGAGTAAATCTCTCATTTTTCTTCTTGGATCTACATCTTGCCAAAACACTCCTCCAAACCACCATAGTCATTTCTTTCAATTTGTCATCTCCAAAAGCTTAAGTGTGATCAAGTTCTAGTGGTTGCTTCACTTCCCCTTTGATTTCGTCTTCAAATAAGTCTTAAGGAAGCAACTATTTTCCTCTTTTCTTCCTATTGCTGCACGCCTAAAGGTAAGGTAAGGGGAGGAACTTGCTCATTTTCGGTTCTGAGGGTTAATATATATGTATATATACGTATCAAGTGAGAGGGCCTTTTTTATGTGAGAGTGATAGGAATAGATATTAACCATTAGATCTTTTCATGAATAGTCAAGATTAAAACATACAAAGTCATGAGAGTTTTTTAAAAAGTCACATGACTTCTTTAGTGGCCATATAACATTAAATCTTGACCCTCCATGTATGGTTGTATGGCCAAGATTAACTCCTCTCACTCTCATATAAAAATGACTTTCTCACTAGATATATCCCCTATACATATATATATATATATATATATATATATATATATATATATATATATATATATATATATATGTATGTATAACTTTAGGAATTTGGTGAGAATGGATTGTTTGTTGTATGCTTGCATGTTTGCCACTTAAGACTTAGTTGGACATTGTGTGATGATCCTTGATGATGATTATTTGCTTGAACTAGTTGGATTATATGTTAATTACTTGAAAAATTGATTAATTGATGATTATATGTTAAATTAGGCTTGCTAAAAAAATCTCTACACATGGACAAACAATATTTTTATTTATATCCTATTGTGTAGTACAAATTTATGTTTGATGGTAATGTGTGCAAATTTATGTATGATGGTAATGCCTCAATGTAGTGTGAATTTTATTCCAAGGAGTTGATTTTTAATGATTTTTGGAGTGATGTTTGTCTTGTTGAAATTCTAACAAGAACTAGCCACAAAAATTGATCTAATTAAGCTGTCAAATAATTTTGTAAAAATTGGAAACAATTCATATTTTGAAACTATGCATATTACAGGTCTAAAATGAAAAATTTGTTGAAAGGAATATTCATTTGATATGTTAACTCAATTAATCAAAATTAGGTACCATATAGGGACAAAATTAGAATGTTGTTTAAGGTAGTAAAAACCCAATTTTTGTTTTGAAGGAACTTGGGGAGAAATGTGCTTAATGAGTATTCTAAAGTGGGTTAGATGTAGGGAAAAGTATAAGGTAGCTTAGAATTGGGCAATACCATAGAGGAAATTTAAATTGATATAGTTTATGATGGATTTACTTGATAGATGATTATATGCATTTGGATTGTTATTTATTTATTTTGCAAATTTGGATTGACTTTGTTGTTGAATCCCACGACCATATTAGGTTTGTGGCAGATTGGTTATGTTTTAATTTCTATTCATCTCTTATGTTAGAAATTAAGACTTCAAAGTGGTAAAATGATGAAGCTTACGTTATGAACATAAATGATTAGGTAAGTGAATTAGGAAACCAAATTATCACAATTAACTAGGACTTGAAATAAGTAACTGGAATGAAAATTGTTTGCTTTTTGAGACCAATATAGGCCACGACTTTAGAAAGGAAATGGTGAGGGGAGAATTTCAAATTATTAACGAGTGATTGGTGGGCTTAAAATGAATAATAAGACATTATAAAAATGATAAAAGGTAGAAAGGAAGAAAATAATCCTTTGTTAATTTGGTGCTAATAACCAAAAGTCTTATTAGCTTAGTCCTATTAATGACTAGTATTAAGACAAGGAAAAGAAACTAAATATCTAGGATTAATTAAGAAAGGAATTAGAATAAGTTAAGTGTTAATTTAGTTAGTTATTAAAGATTTGACTCAATAGAAGTTAGGATAACTAATGGAAATTATGCTTTAGGTTAATGCCTTAATTTAGATGAATGAGTAGAACTTAAGGACTAATAAGACAAAAAAAGAATAGGAATAGCCATGATTGACTTACAAGTGATACCTTAGGTACCTTATATTCTTGAAACATAAATACCAAAAAGATCAATCAAAGAACTAGATTACTAGTAACTTTATTAAATGATCTTAAACTTTATATGATTAGAAATGAACCTAGAAGGACTTAGGAAAGAAATTAGATGGAGAGCTTTTGTGTTCCATATGGTTTAACCATCTTGGTCTTTAACTGATAAATTGTGGATTGATTATTGATGATGAGTGTTATATGTTTGAATTTGGATAAATATATTGTTAAATGATAAGGATCTTGATGTTTGATTACCATACCTCTATGATAGGTATGTGTAAAAAGTACCATTTTAGAAAAAAAAAAAAAAACTCTATCAAATTTTTTAGGAAAATTTGAGAAATGGTGAAACTCTAGGTTAGATGTGTTGAGTGTTTAGTTGTCAATCATGCAATGATGGCTTATGTTTAGACGAGTTTGGAAAGTTACAATTTAGTACACTACAGGATAAAAGTAGGGACCATTGGTAAGGTCTAGAGGGTATGGTATTTGTAACACCCATTTAATTTTAAATATAATTCATATTAATTTAGTTATTAAGTTTAAGTAAATAAAAATGTGTGTAAAATTTTTCCAGTTTTAAAAGAAATTCCAAACTTAACAGAGTTTGGAAATGGTAATAAAATATGAAAGATATATACATATATTTCATAAAACTGTACATCATGGTTTGAGTAATACATAACAGTCAGAAAACAAAAGTACATCGAAATACATATATTACCTAGCCCACTATATACATCAAAAGAGATCCTATACAGAGCAGTATTTATCTACCCTATCCCTTATACAAAAAGAAAATACTATAGGTCTTCAGGTTCTCTCCCGTTGAGATGTTCCCTATCTCGTACTCAGCATCACGGAGCATTAATGTCGTCTTCAATAATCACAACCAATCATACACAAAAGAAAATAATAGAGTGAGGTGTTTTGTTCTAAAATCACTTTTACATGTGCGGTAGGAAATCTACCATAAAACAAAGATAAAACACAACTGACAACACAAGAGATCCTAAGGTTCATTCTAAGTTGTATCCGACTACCCTTGACTAGGTATGGATCCATACTTCCCATTAGTGGGTAATAGTTCTCAACAGAACCTGGGAAGTGACTGGGAGTACATATATCTCTCTCAACACCATCACATGGTACAGTCCTTATCATCATTGAGGAACAAAATAACAATTTAGAATACCCATTTATAGAGGTATACTCTCAAACCAATCCTGGAATGCTGAGCAGTTGTCGGGGTTATCGAGTTTGGTCAGGTGAATATTCCGGCTCAAGGGCGCTACCCTGGCCATTGGGACTTTCACCACTCAATGCCTACCCCTAAGACCTCCGCAAGTGGGTCCCTGCCTTTCATTCCTCAGCGTACCAAACTATGGCTTCCGTAGCAGGGTGCCATGCCACTGCATGTCACTTGCTTTACATTACTCACTAACTGTTAATTCCTAACTTCTCAAGCAGAGGTTTCCCTAGTCTCATTTAATTTGAGCACCAGTACAATCATCGTTTCTGCCTTATTTTGCAGAAATTGCACAATACCAAAATTTTAATAGAATAATGACATAGCAATTATAGTATAATTACTAAAATTTTGGCAGAATAACAACTAAATAAATACATTTTAATTTTCTAAAATTGAGCAGAGTAACAGCTTAGCAAGTGCATTTTAATTTTCTAAAATTGAACAGAGTAACAGCTTAGCAAGTATAATTTAATAATTTAAATTTGAGCAGAGTAACAATTTAGCAATTATGATTTAATAATCTAAATTTGGACAGAGTAACAACTTAGCAAAAATTAAAGTTTAACATTAAACAATAATAACAATAATAAAACTTAAGCCTAAACGGGTTTAGGAAAAAACCCTTCCTACCAACATGTAAAGTGACAGTAATTTAGAACCAACCCCACTCCCCCCATTACCTCTAAGATAGTTGATGAAGAGGATGGAATTGTTGGTGCAAAGCTTCTAGGAGGAGAAATTCTACTAGTTGAAAACTAGCAAAATTTTAACATAAAAACTAGATAAAAAAATATTTTAGAGAGAGAAAACTTTAGAAAGAGAAGCTCTCTAGCTTGGGAGAGGAAAGGATGAGTGAAAATCTGAAAACTTTGAGGCCTATTTATAGAGGAAGGAGGGGGGTTAGGTGTCCAAATATTTACATCATCCATTATGTCACCATTATGTCATAAATCCAATTTTTATTTATTTTTAATCCAATTTAGAGACACATATCTCAAATAGGTGGTGAATCACCTATTTTAGGGTTGGGGACGTGCTCCACCAGCTGTCCCAAGCCTCCATGTGTCAAATTTTATCTGTAGGTGAATTAACCGGTACTGACAAAAACGCCTAAACTTGAAAAATTAGCTTTTAATATCAAAATAATGTATTTTAATGAAAAACTGGATAAATACATTAATTTTCATCAAAAATAAATTTCTAATAAAAAATTTTAATTTTTATTAATTTATTTCAAATTATGTGTTTTTATTTTGTATTTTTAAGCTAGAAAATTCATAGAAAATCCATTTTAATTCAATAAATACCAAAATTTTTATCAAAATTATAAAATTAAATATTTTACCCATAATTAAACTAAAATGACCATTTTTACCCTTTTTGAATGTCAAACAAGTACTGGCTGACTTATTAGACACGTAGGGGCATTTTGGTCATTTTACACAAAAATTCCAAAAAATTCCAAAAAATTCCCAAAATTATATTTTAATATATATGACATAATTCCAAGCTCAAATTGAAATTTTAATGTCAATTGAATCTTTTCCTCATGTCAGTTCTTAATGTTGAGAAATAGGGACAAAATTGTCATTTTCTAATTTCTCCGGGCTCCGGCTCGGAAAAATTATTAAAAATTACGATTAAATAGCTCTTGAAATTTTAAGCAAAATGGTGGGAGTCAGAATTTCAAAATTCCTTTCCAATTTTTCAGAATTGTATTGCCAAATATATATAAAAAAATAGTGGAAGAATTGAAATAGGATTATTATATTTTTCACTACTTTTCTCTAAAAATAAAGTTTTTATAATGAGAGATACTTAATATAAAATTGTCAAAATATTTTAAGGTCAAAAAGTCTCCGATTGGTTCCAACAGTCAACCAGCGGTATTTTTGTCATTTTACAAAAATTATCTCAATAAATTCTAGAAAAATTTCTAAAATTATTATTAATTGTTCTAAATACATTGATGACTTAAAAACAATTTTTAAACATACAGAATAATTTAATATACAAAAGTAAGGGTGTTACAGTATCGAATTATGAGAATCCTAATAGTCAAGTTAGCAACTTAGAGCTAGGACAATCACATAAACTGACTTGATAACCTTAACACCTACTCAGCATCACTAGGACTGGTTGAGAGTATTCCTTCATGAAAAGGCCTTGGTGTAGCCTAGTTCTCAAGAACAAAACTATGATGGAACTATTGTAGAAAGGAATATGAGCTCCCAATCACTTTCCAAAGTCATTGATGTCTTGATGATGGATATCAAGTAGAGGATGGACCTATATGCATTGCATTGGTAAAGTGCCTTAATGCACATGCATTAAACCTTTATTTGTGTGTAACATGGGAACTAGGTTCATTGCATGCATGAGATTAATGTCATGATATTTGTTGCATGATTACTTGAAATAGTGTTTGATATGTTATTAACAATGATTATCAATAAGGAATAGGAATAATACTATTAGGCATTGTATAATTGTTTGAATTACTGTATAATATGAGGTTATTAAAGATTATTGCTAGTTAATTGAAATGTTATCGTATGTTGTATCAAATGTGTTTAAGGTGGGTTTCTCAATCTATTTTAATTGTTCAAGATTCTAGATGTCTGGTTCTCACCCTTGTTTAATTCCTCCCTTTCATCATCTATGAATGCCAAAATGAAAATAGAAAGTGAAGCATTGTTTGGGAATGTACACAAAGGAACACATCATTTGGTAATGCGTGGTGTCAACAGAAGAAGAGAACTGCTTGGAGGCATTGCATATGCCGAGAAATTTACAAACCTTAATTTGGATTGCATCATAATGGCGTAAGGGAAGCGTGCATGGAATAGTAAAAGACTTTTTCTTTTAGAATGAGGGTATAAAGTCTAGAAAGGACTCACTTGTCTAAAATCCAAGGGTGATGTCTTGATCTGTATCTCCTTGATTGTTGGGACAATGTTGTTCTAATATAGAGTGATGCATGTTTAGTCAGTCAACAGTGTTATAGTATCATTATAATGTAATGTAAACTCTTCTTATGTTAGAGTATATAACTATAGTATCTATGTAAAAGTAGAAATTTGATTGTATTCCATTTTCAATTATATTTGCAGAAATTAAGTTGTATCTTTTTGTAATTATTTTTCAATAAAATTGGTTCTTTTACTAAAAAGGAAAATTCTGTTTTATAAAGTTGTTTTAAATTGTATAAATTTTTTTTTAAAATTCCACTACCAAACTAATAGAACTCAAGAGTTGAGTTACAAAATGGTTGACAGATTAAGGTGTTACACACCCTCAAAGTTAGTCAACCAATTATTAGGAAAGTATTGCACAAACACATAATTATCATCATGATGTCTACGTTGATGCCTACACAAGGGACATGCATAATAATTCCTATTTTCATCATTCATTATTTTTGCATAGATACGTAAATGTTTATGTTTATGAATATGAATGCTTTCAACAAAGATATGTAAATGATTATGATTATGAATATAAAAACTCAAACTTAGTGAATTTATATACAAGAACGAAGGAAATGTATTGCAAGTCCTCTAATTTTTAGATTTATTTAGAACCATATTTAATAATTACTCAATATAAAAAATTTTAAGGATGTGAATTTACTAAATTTTCTTAAATATTAGATTTGTTCTACCTAGCTTACAAACTTCAAAGATTTTCTCTGCTAGACATGTAAAACGCTAATTAAAATTTTAATTAATGCAAAGACAATAAAATGTTTGTTTATGAGTCTAGAATTTATGAAGAATTATTTGCACAATATATCAAAATTTATACTCTTGTAAGGTTTATAATTTTAATATTTATTTTTATTTGTCATTAATTCATCTAAACATGAAATACCCATAACTAATGAAACTCAATTCAAGTAATCAAAATTAATGAATAGAAAAATATATGTTATTAGTGTTTTAAAAAGATAGACTATTTATCTTGATGTAGAACAATATGAATTTAGTGTTTAGTGTAACACCCTATAATGGGCATTATTCTACTTAAAGAAAAATTTATACATATGCAAATAAATATAATATTACATATGAATTTTATTACCCAAGATTTCCATGGGACAATCATAAGTTACTTCTAAGTAATGACATCATATACATCATAAGAAGGACTCTCCCTTTTTAACTATGGAATCCTTCTTTAAAATATTATATTTATTCATACTCTATCTTTCAAAATATTCAACTTGAGAAGATATTAGTATACAAAACACAACATCTTCGAGTTCATTTATGTGACACCATATAATACCAAAGGCCGTATCATAGTACCACCCTTGAGAGTTAACATCTCAGCGACTCACACTCTACGACACTTCACTCGGTAACACTTCACTTAACTTCCTCATTAGTCAGAACCCTCCATTGGTCAAAACCCTCTGTAGGTAGCCCTTTTTGAGTCATCGACAACCAACTCTAATACCACTTTGTAACGCCCAAACGCTTTCAGGATCAATGATTGTTCCCACAAACCAACAAAAGACTTTCGAGTGTGCTTTGTCCTCACTCACATGCTTCCTAAGAAACATCGCAGGAGGTCACCCATCCAAGAATTGCTCCAAGTTAAGGACACTTAACTGTGAAGTTCGTTCTTAAGTGATAGGCTACCAAAAAGTAGATGTATCTTACTGTTATAGATAATACTTATTAATTCCTTTAAGCTATCCTCAACTATACAATCTCATAGTTGCACAACCTTTGAATCCCTCTTATTTTGGTGTGTATTCGATTCGTTCGTGTATCCCTCCCACTAAAAGCTTGCTAGGAACCATTTTTTGTCTGTGCCTTATCTCTTTTGCATCGACTATCACTCTCCGCCTTTGTCAGTGCCCGAGATGTTACAGTTTAGCTTTGTCTTTCAAGCTTGTTTAATTTGAAACATGGAAACTAAACTAATGAGATGTTGTCTTAGTGAGTGTTATAAACATACAATGATATAGATTCAACTGAAGAGACATACTTGACATGAATACTTCACTTAAACAATCACATAAATATCATTCATAAACTCCGCATGCTTAATGTTAATCTTTTCCTCTTTTTTGTCCTTCGGCAAAGTATTGAGCTCAAATTGTCAAAGAGCGTTCCCCTTGTGTTGTAACCTTATACTTATATACCCTTTTGGCTTGAGGGTTTTAGCCACCATCCTTTGGGGAATAGGAAGTGACAAAAATTCACCCATTCACCAAAGAGGGCACCTCAGTGTTATTACATGCTTCCTTTTATTCATAATATTTTCATTTATAAATACAATCGGTTCATAGGTAATCAGTTGTAACATAAAAACATTGGACATGAGAGTGAAACAAAAATAATTATGATGTGATGTTTCAAGGGTCCTTGGCCTAGCAAGCCTAAGTGTTGCTTAGCGAGGAAGGCCCTATGGCTTAGTGATATCATGTAGACACTTTTAGACCTAATATTTGAGAGTTTCTCCTGCTTAGTGGATGATTAGCAACGCTTAGTAGGATTGCACGTGTTCTCCAGACTTACTCTCTGGACTAGCTTTTCCTTTAGCTTTGGTGAACAAGATGTATCCTCTTTGTACAATTTGTCGCTCAGTGAGAGAATTCCTTTGCTTAGCATAAAGCTTACCTCCTCTCTATGTTAGTTTTCATGCAGTAAGGACATTCCCACGCTTAGCGCGAACTGCTCTGGGTTCTAGACCCATAATTTGCATGATCCTTGCTTAGTGGGCAAGGGCTTGCTCATTGGGAATTGCATTTCTACAAAGTTGTGAATTTTGCGAGACCTGCTTACCTAGGGCCTTTTTTGGCCACTTAATCTATCTAAATCATTAATAATCACTCATTTATGCCTCCTTAGGATGAAAATCATTAAATAATAACAACATAACTCCACAATCATGCAAATCTATTCAAATCTCTAAACCCAAAGGTTAGGCTCCAAAGTCCCAAATCCAACCAAGAAATGACAATACAATTTTGAGAATAGAGGTCTCCTAAGAGTGTGTGGTGTGTGGGCCTCCTTCTCTTCTCCTTTCCAGGGGTAGAGTATGGGGACGAATGGGGAAAATGAGGTAGGGGTGAGTTTTTATGACTAAGGGGAGCCTTAGGCTTCTATTAGGCCCAGTTGGTTTTTCTTGCATCTAATCTAACTATGGTTCACTAGCTCTCATGGCATGATGCAAAAACTCTATATTATGTAGTGTACTTATGAAGATTACATAAAAGGTATTTTATTTATTTAATCCTAAAATAATTACTATTAGCTTATTTTGGACAT